>LLCE01000220.1:0-35418 GCA_001414415.1 Hymenoscyphus repandus | reverse complement strand
TACTCCTCGAGACCGGCAAGGTTAATATCGAGTCGAAGAATAACTATAGTCAGACACCTCTATCGTCGGCTGCTGAGAACGGGCACGAGGCTGTTGTGAAGCTACTCCTCGAGACCGGCAAGGTTAACATCGAGTCGAAGAATAGCTATGGTCGGACACCTCTATCGTGGGCTGCTGAGAACGGGCACGAGGCTGTTGTGAAGCTACTCCTCGAGACCGGCAAGGTTAATATCGAGTCGAAGAATAACTATGGTCAGACACCTCTATTGTGGGCTGCTGAGAATAGGCACGAGGCTGTTGTGAAGCTACTCCTCGAGACCGGCAAGGTTAATATTAATTTAAATGGTTACTATAATCGGACACCTCTATCGCTGGCTGCTACTAGCGGGCACGAGGCTGTTGTGAATCTACTCCTCGACGCCGGCAAGGTTTAATATAGATAATACTACTGGAAATCTGAAGCTAAATTTGAAAAGAATGTGCGATTGCCAAGTAATAGGCATTCATGAGGCATCGCCGGTGCAAGATCCCTTGTGTTGAAAGTTTCCGTTTCGCTTCTCAATTCAGTCAGGTATATGAGGACCTCGAGAGTGCTAGCTCTGAAGCTAGCTTAACAAAATTCCGACGATCAGTCAAGGAGGAATCTTCTCTCGAGAAGAGCTCTACACTCGGATGTCAACCGTAATGCATGTGTGCTTTCGCTTGGCAGCAAATGATGGAAAAGTAGAGAGCCTTTGAAATAAAGAAGCCGACGTTGCACAGCATCGACCTCAAGGTGGTGGCAACCAATATATACAACCCCTGGATGTAACTACGCCCTTTTTTTTAAATCATAACGTGATTCATTGCTTTATTTTTGACTGGGCGTCCACCTTTAGAAGTGATCACTTACCATAAGTGTATAAATAAACATCAAACACTAGAAAGTCTAGAATATGGCAGTAAAGAGACTTTCTATAATAACGAATATTCTAAAATAAATATCTGTCACATTGATGCTTCGGTTACTTATTTCAACATTTCGCCACAAAAGTACGAAAGTGTTAATTCTGATTAATAGCTCAATGCTGTAAGCAAGCGAGATTTTCTACAATATTATTAGACTTTGTTTTCACCATCAAAGCAGAGACTCATAGCACCATTATCATTTTAGCTTTTCATTAAGAGTATACACCAACACATCAAGGGTATATATCCTTCCAGTTGGTGACTATAGTCATCAAAGCTTGAACCAAAGAGAATATATCATATTAAGCCAATGAACTTTATATTTGAGACACGGGTACCATCCAGACCGACATCCATGGGCCAGTTGTAGCGCCCAGCTGAGCGGATCGCTGGCTTGGGTGAGTCTGAGATGGTGACTGAGAACATGTTGTGCCGCCCAGGTCTGCCTGTGGTGGCGGATCCTCAGAGCCACACTCAGGTAGTTCATTATAGATCATTGGTGGGACTCTGTGGTGGAAGAAAATCTCACGTACTGAGGTCGATCGCTAGTTAATAATGTGAATGATATTCTTCGTCTCCGGATCCACAAAGATGTTGTCTGAATGAAGACCTCTACGGGAAAGAGTTTTCTATTGTAATCCCTTCCGGGTGATGGGGGAGAGGAAGGGCGCAGTTGCGAGATATCACTCGAGGAGGGATATGTACCCTTCTGGTGTTTCCACATTGTCTGTGTCTAAGCCCTGTCGATAATTTCGTCGCAGCTTTGCGTACGATCTTGCCCATATTATACCATTGGACCCCATAGTCATCATGTAGTCAACGGGACTTGGCCCTAAATATGTTAGATGATACATTCGTTTCAAACGAAGAATAAAACTTACAAAGGTCTCAGTTCGAGTTCATACCAGCTTTTCGGCCTTCCCACTGCCTTGATTATTCAATGGGACAACTGCATACCTCTTCATGTAGTAATCCTGGGATGTTTTGGTCCAGGCCCCTTGGAAAAGAAGGAGAGTAGAAGATCTTCAGAATGAATTCCATTAATTACATATCATCTTTGAAATAGATGAATCCATGTTCCCGGAAGTGGACGTGCCTGAGGTTTGCTTCCCAGCCAACGAGCTCTGCCCAAGATCCAGTTGTGATTTTCTTGTTCATTGATCTATTTCTAAGAGCACCGACATCATTACTACTTTTTGTTCTTGTGGCTCTTAAGGAACGATCACAGTAGCAAGTTTGCAAAATATGTCAGATCCATGCATGGGTTATTCCATTCCTGTAGTTTCGCCGAAAGCATATAAAAGCTGCTGGCAAGTATTGTGGTACATTCGGATGCAAGTCTAAATCCTCAAGCAGCCACTATGCAGATGTAATCATCACCAGCCTCCATCAGAGCACACGTTCGACTATAAAGCAAATAAAGGACTGCTAGAATCACTAGCACCCGATGATTATCTACCATCTTTGCAAATCCTGAGGCATTGTTTAAGTGATGCCTGGCATGAACCCTAGACGTTGACATCAGCGTAGCTGATAGGTTAGTTGTTATTATGCCGCATTGGTGCCAAAATCACACATGTGCAGTTTCCTTTCATGAGCAACCAACCACAGGTGCAGCGTTCCATTCTGGTGAATCTTCCAAGCGATCCACAAGATTGATAGTCTTGATAGTTGACTGGAAGCACTTTGAATAGTCTTGCACATGGACATGATGCCACAAAGGGCACTTGACTGGATATTCTCGATAGACGAATGGTCCTGTTCAGGGAAATCCCTTGATTACTTAACAGCAGGGCCGGTCGGAGCAGAAGCAGGAGCTTGAGCAGCATTTCCACCACGACCTCCACCACGACCACCGCGCCGACCTCCCATGCCACCTCTACCTCCACGGCCACCACGATTGGGCATATGAGGAGCTTGGTGGGGTTGGTGAACAGGCTTCTTTTCGGGCGGTAGAGAAGTGCCCTTTCTCTGCATGACTTGCACAGTACCTTGTGCAACAGCAATTGGGTTCGCTGCCATCGCTTTTTTCAGACTCGCGGCATTAAGGAAATCGACGTAAGCAAAGCCCTTTCTCTTATCAATCTCAACCATAGAAACTGCGCCGAACTTCTCCATTGCATCTTTCAAAAGTGGCTCAGTTACACCTTGGGAAGGGTTGGCATGTTTGATGAAAGCTTGGGTGGCCCCTTCTGATGGCGCAGCTGTTGATTGTGGCTTTCTAGCATTAGCAGTTGGCACGACTTTGGTTGGTTGAGAAACAGGCGTAGGTGTAGTTGGCGTAGGAGGCCCTGTATCAGTCTTCTTCAAGAGTACAACAGGTGAAGATGAAGCGGCGGTTGAAGGGCCTGCCGCCGAAGAGGAACCTTTGGTGATCTCAGACTCGTTCGACGAAGAAGCCTTCGCACGAGAACGTCGGCTATTGGCCTGCGTAGCGATAGCCTTGGGGGCTGTTGGAATAATAGGGGATTGCGGCGTTGGAGTTGCAGTATCTTTCGTTTCATTGGTAGCTTTTGCAGCGAGGGCCGCTTTCTGAGCATCTGCAGTATCACGTCTGACTTGACGATGAGCCTGAGCAGGGCTGAGACCAAGATCTCGTTGTAACATTCGGATGTGTGCTGCGATGACGGAACCTCTTTGCCTATTGGGCACTCTTCCAAGGTCCAACTTGGGGTGTGTAGAAGATTCTGATGCTGAAGACTCGGATTTCTTGCCTTCGCCAGCTAGCTTAGTGGAGGCTTCTCGGTTCAAAACTTTGACAGCCTCCTTTGCAGCTTTCTCTACCAACTTGCCTACTTTAGCATCTTTTCCCTTCCTCTTAATATCTTCCGCGGTATCTTTGGCGGCCTTTCCTTTGGCTACTTGAGCTTCTTGTTTCTTTGCAGCCTTGACTGCTGCTTCCTTATGTTTGTTCGCCTTCTTGTCCTTCAAATATTGAACGAGTGGAGTGGTAGTGACTTTCTCCTGTTTTCCAGATGTACCATCACCCATAGCTTCTGCGCCTGTCTTTTCAGATGTGACTGGATTGGCCAAAGCCTCCAAGAAGGCCATGAATTCTGGGTCTTGATCGATCGTTCCAGCACGTGCATCTACACGACGTCTCCCACCGGGAGTTCGACCGTATGGTGCAAACTCAACGCTAGGAGGTCCAATAAGGCAGGAGTTGGTGAAGGTGTTTTGGGCATCTTCAAATACAGTTTGGCGAACCGTTTCTGATAGCGCGGGGATATGACTCTCGTTCGTCAGATGTAAATATGCGCGAGATGGCCGAGAGGGTTTGGAGGGGCTTAAAATTGTCAGCTATTGAATTATACAGCGAGAAGTTGTATTACTCCTTGGAGTCCTTTCCATTTTTGTAGAGAAAGTAGTCAACCTTTCCTTGCGCCTGTTTCCATTCGTCCCCAAGTATTGTAGTAAATTCGCTTTCCGTAAGTCCTGGAGGGAGTCGTCGAATGACTATCTTCAGTTTAGGAGCTGGAGGCTTTGCTCCGCCTGATTTAGATGAGTTGCCTGTTGCCGCGGTCTGCGATGCTGGAACTGGGAGGACGCCATTTGCCTCAGATCGACTGCTGGTTTGTGCAGAAGAGGTGACCATAACGATGGAGAAAAGGTGAATGTCTTGACGGCAGAGATGCCACACTAGGCCGCCGAAACTTTCACTTTTCTGGTCCGTTTTAACCACTAGTCTTTCTAACCAGTCGCCAAAAATTCAAGATGTCATTGTTGAAGCAAGGTTCCTTTTTCGCGGTTGCAGTCGCCGATCTCAGCCTTTCGGCGTTAAGATAGCTCCCTTAAGTCTTCGCTTAACGTTCCACATTAGGTATCGCGCCCCTCGTGATGGCGCTAATAGACGCGTTGCTTGACTTTGCCGCGAGCTTGTGCCTCTTTGATGATGATATTGAATACACTTGCCCGCCGGTGTTAGTAGAAATTTCAGCAACGCAGGATACAGCCCACTTCTCAGAATGTCGAAGCCATCAGTACCAAAGCCGGGTCCCGCAAAATTGAGCAAGAATGCGGACCTCCCAGAATGGTTGGAGGAGGCTAAGCAATGCCATTACCTACCGGAGAGCGTAATGAAGCAGCTCTGCGAGATCGTCAAGGAGTGTCTTATGGAAGGTAGGTTCACGATCTTGATGCCGCTGTATTAATTTGACGGGCGCTAATCTTGCTCTAGAATCCAACATACAGCCCGTTACAACACCAGTTACGATCTGTGGTGATATCCACGGCCAATTTTACGACCTTCTCGAGCTCTTCCGTATCGCTGGGGGTATGCCAGGCGAGACCAACGTCCAAGCCCCCATCACTCAGACGACCGCAATTTCCTCCGACGATATTGAGCCCCCAACCGAGATTACGAACCCCAAGTTGAAGAAGAAAATCCGAAGCGGAGATAGCGGTATTGAGAGCGCGAGTGGGGAGGATGACGAGGAGGAGGAGTCTCGTGGCCGGCCCAGAACTGCAGGACAATCCAGCCGTGGTGGAAGTTCTGGCCGCGATTCAGCTATTGGGGGTGTGAATGAAGTCTCTGGAAGCGGCAATCAGAACTTCATATTCCTTGGGGATTTCGTTGATCGCGGCTACTTCAGCTTGGAGACCTTCACTCTGCTCATGTGCCTAAAGGCAATGTATCCCGACAAGATCACTCTGGTCCGGGGCAACCACGAATCTCGCCAAATCACACAAGTCTATGGCTTCTATGAGGAGTGCCAACAGAAGTATGGAAATGCTTCGGTCTGGAAGTCTTGCTGTCAGGTGTTCGATTTCCTGGTCCTTGCGGCTATCGTTGATGGCGAAGTCCTCTGCGTACACGGAGGCCTAAGTCCAGAAATTAGAACTGTCGATCAGATTCGTGTCGTGGCACGTGCCCAAGAGATCCCTCATGAAGGTGCTTTTTGCGATTTGGTTTGGAGTGATCCTGAGGACGTTGAGACCTGGGCTGTTTCGCCTCGTGGAGCAGGTTGGTTGTTTGGAGACAAAGTTGCAACGGAGTTCAACCATGTCAATGGATTGAAGCTGATTGCACGTGCTCATCAATTGGTCAATGAAGGCTACAAGGTGATTTTCTCCATTCACCTCAGCTTCAACACGAAACTAACAACCTCCAGTACCATTTTTCGCAAAAGTCTGTCGTCACAGTCTGGTCTGCTCCCAATTACTGCTATCGCTGCGGTAACGTTGCTTCGATTATGAATGTTGGGGAAGATTTGAACCCCAAATTCAGCATCTTCAGCGCCGTTCCAGAAGACCAACGTGCCGTCCCTGCCGGCCGTCGTGGTGCGGGCGAGTATTTCTTGTAATTGACACATAGGATACCATTTGGCGTTGGGGGGATCTAATGGCGTTATAATGAGACCATGAGCTGTATCATAGGCATGGGAGTTCTTTTGAAGACTGTAACATAGAGGGCAGCGCAGCCGTCGAGCTGTTGAATATGAATTGAATGAATTGAAACTCTGGTGACTGGCATTCGAAGCGACGGAAGAGTTGTCGCGTCGCTTGATCTGGGTGAATTCTTCTACAATTGAGCAGGTACTCTTCTTATCACTTCTTTCACTCAATGCATCAATTCTCGACAACGGCCGAGAAGAGCCCCGCATTCCGCCAGGAATTTGAGCATAACATCAACCTGCCCAGCGATGAGTCAACAGAAGTAGAGTTGAAATATATCATTGTAAGCAATGAGAGTAAGAGAGTAAGTAACAGAATAAGAACGTATGAGTAGTGTTGTGATGATCGTGAAGAATTCTTTTGGTTAAGTCTATTGGAGATAATAGGGGCTGTCCGCCGCCCCTGAGGATGGAAAACAGTTAGGGGAGGGGATTTGGGGAATTTCGTAGATATCTTAGATTTCTTGGATTGCGACAAGTTAGTGTTAGCAATTCGTAGCCATGAGAAATGAGGTGGCGCTAGCAATTGCAATTATAAGTAGACGTTACAAATTCCAAAGTTTGTTTCATTGGTACAAGAAATACTAATCTATTATCATTCGTAATCATCGCATTCAGCCAACACCCGCTCAATGAATACCTATCAAGCCCAAATCACCACAGCTCGCTTCCAGCCCCGAGGCTCCCGTTCCTATAAAATTACTTACTACAAACCCCAAAACGCCACCAAGTACTGCACAACAAGAACAAGAAAAGCACCGCCTACAAGTCCCGCACCCAAGGCCATCTTCTGTCCCCAAACTCGCCTAACATCCGCCAAAAGATCACCCACAACCAACACCTCCCCTCCATCCCTCCTCGCGCTCTTCAATCCCGGTAGTCCATCGAGAGAACAAGCGTTGTTCTTAACTTGATACGCCGCCATCTCATTTTTCTCCACCTTAACACCCGCCCAATGACCTAGCGTATCGCGGTCTTCGAATGCCTTTTCCTCGTCGCCTTTCGCCTCCAACTGTAACGGCAAGCTGATTTTCGGAACACCGTAACCGCAGCTAGTTTGGACTTTGAAGATATCAAAGACTAGTACAGCACGTGCTCCATCGATGCGCCGTTTCCCCATCTTGGAGAGCAGGTGCGGGAATGAGGGACTGTCCCATTCTACGACTCGGCCTTTGCAGAAGAGGCGGAGGATTCGAGGAGAGGCGGAGAAAGAGCAGAACATCAGCGTCGCCCGAGAATTCTCGTATAGGTGGGAGATGGTTTCGGCGCCTGAGCCCGTCGCGTCTATGTAGCCGCAGGACGTGGGCGAGAAGATGGTGAAGGTGGTAGAGGGGAGGCCTTTAGGGGAGAGGTTGATGTGAGACCCCGTTAGGGGTGCAGAAGAGATGAAGAAGAGGGGTTGGGAGAGAGCCCAGGTTTGGAGGTCTTCGGCGAGGGAAGAGTAGAATTTCACCATTGTGAGGTGGTTGTTGGCGTATTTGATTGTTTTAGATGGTGGGAGGTGGTTGAGGTTATTGAGGACGTTGAGGATGTTGAGGTTGGATAGAGGAAATCCAAGATGAAGACTTCTTGAGAAGTCAAGAAGAATGAGTCAAGGAAGTGTCGATCTAGAGATGGTGCTTCCTAAAGCACGACAACGTATAGCTTAGAGGATGAAATCGCAATCGAGTTGTTGTGGTGGGACAAACGATCTGAATCTCTCGAGTTCGTTGGCTCCAAGTCCTCATTCGAATAATCGCCAGATATTCATCCCAATCATAAAGTCCGAATAATAGAGCAAAAACATCGTGACTTCTCACCCCGCGCGGTGACTCAATTCACCAGATAAAGTATCCATGGCGGGGTAACTCCGACCTGCATATCCACCCATCCATCTCCGATCTCGCCCTCATCCTTGGCCATTCATATGTTCACCATTTCCTTTCCTATCTACAAATCCCATCTACTTCCATTACTCACACAGGATATGCATGATAATTCCCATCATTTGGATACATCCTCTCCTGCGTCGTACTTCCCCTCTTCTCCCTTCCTCTCGTCTGCGCAACCGTCTGATGCGTAAACACCGGCGCAGACGCGTACTGCACATTCGACGGCGCCGCTGAATACGCAACGCTCGACGCGACCGATGGCGCATACGTGACCTGCGGTCCACTGCGTTGCTGCTCGGATAGAGGACGTTCGGAAAGGGGTGTAAAGGGGTTCGGCATGTTGTTTGGCGGTGCTTGAGGTACGGAGGGAGGTGGCCCGGTTCTAGACGTGGTGCTGGACCGTCGTGTTGCGGCTTTTCTGGGAATCGCTTGCTCGCTGTGTCTTGGGGTGGAGGAGTTGGCGGTACTGATTGAGGTTGTGAGAGGAGGTCGTGAGGTTGCGGAAAGGCGTTGGTTTTGTCGTTTTTGCTCGTCGAGTGAGTGAGTTAGCTCGTCAACTTCTTTTTCGAGTTCGTTTCGTTCTTTCTTGAGGGCCCTGTTGTCTCGGTTGCTGTCTCTGAGGAGGTCTTCCAGTTGCGCGTTTTGGTTCAGGAGTTCGCGGATCTTTTCGTTCGCTGCGTCAAGAGCTTCATTTAGAGCGTTGGGGTTGTGACGTTGATTTTGGATTTCTTGCGAGCTGAAAGGGGATTCATTGGGTGATGTTCCAAGGGATGCTCGATCTGATGCGCTTGAAGATCCAACCCCCGAGTCTCGACTGTCCTTGTGCGAGTGGCGATGATGGGATCTCGAGTCGGATTTGCTACCACTTTTGGTGGTGGATGAGTAATGGACCTTCTTCTGCTTGGATGAAGACATCGTGAGATGCGTCGCACGTGGTGTGCTATACACCAACAGGTAGGTCGGTTTTTGTTTGTGGGATGTGGTTGGATTGTTTGCCTATGCCAAAAAATGTATGCGTGCCCAATCTGGCTGGAATGTACCAATGAGTCGATTAGGTAGGAAATTTCTCAACCAAAGAACATTCAATACCAAAAACAAGGCTTTCCTTCTTCGAATCGCAACAAAGCTTTAACGCAACAAATGTAAGGCTGAATGAACAAACTCGGTGTGAAAGCTGAATGCAAGATGTAGAAGAGAGATATGTGGGATATTAGATGTATAAAAGCAAAGCACCCTCTCTCCCTCGCAACCTTTTTTTTTGTTTCACCTCCCATACCCTCCTCAAAACCACAGGGTTTAATCCGTAGGCACCCTATGCTGCCTACGAAACCACCACCCTTTCAACCCATACCATAGCTCACCGAATCCCCCAAAGCAGCGCTCTTCATCAAGGAGTCATACCCTCTTCACTCCGTCATCTCATTGGGCAGGAGGCCGGATGCCTGGGTAAATTGCATGCACAGCCTGGCTGCCTTGCCTCGCTTAAGTCTTTGGGGTGGTGGTGGGGAGGGCTGCGGTATGCCTGTGAGCAGAGCCTCTTTTTTTCCCCTCGAGAGTTAAGAGACGGAGTTACGGTTTTGGGGAGTTAGGTGAGGGCGGGGCGTAAATGGGATGGTGCTTGTGATACGGAGGAACTGGTTGTGCTTGTGGTGTGAGAGAAATAATGGAGAGGCTGGGAGGGGAGCTATTTTGCGCGTGCTTACCTAGGGGACGAAGTCATAGTCTGCTGTCATTGTCCCTCTTGCATAGGAAGAGCAGCGTATTGTTTCTATTGTTTTCTAAAGCCCTCTTCCTTATTCCATCTTCGAAGATGATCCCCCTTATTCGGCGGTCAGCCGTTCCCGTCACCGGTACCAGGCTAGCTAGGATCGCTATGATCCATTCATAGGGCTACGGTGGGTGATCTGAGACTTGGCGAGATGGCTTCCCGAAGTGACGCGTTCGTTGTTCGTTTTTTTGGATACGGATAAGGAGAAGGGAAGGAATAATCTAATGTTTTTTCATGTGTTCTTTTTCCCTCTTTGCCTGTTGGATTTGGTTGGGTGCTATTCTCGGAGGTTTTATTGGGCTGTTGTGTTACGTTTGGTGAGATTTTTCAGGGTTCTACGGGTCGAGGTAGGGGTGAGCAAAACAATGTTAAGATGAGATGAAGTCGAGCCAAGGGATTCTCGACATGCTGTCACTTTGAACTTTCTTTTCTGGGTTTGAGATTGCGATGTTTTGGATATGCTTTGCATCATCATCATCAGCAGCAGCAGCATCATCATCAGAAGGCAAGAATAATACGATACATCTCTTACGATACTGCGTAAGCTACGAGTCAAATGCCGTGAGCAAACAAACAAAAAACGCCGCAATCTATTTCCATACATCTCGTGCAACTCTAGGCGGATAAAAATAAGACTCGCAATCTATTTAAGCTTAAATGACATGAGAGGAAGGAAGAATCGATAATGTAGGTCAGAGCTTATGTTACATCGTAGAATCTATCCTAACTGAAAAAGACTATTTGAAAAACTCCCGATTCGTCAATGAGAATGTGAATGCACGACCGACCAAAAATTACTGACTTGCGTCTACGTCTCTATGTGTTACAAAAATCCCAATGAAACGCCATTTATTCGCAGTCCAAACATCGATCTAAGATCTGCAAGTGCAGGATCTTGCGCAGGAACTGAATTAGAAAAATGAGATCCTGAGGCTAAAAGAGTGTTAGCAGAAGCTTGAATTGTTAGTTGAAATCTTAATGCTGACCTTTAAACTTAATATACTAGCGCATATCATCACAATCCTTATCCATCCCTCCCATTGTGTTGCTGCACCCATTTCTCGGCCGTGCCTATTCCAAGCTCGGCCCTCAAAAATGGCGGGGTCGAACTCTCTCGAAAGAACCTCTCCTCCTCCTGCACTGACTCCCACTGTATCCTCCATCTATTCAACCCTCAACACGAAACCCATGAGTTCTCAAATACCCCTTCAAATATTCAATCGTCGTATTCTTATCCTTCAAAGCGCGATTCTTCTCAGCGATACGCCCCTCATTAAGACGATTCAGGTCATCCTTCTCAGCGTATCTCGTGCGGAGGAGTTCGCATTCTTGTGCTTTCTCCTCGTAACGGAGGCGATATGTCTCGTTCTCGTGGCCGTGGTGTGAGATTCCGCGTTTCATCAGGCGATATTTCTCATCTAATTTGTCGTATTTATGTTCGACTTTCTCAATGTCCTCTTTCAAAATGTCAATATCATCCCATGCTTGATCGCGTTCAACCTTCAGGCGTTGGCAAAAGGCGTGGTCGTTGGTTACTTGCTGCAGTTGCCGTTGAAGGTTCCATACATTTCTCTGTTCGATAGAGAGACGGTGTTGAAGATTGGCGAATTCTGCTTCTGCGGTTCGTGCTCGATCTTCTGCATTTCGAGCACGGTCTTCTGCTTCGATGATTTGTTCGCCGCGGGAGAATCCGCGTTCGTGAGAGGATGAACGTCGACGAATGACGAGGCGCTCACGACCTTTGTGGTCGCGCTCGACGACGAAAGAGTTGCGTCGAGGAGACATGTTGTTACCCGTGGTGAATGGAGAGATGATACCTCGAAATGAGGTGACCAAGCGTTGAGTAAGTGAGTAGAGAGTGATTGGAGAATATGAGGTTGCTTCGAGAACGGACCTAAGTGGTTAAGTATGTGGTTGGTGGATGTATGTCTTCAAAGCTCTGACCTATGATGCAAGTAACGATGATGTGCAGTAACAGAGAGGTATTGGATGGAGATGCAGAAGGCTTGAAAGATATATGTGCAGTTGCCTAAGTAGCAGATCGTTTGTAGTTATGAGTGATAGATCTCGGGGAGCCTTGCCTGAAAGCACATGATTCAAGCAAAAGGCCACCGGTTTTGGCACCGGATTTCTTGTCTCGGTGAAGAACATGCGAAGAAAGGCTGTGCCAAAGTTGTCACAAAGGAAAATTAATATCCCTACCGTGGGGTCCAGCGATATGTCATTTGCAAGGCCGGCGAAAGCTATTGCTCCGTGTTTGTAAAAATGGGATTAGTTTCCGTGCCGATGGGATGAGAGTATGGAAGGAGGGTGAAACAAGATGTCCGTCTTGCTTTGCAGCTCCTCCATGCACAACCGCGGGATCATCATGTCAAAGGCTGGAAGAGCTAGCCATTGGCTCGCTAGCGCTTGCAAATCATCCAGGGGAGCATAATGCTCCAACAGTGCAGCTGAACAGGGGTCAATTGGCCCTGAAGCCTTGTGAGTCCTTCGCCTCTATCCGCAACTAGTAACACAGGAAGGCAATCTCAATCGAATTCGAGAGTAGGGCACAGTCAAGTGAAGATCTATACGCGGCTATGTTGTTCGTACTTCTGAAGAACGTTTTGATGGACGATGGAGTTGTGATTGCGGTTGTGACCGAGGCACCTGATTTGGTAAGGAAGCCTTGGCCCAGATGCACTCCGCCACCACGACTTGAGAATGAGGTTGGTGAGAGCAGCAACAAAATCTCGCACCCACCAACCAATAACCTTATGTCAGCTTATGATAATGCTAAAATGAAGAGTTTATCTACAGACACAACTCAATTCGGGAGTCCTGCACATTGGTTGTTGTTTAGAGGCTGAATTAGGGTTCCTGTGTGAAGACTTGGCGCATCCTTTGTAGTTCGACACTATGCTACTTATCCAAAAGTACCAAGAGAACCTTTGCTTGGTAGTCAGCAGCCTCCACTTAATCCAAATGAGTTCAGGAACAAGGAGGTATAGTGAAGCACAATTGCTGATACTTGCCTAGCTCACAGAACTTCTACATTCAACTCACCTAGATAGCATAAGCTCCATCAAAGAAACTCGCGATCCCTCAACGATTCCCGCATCGTGATGGTCAGCATCCTCCATATGTCAAGCGATGAGTGTTTGGTTGTTTATCGGGTACCGGTCGAAGGTTGTGGACGTTCAAGAGAAAACGTTGTTGTTCCTGCCAGAAGAGCGCTGTAGAGGAAACAGGGGGGGAAGTGTGGCTGGTCATTGTGGCTTGACCCCTTAAGCGATAACCCCTCCGTGACCAGCCTCATTCCCAACCTGGAACACGAACTCACGACATTTGCCCCCGAGGCTTGATCCAATTCTAAACTAAGGTAAGATTCGTCACTCCATCGGTGGTGTGCGTTATGATCTCGGAGATCATCAAGCACAAAATCCGGTCTTGGGGGTATGAAGAGATTGCAAGCTTTAGCTTCGGAGGCGTTTAGTAAGGCTGAATCCTCCATCTGCTACAGCCTCTGGAAGGGGAGGCCATGACGCGCGTACCCACTGAAGATATCGAGGCCGGTCCTCAACCATTTCGGTAAGTTCACGCACAATAGTCCTGGGAATGTCCGTGGCCGTCCCCCGACCTTATTGTGGTCAAAAGGGCGCACGAGTGTCGTGCATCTGGCCCTCGATGATTCACAGCTCGGCGCTTGCGATGAATTATACGTGCGAGGAAGGACTCATGGAAGGTGGTGATCACCCTTCAGGCCTGGATATACGCGGCCTTCTGGTTCATCGAGGTCGCTTGCCGGGCCTGATGTTGTACAAGCTGACCAAAGTGGAGGACTGAAGTCGCCTTACCTTGCCCCTTTCGGCTCTTCTTGCGTGTGGACATGCTCTTGTTGCTGACCTTGCCTATGAAAATGAACTCAGATCTCAAAATTGAGTATGTTGTAGTAACTCTAGTTTATAAGCTAAATTTGGCACTAATGAGTATTTTGGCTGTTTCAAATGAGCTTACTTAACTATTGTGTGGATTAAATACCCTCTCTTTCTCGATTATCTGTCCTCGCTTTAATTAATAGCTTTCCCATCCCCCTGGCCTGTAAGATAATTACAAGTTTATATAAGAGAACAAACATTTACTCTCTGTGCGTTTAGCAGTATTACATTTCTTGTACCTCTACACAGACCTAAGGATTTTTACATTTCGTGCAGAATAATTTCACCAAAATCTAAAACCAGAAAAGAGGCTACCCTCTCTCTCCTTTTAGGCGATCATCCGCGCTGATGCGTATTTGCCGCAGCCGCAGCCACAGCGAGCTCTAAATCGCTAAGATCGCCCGTGCTCGTTCTAAATTCGTGGCAGTCTCGATAAACAGACATCTGCTATTACAAAAGCTGGCCGTTTACATTAGTAGCCGGAGCACTCTCTCCGTATAGGTTACACCATGTCTCCCTAGAGCCTAATTCCATATTCTGGATACCCCACTATTTCGATGGGCGCCCAGAGATCATTAACTGGATTAAGAAGTTGAAGTAAGACGTTCCACTGGGTAATATCCCTGGGGTTGATCTTTCTATAGATAAGGCATACTTTTATTTTATTCTTCTGCGACTAAACAGAGAATAAGCTTAATTCTCTCTTGTAAAAGCACACGCTCAGGCCAACAACAATATCCGATGTTCTATTCTTGGCTGTCATCACCGAAGGAGCTTCAAAAGCAAACACACTCTTAGTGCTTCTCAACCCATCGAATTCATTGTCCAATAGCGGATGAACATTCAGCGCCACCCAGAGGTGCTCAAAATTCAACTTCCTCGACAGTCATGGGTACTACAGGGAGATTAGCTGCCCCCAGTTTCTTGCTCCTTGATCAAGCAATTAGCAGCTCACAGCAAGAATAGTTGACTGTTATGGAAAATCAACCAAGCTTGAACAACAAGCGCGCCTCTTAAGTCTAGTCCAAGATTCTCTCAAGCTTCAAGGAGGTCCGGAGGCCGTCAGTGTAGTCTCATAATAAGCCTTCTTGGTTCGTGACATTAGGGGTCTGCTATAAAATAAGATATATACACATAGTCCCTAGATCTGAACAAGAGGTGGCGATGTTAATCTACGAATTGACCAAGTACATGAGAATCTGAATATAGTGATTTGAAGAGCGATATATAAAATAAATTTGGGTATGTTCCGTTGGCCTGGTCCGCAAGCATGGAGATTCATAGTCATGGCGTTCTGTTTAATCGGAGTTTACTAGATTAAAAGACATAAAGCTTAAGCAATCGAAGAACCAGAGCCAATATCACAAACTTCGACAACTCGACAGAGCCTCAAGTCTCTATCCCTGTACCACTCCATCACATCCCTTTTAAATAGAATAAAGCAGTTAGGCTGTACTAAGATCTCCGAGTAGATTATTTCAGACGACTGTCTATCTTTCCATATTCAATTTCTACACAGCTAATTAAGGAGCGCACATAACGGCTTATTCTGATTCCCTCTTCCTGTCTCAGTATTCGAGGACAACTAATATCGCTTCTGATATGTTCTCTACTTAAAGCAGATGTTTAAGTAAAGTATTTAAGCCTCTATTAAATGAATTAGAATATTAATGAACTATAGAATATGTAAATTGGCGGTTTCTGATATGCAATTCCCCTACAGTCATCATTTCCCTATAAAGTAAGTGGAGCCTGTTTATCTTATGCTTCTATGTTCTGGCTATTAAATTAATTTGCACAGAAATTACCCTAAATAGAATAATTTGAAACTCGCCCAGCTTCTCTAAGATCTTCCTCTTAAGGCTCGACCCCTCTCGGAATGCTAGCGCTTCAACGTTCTAGGTTCAAACTAGATGCTTTAGTATTGATATATTAACATCCAGCGAGTATCTACTTAGGCTGAAACAATTGCTGCGGGTATATGCGCCGGATCAAGCGGCTCATTGCCGTGTGTGCTTACAAGTGGTGCAGATGTGGACAGCCTCATGGGAAAATTGAGCCAGTCAGCCACTATAACCTCAATGCTTGCCGGACAAGAAGCATTCCTCTCACTATTGCTGAAATTTCAAGCCGAAATCATACTACATTTACTGGTCGTGGCCGGTATACTTTCCATCGGCTGTGTCATTATTTTCTCCTTTGGAGGCGAAACTTGAGGATGATTGAGGACTAAGCTATTTATGACGATGATCAAGAATACTATACATCTCAACAAGCAATTAAAGGCTAAATATAGATACAACCGTCATATTGTTCCGATCCTCATCCTCATCCTCCACCATTTGACTCAGGTCCTCCACTACCACCTCCACCATCACCATCTTAAGCACTTACGCTCGAACATCCATGGACTTGGGGACATTGTTAGAAAAGCAGAACATGTTGGCTATGGGAATGAGTTCACCCTAAACAACGTATAAGATGGAAGATCAGCGGCTGCAGGTCACTCCCTGATGTCGTTCTATGTATACCATCTTCTCTTAGTATCCTGTAATATCATGGTATGTGCGATATGCAACAAGGTGACACAACGTTTTCCCCAATTAGAGCAAAGAGACACCAAATTTGGCTCTAGTTACAATCAAAAGTTCATTTCACTGCCTTTCCTTCTTTCCTAAAGATGCTCGACTATGCAGTTGAAACAGTTTTAACCTTATCAGCGGAGTTGAGAATTGTTCGTCCGTTATGAAATATTTTATGTATTGTATGAAAGGGATCCTGAGAATGATAAAATATTACAGATAAAGTACTATTGGAACATCTCGTGCAAGTTTTACAACCACAGATCTGGCCCGGGACTTTCTTGACGAGATGGAGTGCGACAAGGAGTTGCGCCAATGCGTGCTGTGCCCGTCGGAGTTTCGGAGAAAACAATTCCTCCCGACCCCGAAAAAGATACCACAACATCTCTCCCAGCGGCATTTACAAATTTCCTTTCCTCCCGCAACAAACCTCCTCCGAATAGAACAATCGGTTGAACATTAAGGTGCAATGGATATGAGTGATGCATCAGTGAGCCCTCAGCCGGGAGGTGGAGCTGATATAGCTCCCTCCGCGAATCGCGCATGCGGAAATTGCGCCAGGGCGAAGGCGAAGTGTATGCCGCAGGTGGACATCTATAATGACAAGAGATGCATAAGGTGAGATTAAATCAATCGGATGGACTTGAGTACGTGTGGCTGACTTGTATGTGGTAGGTGCATTCGTCTGAAGAAGGAGTGTGTTGTTGAACCTCGAAAGGCGAGGAAAAGGAGGTCGCCAAATCAAGCCACGTGAGTTTATTGTTTCCTGAAGTCGATTGAGGGAGGAATGGTATTTGTAAGCTACTCCGTGCTGCTCAATATGTCATGTTCCCTTTACTGTTTGCAGCAAATGATCCCCTTTCTTCAAGTCCAACTAGTGGCCAAAACTACAGATGAATGAGCATACTCAATTATCCCTCTGAAATTGTATAAAAGTATGGTTGTAACTATCACCAACCACCCTAGACAAGGCTTCTGAAGCTCGTTGTTCGACTTACCCGATCTGACTATTTGAGCTCAATTACCAAGCACCCGGATGATTTAATGCCTTGATTGGCTACTGACACTCACAGAAACGTTGCTCATCTCGAAGAGAAAATCGAGAGTCTAGTCTCACTTCTTGGCGCTCATACTGCGTTGAAGCAAGATCTAGCAAATATAGATGCAAGTCAGTTGACTACACCAGCCATCCAAGATTATCCCCGCCCTCAAACTTATCAGCCCTCTCAGCCATGGGCTCAGACTGGAAGCAACATTAGCTTGCAGCCTGAACAAAGAGCGCAATACTTCGCTACATCCTCCTCAACAGCTGAAGCGAGCAATCCTCCGCTGAGGAAAGACCTCACGATCTTCCCAGGAGAGCAGGCGGATGCTCTATTTCAAGTTTTTAGAACGCAATACGCTCCACACTTTCCGTTTTCCTTTATACCCCCCGATATTGATGCCGATCAGCTACATGAAAAAAGGCCGTGGGTGTACAGAGCTATCATGCTGGTTGCGAACCGCAACCATCGACCAAGGCAGATTGGAATGTCAAGACAATTTTCAATGGATGTCGCAGAGGCTCTGATCTTGAAGGGCGAGAAAAATGTTGACATATTGCAAGCTTTGCTTATCCATAATGTGTGGTAAGTACTTTGTCTTCTTCCCAATCTGGAATTTTGCTGCACCCACATCAAATAGCGATGTCTTATTGCGATTTCTTGCTGTCGAATTCGAACTTGATATATCTTGTGTGAAGATAATCAGACTTATGATTTCCCGTTTGTTGCTAGACCCATACACAATCCAGAGAATATTGCATTCCTTCCCCGAGGCTTTAAGAACATTATTTCCATTTCTCCCACCCCTGTTTTACGTCAGTTTATTGAAATTGATCTTTTACATGCTTGGGCGTACTTGAACCAGGCAGATATCATCCCGAGTACTGATAATAGCAATTAGGTCGTACTATTACTCTCCGGTGCTACCACAAGCACAATCAATGATTTTGTTCCAGATGGCGCACGCCATGGTATTTGATCTAGGTCTAAACAAACCAGTCCGAGACAACGAGGTTTCAGACATGCTGCCAGATACATCAAAACTACTCCCAGAAGATAACCCAAAAGAGGCGCGAAGAAGCTTAGATGAGCGTCGAGCATTCCTATGTTGTTATTTCTCAACATCAATGTATGTGTCTTTCCACGCAAGTTGTTAGTTGAAGCTCATAATTGCCAGAATGTCGATCCACATTCGCAAAGTAGAAGTGCTGCAACATACACCATACTTAGACTACTGCTGCAAAGTCTTAGACCAGGCTCGAGACCGACCATCAGATAATGTTCTCGTAGCCTTGGTCAGATTACAGTGCATCGCCGATTCTTTCCTACGAAGCTTAGCACACAAAAATGAAAGCTTGTCGGGCAATTCGTCAACGCTTAGCTGGATGTACTTGAAGGGAATGAAAGAAGAGCTGCATAGCTTTTGGGCATCTTTGCCTCATGAACTGCACACAAATCGTCAGTACCCGTCCGCAAGATTGAACGACACAAGCGCTAACTTCCAATCTTGTCAGACCTTCTACTTACAACGTTTTACAGCGCCGAAGTTATGCTATACGAACCAATCGTCCAAACAGCATTACCATCCAGCACATTTGGAAAGGCGAATGCTCAGCGTTTAGATATGCTTTACTGCTGCATGACAGCAGCACGAAGACTACTCGATGTATTTATTCAGCAACCTGTAGATTTCTATATTCCTTTCTCTGTTGCGCAATTGGCATTTATCGGGACAGGACTTTCGACACTCTTCAAAATTTCAATGTACGAAGAGCCAGGATGGGACCTGACAGAAGTGCGGAAGACGGCCAACCTGTCGCAATACTTCGATGAGCTTATTTCGAAATTCGAGAAGGCTGGGTCGATTGTGGAAACAAATCAGATCGAGCAGTGCAGAATGTGCTTCGCCACCGGTTGTTCTCGAGCTATGAGAAGGGTAAAGGGGCTTTATGAAGGCAAGATTGCGGGCAGCACTGGTCAAAACATCACAGCCCCTCAGGACCAACCTGGCCTCACTGCGATAGAGGGTATCATTAGTGGTGAGGAATTCGATTGGGTCAACGATGCATATTGGCAAGAGTTAATGGGAGACGTTAATTTTTCGCAATTCTAATTTTATGACCCCACAGAGTTGGTCTGGAGCGGCCCTAAAAATCTTGTGTCCGGTCCGTCCCATCTTCGGAACCGGACTCGTACTCGCACTTAGCGGCCTCCTGACATCGCTAAATTTTGATGCTTCCTGATCTCTTGTAGTTCGTATAGAGGACAAAAAAGCCGTGTTTTGAACATTTATTCAAGAGTTTGAAGAAAGAACGATCAAACAGTCTTCTTATAAATGCACATTTCAACATTGTTTGGTGGCACTGGGATTTCATGTCCCGAACTTGTTTGTACCGGTCCGAACTGCTATTGTAGATTTCTATGATCAGCACAAGGATGTCATCCGAACCTCTGGGTTTGCATAATTCACACCGAGTGAGCGGCCGGAGTTTGTCTTGGAGTGTTCCGAGTTATGCAACCATAATCGTGATGAACAAGTCCGAACATAAAGGCCTGTTCCGAAATGAGAGTTTATAACCATGAAGCTCCCATGATGTGGAACTTCTGCCGATGGAAGTATACCGCTACACTCTCTAAATTTTGACACGAAGAACGTCATGACACGCTCCTTTGATCAAGTCCTAGAAAAAGGCAATTCTTCTACGCGATCGAGTTCAATGCCACCAGCGACAGCAACGACTGAACGTACAGCGCAGAGCGAGAATACACTCCTTTCCAAAAAGTTTGAAACTCAACCAAAGGCTGGATCCGATGTTGGAGATGTCACCCCGGATGCACCAATCGAGTATTTGAATGGGATCAAGTTATACTTGGTCTTATTGGGGGTGGGCTTGGTTGTATTCTTGATGATGTTGGACCAAACGATAGTTGTTACCGTGAGTATAACATAGCGACTTTCCTACTTCTTGACTTTTACACCAAGATGATGTTCTTGAAATGGAACACGCTGCAGATTGGACTGACACTGGCTTCTCCGTACTAGGCTATTCCAGAGATAACAGGCACCTTCGATTCGCTAAAGGACATTGGATGGTATGGGAGTGCCTACATGCTCACACTGTAAGTCACACTAACACAAAGCATGCTGTGGTTGTCTAGCTTACACGGTCTAGAGCGTCTTTACAGCCTCTTGTCGGCAAAGTTTACCAGTACTATAACTCGAAGGCAAGATACCTAGCATAAAGAAAATACTTTTGTTCCCTACTGACCAGTCGCTGAATAGGTGGTTTTTATAACGTGTCTCGCCGTATTCGAAGTCGGATCTCTTATTTGTGCGCTGGCCCCCGAATCATGGGTGTTGATTGTTGGAAGAGCAGTCTCCGGTGCTGGAGGTTCAGGCCTCGTTATCGGCTTCTTGACGATTCTCTCTGTCACCGCGCCACTTGACAAACGACCTTGTATGTTTGCACACTTTTATCCCTCTGTTTCCGTTTAGATTCTCGCTAATACCTGTCTCTTCTATTTTAGTCTACATGGGAATTGTTATGGGAATATCATCACTAGGTCTCGTCCTCGGTCCTGTACTCGGCGGCGTTTTCACGGAACACGCTTCATGGCGATGGTGCTTCTGGCTCAACCTTCCTTTTGGCGGTATCACGCTCGCCATCTTATTCTTCATCCAAATTCCGAATGGGGCAAAAGATAGCACAACGAAGGCAACACTCAAAGAGCAGTTCGATCGACTTGATATTCCAGGATTTATCATCTTTGTACCTGCGACCATTATGCTTCTACTGGCTTTCGAGTGGGGTGGAGTGCACTATCCATGGAAATCAGCGACCATCATTGGGCTATTCTGCGGTGCTGTTGGTACATGCGTGATATTCTTCCTTTGGGAAAAACGGCAAGGGATGGTTGCTATGATCCCATTACCCATGTTGAAGAACAAAGTTATGATCTGCGCCTCGATCACGATGACCATGTCCCAAGGATCTTTGCTGGTCATCACTTTTTATCTACCAATCTGGTTCCAGGTCGTCAAGAATGCTACTCCTACCATGGGAGGTGTATACTTCATGCCGTCAGTGGGAGGCCAAATAGTTGGTGCTGTTATCACCGGTGCTCTGAGTAAGTCTTTTGCCCCTTTCTATTTCTGCTCTCTAGCTCACAAATCTTGCAGCTTCTCGTACTGGTTGGTACACACCCTGGGCAATCGCCGGCCTCGCACTCACATCTGTCGCCTCCGGTCTCCTCAGTATTATGACCCCATCCTCGGGCCCCGGTCTCTGGGTAACATTCCAACTCATCTCTGGCTTCTCCCGCGGCCTTACAATGCAACAACCCTTGACCGCCATCCAAGCTACACTTCCCAAGGCCGAGCTTGCAGTTGGCAACGCATTCCTTATGTTCTCTCAAATTCTTGGAGGCGCGATTTTTGTTTCTCTGGGACAGACCATCTTCAGCAACCAGATGCCCTCCGCACTCGCACACTTTGCGCCAAATGTCGATGCTGCTGCAGTCTTGAAAGTTGGTGCCACAGCATTTAGGAAAGTCATACAGCCAGAGGATGTGCCGGGTGTGCTCCTGGCGTATAACCAGGCGCTTACTCGCGTATATGTAAGCCTCTTGTCTTGCTACCGTAACTAAAAGCGAAGTCGCTAACACCAACACAGTATTTAGGTGCCGCAGCCGCAGCAGCAGGTTTCTTCACATCATGGGGCCTTGGCTTCAAGAACCTCAAGGTTCTGAAAGAGGAGGAAGAGAGGGCCAGAGGAGCTCAAAGTACTACCAAGCCAGAGAATAGTGCTTGATATATTAAATAGTATAGCATAGCGTTTCAGTAAGTCATTCAGCGAGGCGTTTGGCGTGCAAAGAAAAGGGGGAAAATGAAAAAGGATGCCGATCCCTCTCGATCGTGAGTTATATATAGATATAGATTATTGTAATACCGTATACCACTCTTTCTTTCACGCCTTTCGCTTGACGTGAATTGACATTATTTCAGCCTCCTTTTGTTTTCCAATAATGACCGGAGATCCATGAAGTGCTACCGCCAATCGCTAGAAATGGTGGACTTATCTGCTACTGGTACGAATGGAGCTCCACCACTGGCATAGTCTCGGAAGCCACGAGCAACTCACAAGCATAACTTCCACTTTCTTAATGTTCAACGAATGTGGCGGCCGAGAAAATGAAGAAATTTCAAAAGAATGTTGTCCAAGAGAAATGATGGCGACTATTTATGTGCGGCATATCCGCTGCCGATATCCTCCTATTAACGGTGGCTCAATCGAATACTTACACGTATTCTTTTTGCAGCCAATTAGGCCACCTTATGAGTAATTATCAATGTAAGTAGATCCATGCTGCAAGTTCCATGGTCCGAGATAAGAGGTTGAGTTTCATGTTCTAAGGCAAGTCTAGTCCTCATGTTTCTAAGCGGACTTCCAATAAATAACAAATGCACAAGATCCACAGTAGCATGCTACACAAAAGATGTATGTTAATTATGCCTGAACTTGTCCAGATCAGCTTTGTCTGTTTGTCCCTTTTAAATATGATGCAGCCTCTTGTGATAAGCAGAAACCCCATTGAGGAAATTTTGTTGGTCCATGAAAAGCAAGGACATTGTTGGAGACCAAGATGTATGCACTACTTTTTCCTCTACATTATAGGATACGTGGTTCATTCTTTGACTGCCTTGAATCTCAATGTGACAGCGCACGTGCACTATTTCCATTGCTTCAAGCACGGAAGTGGCGGGGAGCAAGATCTGCTCGATCAGTGTAAAAAGTGGGCTTGTGGCAATGGCATTTTACTTAAAAGACATTCGACTGATTTAGAGCCACGCAAATCTCAAAACGAGAAACCACACAAATATCCTAATAAAGGCCGAAGCAAGCATGGTCATCAAAGTGACATCAATGCCATATGTAAAACGTCTCGACTACACCACTTACAACAATACGGGGTAAGCAGCTGCTCAATCACTTAACATAGTCTATTCTAAACTTATTCGTCTGATCGTCTTTGTTACAGGAAGCCTAAATAGTGAGCTCGGATTGCTGGTGCAGGGTTATGAGGATATATAGAAGAGTTTGTTCAACAATGGCGAGAAGGGCCTTGCTCTCTCTGATTGATTTTCCTGCTTCTTGATCCATAGCATAAGACCCTTGGTCGAAGATAAGATGTTAAGTATCATGTGCCAGACCTCTGAGAATACTCTCTGGCATGTGGAGTGCACATCTTCCTTCGAAGGCCTCCACCTCCTTGGCAACTGCCACAAGTGGTTAATTCTACAAGTATCCTGCGCGGAGAAGCTTACACTGTTCAAGTTTTAGTGTGCGCCCTTTGCCTTTGTTCGTTCCTCATGTGCTTTGAAGCATGCTTCCATGATCATTGCCAGATCAAAGGGATGATTCAAACCGCAGGCAATCAAAAATAGACAACTTCGCACCCATCGAAATTGCATAACTCTCTGTCCTCCTTTACATAACCGATTCCTCGTTCAACTTGCAATCTATATCCTCCAGGTAGTTATGTTAACAGCGGGTTGCACTCTTTCCCCACCATTCATTGCAATAGCGTATAGCGCAATGGTAACATATGAAAGCTTCCTCATCAACTTGTAACACCCTTGTGCCGAATATATTCTATTTTGACCACTGGATCAGTGCAAGGTACCTTTTCCATAGTCCGATCCGTCTCAGAACATAGGAGGCGGAGCAGAAACCATAACAGAGCAAGCATCACAAACAAATGACAACACCAATCACCCAAATGTGTCGACCACAGCCCAACCAAGCAAGATCAATTGAGGTTGTTGATATCTGCTTTTGTTAAACTACTAGACTACAGAAACCCCAGGGTCATTGGTGCAGGGTGGTGAATATCAGCCATATTAAACACACCAGAAAATACGTGTTGCTAGGAGCTAAGGAGGAGAAAGATTATGCAGATAAATACAACAAGTCGAAGAGAGGAATAAATAGATAGCAAAGAGAACTAGTGCTTAGTTGTACAAGAAAGTGCTTACACTGAGCTTACTAGTCAAACCACCCACCTACCGGTATTCATTGTCTAAGAGTATCACCATTTTGATCCTTCTACCTCATCATGCTTGAGTATCACAAAGAAGCGCCTGGCGCCATGGTGGAGATGGTGCTGATGAGTGTCCCAAAGCTTGCTACAAAGCGCAGGCTTTCTCGAGGTTGTCAGTCGACGAATATGCCATGAAATGTAGATCCATGCTTATCTGGAAAGTGCGAGCAAAGGTAGTACCAGGTCTTGGGGCAAGACAGGAATTTCGAACCCATTGCTAGAATCCGGCTTCTCTACTCGGAAACTAGTTAGCATGAAATTCTATAGCAGGGTTGCTTTTTGTGGGAGTTTTGCGGATCTGAACTTTGCTTCCCCATTTCGAGCACTGAGCATGTTCACAGCCATATCCAGTATCATCGTCTAATTTCGGCTTCCTCTTGCTCAGTGAGAGGCGAGATTTGAGAAATGTCGATATTTCTACCGACATCTCCCTCCTCCATTCTCTTCACTCGGTTCGACTCAGGGTACTCGAGGAGGGTACTTGAGGACCAGGAAAGGTCGACTCTGAGATTCGAGTCTCCTAAGCGATACAATTGACAATTTAAATTGAACGTCTGATTGAAGATCGCCACTTTGATGCACTAGCGACGAGTTCTCGCATCGAACAACCCTGAATTCGTTTGCCAAGGATCCGGTGCTAACTTTGTTTTGACGTCCTCCATCCTTTTGACTACCATTTCAACCTTATGAATCCATTGAAGCTTCGTTCGTTCGTTCGTTCGCGATGCGCCGATAACAATGTTCGTCCTGGTGTTTTGCAAGTTTTGAGCTTCCCGAGTTCCTCTGGTACGTCTGGTACCTGCATGTTGAGAGGAGTCACATGCAATGTCAAGGACAAGCACCTCATCGACACTGGGTTCCACCCCTCGTGCGTAAAGTGCAATACTTACTCGAACCCACGTCGTTACGACGCTGAAATCCTCTCACAGCAAAGACTCATACCCACGGTGCGTTGTACGGTCAGGCCGTATGAAGTGGCAGACGACTATTCGTGCCTTACGGGACCCCTCGATGCGCTGTCTGGCAGATGACTGCCCAATCCACTCGGCCTGGTCGAAGGCGAAAGTGCCTACTGGACAGCAGCGAAAGCATCACGATTTCTGCATCTCAGCACTGCAGCAGCAATGTCACAGTGCCACCACACCGCGCCCGTTTGTGGGGGTGAACGGCGACTTCGGCATGGACCATAATAGGAGAATCGGTATCGAGTCGTGGTAAATGGTGGTAATTCCTGGATGCGCTGATGACTGAATTGGGGTAATTGGGCTATTTCTTGCAGATCTATTGACGCTGCGCCAACGAATTTGACGAAATTTGGAAGAGACATTTTTGGATGCGTTTGCAAGTGGAGAGTAGGGAGAAATTGATAGGCAAAGAAAGACAAGTTGACGACTCGACAACCAGAGACAGCAAAGAGCAAGAGAAAGCGAGCAAGGTTTGAGTAAGGGTCGAGTAAGGGTCGAGTAAGGGTTGAGTAAGGGTTCGAGTAAGGATCAAAGAAGGCGGCTGTGGAAAAACCCTCGGTCCGGTCCATGGCTAAATCAACCAATCACAGGTCACAAAACTCTCCTTCGCCCCACCATAGCTTCCCCGGCAGCCCTGTCTTTCCAATTATTTTTTTGCTCTGCCGACAGCTGTCTGTAAAATGAGGTGATGGATTGACATTCACAACTCAATTTGGATCTTGACAACCCACACACCGCGCACCGCACACAGTCCACAACGCATAACTTCACTTGTGCGTGCATGCAGCAGTTCCCACGGTCCACTCCTCATTCACACCCTTCATAATCCCACGCTACCGTTGACCCGGTGAGTATGTAACGTAAGAGACTTTCCTCTTTCTTCAACTCCGCTTTCCCTCCTCCTTCGTTCTCTCCTTCACCGGATGTCGTTGATCAAGATTTTTCTCGCCCTACCCGCATCTGTTGTCACCGCTTTTATGGCTCCTCCAATCTTCAATCGTCTGAGAGCCAAACTCTCGGGCACTCCACTTCAAACTGCTGGTTCCACCAAGGCAGTGTCTCCATCACCCATCACGGAAGAGCAAGCTGCAGAGGATCGCGCCATTGTACAGAAAGCAATTCAAGATGCGGTCAATGATGCCCTCAATGGGGAAGCCTTCACCAAAGCAGTCGCAGCACATCTCGCTGTGGAACTTCAATCATCTCTCAAGGCTTCCTTCGATACTTCTGCCATCGAACTGAAGATCGACACATCCAACGAGAAGCTATCCCAGCGAATCGATGGTAATAACACCGAAACAACGTCCAAACTCGGCGAACTTTCAGCCTTGGTCAATACCAGCAGCACCAACACTGCGGAGAAGGTGTCAACATTGGAACAGGCCATCACGCAAATCACGTCAACATTGGTGGGCTTTGGCAATGATATCAAGTCGGTCCAAGAGCAAATTGCCACTCCAGATACCTCCATCCTCTCTGCACACACAACAAAACTCGATGCTATCACCACGGACCTGGCTGCAGTCAAGGGCAATGAGGATGCTGCGAACGCATTGAAGGCGATTTCATCAGATCTTGCCGCTCTCAAAGCTGATATTGAAGCCGGAACTTCGTCAAACGGCACTGGCGTTTCTACACTTGGTGCTCAAATTGCTGCCGTCCTTGCTGCTATCGAGACACAGAATGGTACGCTCGCCGAGATCAAGAGCTCTGATGCGAGCAAAGATATCCTCACTGGCGTCAACGCCTCGAACGATTCGCATGCCAGTCTGGTCTCATCTCTGGCAGCACTGAAGGCTACTTCAGAGGCTACCGCTCCATCGGTCGCTGACCTCAAGGCTCAATTGGAGGCAATCAATACCCTTCTCAAGGCATCCGGGGATTCCCAGGCTGCTCTCTCTGCATCTCTGTCGGATATCAAGACGGCTGGAGAATCACAAACTGCCGCCATTTCAGATCTGAAGGCCGCTTCTGCCATCGTTGCCGTCGAGGCACAAATCAAGAGTGTCTCCGACGAGCTCGCTGCGCAAACTTCCGCCATCAACGAGATCAAGACTACCGTTTCGGCACCAGTAGCCGTCAGCGAGAAGGTGGATCTTAGTGCCCTCGAGACCTCAGTGGCCACCATCTCTACCAACTTGGACGCCCAGACTGCTGCCATCAACGACATCAAGTCAACAGTTTCTACACCTGCTCCTACGGCCGAAAAGGTTGACCTCACTTCTGTCGAATCATCACTGCAGACTATCACCAGCACCTTAGAGTCTCAATCAGCGACAATCACAGAGCTAAAGTCTACCGTCTCTGCCCCAGCTCCAGCAGCCGAGAAGACCGACTTGACGACACTCGAAACTTCCGTGCAAACCATCGCCACCACCCTCGAATCCCATACATCTACCCTCTCAGAAATCAAAACTGCTTCCTCCGGCACAGAGGTCCTGGCTGCTATTGCATCCACTAACACTACTCTTGCTGAGATTAAGGACGCAAAGCCATCTCCCGAACTCCTTGCTGGCATTGAAAGTATCAAGACAGATGTCGCGGAATCCAAGACTGCTATTTCCGCCATTAGCACAGCTGAGATCTTGACCGAAGTCAAGTCCGTCAAGGCTAGCATTGAGGCCATTCCTGCCCCCGGAGCAGCTGCGACTAGCGACAACGGCGAGGTTCTGACCGAAATTGCGGCAGTCAAAACTCTTCTTTCTACGCCAGCTGCTGGGAAAGACGATGAGATCTTGGCGCAGGTTGAGTCCGTCAAGGGTCTTATCCAAGCAATTCCTGCTCCAGCCACAATCACCGTCAAGGATGAAGAAATCTTGACTCAAGTCGCTGCGGTCAAATCTTTGGTCGAAGCTCTCCCAGCTCCAGCAACTTTCACTGTTAAGGATGACGAGATTCTCACTCAAGTCGCAGCCGTCAAGACTTTAGTTGAAGCAATTCCTGCACCAGCCGCCACTAAGGATGCTGAGATTTTGACCGAGGTCAGTGGACTCAAGACCTTGATCACGGCTTTACCCACGACAACAAAGGATGAGGAAATCTTGACTGAGATCAAATCTGTCAAGTCTGTTGTTGATGCTATTCCTGCACCATCGGCGTCAAAAGATGACGAGATTTTGACGGAAATTAAGTCAGTGAAATCTGTCGTGGAGGCAATTCCCGCCCCCTCTGCGGTCAAAGACGCCGAAATCCTCTCTGAGGTTGGATCGATCAAGTCCCTCGTGTCTGCCCTCCCAGCCCCAGCTGCTGTTAAGGATGAAGAAATTCTTACATCTGTTGCATCGATCAAGGCACTCATCGAAGGCCTACCTGTTCCTCCTGTATCCGACAATTCCGAAGTCCTTTCTGAAGTCAAGGCAGTCGCGACACTGGTTAAAGACAACAAGGATGATGAGATTCTGACTGAAATTAAATCTGTCAAGGTTTTGGTTGGTCAAGTCGGTGTCAACGATAAAGGTGTCGAGGTTCCAGCATCATCGAAAGCGGTTGGAAATGGCGTAAAGGTCGATGCAGTCGAGGTCAGCCCAGAGACATAATCACCATATACCACCAATTATACTGCGCTCAGAATTGCATGAAAGGAAATACAAATTGAAGGATGGAAATAGAAGATTGGTTGTGCTATAATATTTTCGGTCGTTTTCGTTGGTTGGGTGGGGTTTCCACAACAGTACACTACTCTCACTCGCGCTTTATACCCTTTGATTCGCAGGACAGCTATGAATTTTGGGGAGCTTACTTGCATGTTTTTTACGGCTATGAATGATATCACGGCTTTGCTTTGGTTTTATGCTTGCGCTGTTGTGCCCTTTATTGCTTGTAGATAGACTATTGACATTGAGATGAAAGAAAGGCTTGAGATGAGGCAAGCTAGTATTAATAATATTGAGCTTTTCACTCTTCACTTCCGTTTGACTATCGCCACCGTACCACTTATACTGACGTGAAATAATGTCTAGCTCTAGCCATTGAAGAGATGGACGAGTACTCAACCACCAAGTTTATTGCCCTTCCACCACTCCAAGATCTCGAGTATATCATCACGCTCTGTTTACTGCCTAGGAATCCACAATTCATCGAGAGGAGAGGCAGTACGATGTCAGCGTGTTCGATTTTCGTCAGTCAGACTTTATCCATGGAAGTTTTTTCCTTCATATTATCTTCGAAATTGTTTTGAGGAAAGGGAGGTGTGGTGCATTATTAGTCAAGGCAAAGGTCGAACGAAACCTGGATGGCAAAGAGAGACTAGTACGGGGGCACGAGATTTAAGGGAGAATAGGAGTGCGACACATCCAATTTCAAGGAGGAGTTGTAGATGAAGGAGGTTAAGATAATGCGTCTGGAGCTCAGCGAAGTGTAATTAGATGCAAAGACATTAGAAGTAACAAAAATAACACCAATCAAATTTTAAGATCAAGGGAAAACTAGCACAACAAGCCTGTGAAGCCCGAACGTGGACTAGATTACATCAGGCCAAACCGTCCAGGAAATACTGTTATGTGTCTTCTACAGGGAGAATTCTTAATGGCCCATTTACTTGGTACAAAAAGTATCATGTACCCAACATTTCCTTCCTGGAAGAGTGTCGGCGGTGACCGTCTCGTCGCAATTCAGATCGACTCGACATTTGTCATTCCATACACAACCATCTAACTGAGCATTATTGTATGTCCCTTCGTTTTAATTCCACTCATCGTGCATCATCTCTGCAATACTCTGAGTGTTAGCATAATTGACTGTTTGTATAACCACTTCTGTGGACAATAAGGAGAGGTCAAACACCGGCGCGAGATCTCCACCAAATAAAACCCCTATTGCACTATGCTTGTAGGGTAGACAAGTAACATAGAGTTATGGAAACTCACAGATTCGCTCGATATGTGCTAGAGTAACCGTGAATACAAGATTTTCGCATACACTATAGTATCGGTATACGCAATAAACTTATGGTAATTATAATTATATAAACGATCAAATACGCTTTGAGGTCAGTATCGAGTCTTCCACCTCAGCTTAGAACTTGTTGATCGTATCACTGACAGAGTACAAGTGGACTGCAACACTCACAGCTTTGACGGGAGTGATTACAACATGCTGCTTCGTCCCAATGTTTCTAGCATGGTCCTACTCAGATCACACCGCCGGATCAACCAAGGATGCCGACTTCTGGTGGTTTGTTCAGAGCACCATTATGCAAGTTCTTGGCCTCCTAACTCTCAGTGTTCCAATCTGGCAAGGCTCTAAGCTGCCTTCTCAGAACTGGTTTTGGACTTGGCTCTTCATAGGCATCGCAGCTCTGGCTACAGTATTGGCAGTTCCGTTATATCTGTTTGCTCCAGTGGCTTACAGCTCCATTTTGGTATTCTTGGCTACTGCATCGCAGTCGTTTGTAGTTTTGCAGCTGGCGTTGGCAGCAGGTGTTGCTATGGACCCAAAGCGTCTCATAGGGAAGGAGAAAGGCCAGTAAATGGCAGTAGCTAATTTTGAGTTGCACATTGCCAGAGGAGACTCAGTCTGCGCTTCAATATTATTATATTATTAACGAGATTACTATAACCACACCACTGCTGACCAGGATCTTTGATCGCTTAATTGAAAGCGGTATCAGCCTATGTAGCGACGGCGTATAACATAGCGCGCTCTAGCCGCCATAACACTAAAAATATCGTTTTAGTATTATAATAAAACCTAGATATCTATATCTAATCGTTGAATGATTATAAAAACGTAGCGTATAGTATCGAAAGAAGGCCTTCCGTAAATTCAATTTAGCGACGAGGACGTGGTTATAATTTTCGGAATTAAGAGGTCAGAAGTATTCAGGAGTGGTATATTTTACACGTTCACAGATTTTTAATTACTTGAACTCGAAGTACCTACGTTTTGTCTTGTTACGGCGTGCGTCTCGGCACGCAGGGATAGACGTTACTATAAGTCTATTTCGTGCGTCTATGGTATTCGAAAAATATGGAATCCGTAATTGTGTACATGAAAACATAAAACCTTGTACTGTACACAAGGTTACCATAGCACAGATGCCCTCGGGAGTTCCACTCAACCTAAATTATATATCCATGCAAGAGCAATTGGACGTGACCGTTAGTTACCATCTACCATCGTGTCGAGCTTCCAACATTTACACCACAAAAGAGACACAGGACAATGCATTATTGATTGTAGAGATTGTGCGGGTGGGTGAAGCTGGTAGCAATTGATGCTGTTGCGTTTGAATTCGGAGCACGAGGAAGAGGAAACATATGCGTCAAAAGCAAAATCATAAATACCCGTCGTCTTTAGGGAAAAATTCTGCTAGATTTGCGCCTCTGCAAGAGCACGTTGCCCGGTCGAACAGAATCACTCGTACTTTCAAATCCATCTACAGAGCGCACAATGGTGCGAGGCTTCACCCCAGTGGTGGCGGCCCGCATCTAATTCCTAAATTCAATGGGGAAAGAGGTTTCTTCCTCACGACCTTGCACAAAGCAAGACCGAAATGAAGAAAAAAAGATGGCCCGTCAGACGTCCATCGACACCCACTCAGATCATGCATCCGAAGAAAACACGAAAAGAGGCAAGATCATCGCCACTCTCTATACAGCCACCTGCGTGAGCAGTTGCCGCCATCCTTGCGGACAGTGCGAGAAGTATAAGGCCTCACTCTTGGGCACCGAGGATCGGCTCATCGTCCGGGTTGAGGTCTGAGGCTCGTGAGAGAAACTCAGAAGAGGACGTTTACTATAGAAATGATTCTATGCTAGAAGGATATTAGCCATGTGGTGCGACGTGAAGAGTATGGGGGTTGTTGCTTACAAGTAAGATCGTCTGAAAAGAAAAGAGGAATTTTTGTGGGAGAAAGATTTCTTATGTACCTGCGTGAGTGGGCCCGTGCACTAGTCTTGCACGTGTGAATGGAAAAATTTGCTTTCATCACGTGGGATATTGGGCTGGAAATTTTTATTTTGCAGCGGAACATCATCGGCGGTGACATAAGATCTTCTAAATTTATATTGCTGTGGAGGACATTACGGGGATTGAGCCTCGGTATATTTGGATTCCTGACTCATTGGTTGTGACACAGCTTCAATGGCCCGAGAGAAAACCTTCATCATTTGGAGAATGAAGAAGCACAACATCAGTTGATGTTTGTAATGACTCCAAAGTTCGTGTCGTGCTAGGTAAAAGGGAACCGTTTTCTCGCCCGAGATTTGTTGCACAAGTAGAACAGTAATAAAAGCTGGAATGAGCTGTGTAAAAACATCATTTTGTCTAAACCAAGGTATAATTCCCATCCCTATTCTAACTAGCAGCTTTCAGCTCTGCCTCAACTTCCTCTTGCACGATCTTCCTTACACCCTCCCATCCAGCACCTTTGGGAACGTTAATGACCTTTCGTTCCCTTGACTCAAGACCGACGAACTCTTTCGGCAGCACAGACTCAAACGTGTATCCTTGCTCTTGCTTCAGAGCCAAATCGACAGCATTTGCAAACTTCGCAGGGTGTGCCGTGGAAAGAGATATATGATGGGTATCTGCTATAGAATTCCGGCTTATGGATCGAAGAGAAGCCGCGACGCCAATTGCTGAATGAGGATCGAGGATATATCCGCCCTTTGGACTCGAGGAAGAGTAGAATTGCTTTATCGTTTCGACAGTCTGCGAGTCACTCACTCTTTCGCTCTCGAAATCTCTCTTCGCAAGCTTCAGGGTTTCGGCATTGACACCGAATCCTCCTTTTGACTTGAGCTCCTTCAACCAAGCTTCGACTTCCTGGCCAGCCTGCTTCGTGTTCCACTCCTCGTCCATTCCAGCACCTGCCGCGAATTCGTATGCCAAGAACCAAAGTAGGCGCTCGAAGTTACTTGACACTAGAATATCCATTGCTGGACTTAGAGTTTCCCGAACACCATCTTCGTGTGCCTTGACTCCATCTGCCATAATTCCACCTTCTGCCTCAACACCATGTACAGCCTTCTTCTCGTAATGTCCTGTCTTCCAAAATCTGTTTAAAATATCGTTCTCATTTGTGGCAATCACAAGCTTCTCGGCTGGAAGACCCATTCTCTTAGCAAAGTAGCCAGCAAGAATATCACCAAAATTTCCGGTGGGAACGACAAAGCGCACTTTGTGGTCGGCTTTGTAGGTTGGGGACTTTTTGAGCGCGAAGTATGAGTGGAAGTAGTAGGTGATTTGCGCTAGGATTCGTGCCCAATTGATAGAATTGACTGCGCCGAGGTTTAATTTCTGGTTGATTTCTGGGTCTGCAAAGAGTGCCTTGACGGTATCCTAGGACTTTGTTAGCAAAGTTTTGGGTTGTAGATTTTAGGACTCACTTGGCAATCATCGAAGAAACCCTCGACAGCCAAACAATGGACATTGGCATCCAGCACAGTAGTCATCTGAGCCTCCTGAATGGGGCTGACCCTTCCCTTGGGGAACAGAATAAAGACCGAGACATCCTTCTTCCCTCGCAGACCATAAATAGCAGCAGATCCGGTATCACCACTTGTTGCGCCAACCACAGAAAGATGATGTCTATCTGTGCCAGTTTTCCCCTTATTCCTCCTGACCAGAAAATATTCAAACAGATTACCCAGAGTCTGCAATGCGACATCTTTGAACGCGAAGGTTGGACCGTGGAAAAGCTCGAGCAAATACAAATTATCCTTCTCATTCAGCGTAACGAGGGGTGTGGTTTCTGGTGCGCGGAACGTCGAGTAACTGCGGTCAATAATATCTTTGAGATCTGCCGCTGGGATTTCGGACGAGGAGATGTAGAGGGAGAGGATTTCGAATGCGAGTTCGGAGAAGGAGAGGTTCTGCCACTTCGACTCCCAATCTTGGGGTAGGGTGGGGATCTCCTCTGGAATAAAGAGTCCTCCATCTGGTGCGAGACCTTTCAGGACGACTTCCTCGAATGTCAACTGTGAATAATTAGCATAGACCTGGGCGCAATTGCGGATTTGGGCATTTGTACTCCATAAGAGCCACCTCTTGTTGACAAGTACCTTTGTGACGAAGTGTGAGTCGTATCTTGGATCTCTTCTGGTGCTGCTGATTCAGCAGGCTTCGTGGCTGGTAGCTCTGATGCAACGGGCATTTCTGCGGTTGACATGATGTTTCTGAACAGAAGAGAATGGAATTCTGGATAATGGTGTTGTTATGAAAGAATGACACAAAATTTCGCCCGACCTCGGGCGGGATGAATTCAACCCCGCCATTTAAGCGCCCCACATTTCGTAGGGGTTGGATCTGCAGCGCTACATGCCTTCATAATTCGACTGCAACTGTCAGACATACTTAATGTATTGAAGATTTGTACGATGTTACTCTTTCAAGTGATATTGCAGATTTTTTTCATATAGCTTTAGATGCAATTTTGAGAAAAAACTCTGGCCTGAAATGCTCTCATTCGTCGTTCGCTTTCCTTTCCCCAGTACCCCTCATGCTTCAGGAACGAAGGGAGATCTGAAAATTTCAAGGTTATCTTTTCTAACTTCTCATACAGAGATCTATCCTGAATTTTGACCTTACATCAAGATTTGCATGCGAAAATTATGAAAAAAGTGGGCCAATGTTTTGGGGCGTTTTTTTGAGGTCGCTAATTTCTTGTACGAAAGGGGGTTTCAAGTGGGTCTCGTCCACCCTTACAGGCGGTGAAAGCTTAGAAAGTACTAAAAACTTGCCGCTTTAGTCTCTTATATTGAAGCTATTTCTAACTTTTAGAGTCAAATTCTAGAAGCTATTCACAATGCCTTGGACTTGGGATACACCTACACGCGTACGATATAAGACTCTACTCGAAGAAGGATATTCGCAAAGAGATGCGGCTC
>LLCE01000022.1:0-378968 GCA_001414415.1 Hymenoscyphus repandus | reverse complement strand
CTATTATATATACAGCTGCAATTTAAATTCTTCCGCCCAACCAAACGAACCTATTGTTGTGAAAATTGCAAGGGAGGAACGGCTGTGTCCCTCACAGTAAGACGTTTTGAAGCTATCTTTATCGCTTAATTGCTTGTTATCCGTGAATAATATAAGTATTCAAGCGGAAAGAAAAGAGAGCTAACAAGCTGTTCATAGGTACGGTGATGTCCGTGAATAAAAGCCATTGATATACTACTCGGAAGCCCCAGCAGGGTAACCGATGGAAACTCCGTATGGCTGAGGCTACAGGGAGAGATGGTATATATAGAGAGGCTCTAGCCGTCTTGGACGGTAAGAGAGAAGGAGATAAGGAACTCAAGACTTTCTCTCCTGCTCTTATGGCTCGATTTATGACATTCTTACGTGCCTCACACCAACACAAGCCATTAATAACAAATTCGCTAAACTTCAGATAGTTTGCACAGAAGCTTGAAACCAAAGTTCTCCCAGAGATGAATCAGGCATTCGCGTGCTTGCTTGTGAGATTGAGTTGTAAGGTTGCTTTGAAACACACTGACAATCTCTGGTCTTCGTCATGGGTATTCTTAATTGGCATTCTGATGCAACTAAGGAGTTTGTTAGTGGGGATCGGGAACATTTATAGGTGAGTGGTGGGCAATTCCAGGAAGGGTGGATGTGAGATGGGATTTCGAAGCTACGTTTGTGTTGGATTGGTTATAACGGGAGGGAGAGACGAGTATAACTTTATACATCTCATGTCAGTGAGTTTCAAGTCCTGAGAGACTGGTATAAAACGGCTGTATGTGCTTCCACGATAGCCCCAATGTTCAATGATGCCACCTCTTCCCCTTTTCAGCAAATACTCAAGTCAGGAACTGGCAAGCAGCAAGTCTAACCACCCTAACAAATTTCAAATACCAATAAAGAACACAAAACGCTTTTTAAACATGAGAAGGCCTCAGAGCTTCACCTGTTATTTCTCCTTCCCAACTCGCAGTCTATTGTTGTCGAGAACTATTTTGCTGCCGATTCCACTATCTCCATAGGGGCGACGTCGGTGGAAGGAAACTCAAAGCAATATCCCTACTCCTTTTCACTGTTATTTTCCAGTATGATGTCAAGCAGCTATTACTGGAGCCAGCAATTCGGTGTGAGCAAAATTACCTGTGTGTCCCACTTGACGGACCACCCCTGGGCAAGCTGCCTCAAATTATCATCGACCGGAAATGTGAGGGATGTAGAGCTTTATCGCACCCTCTTACAAAGTGTAGCCAGCTCACCTGTCTTTTATTGGAAGCCATAATACAAATCTGAGTTGAGCTGAATGCCACAAGAATGTGAGACTAAGCACTAATCACAGCAAGAAGCACGACTATACGCAGAATCCGTTGTATTGATCGAGGAACCACAATCAAGTACATCTACACTCCCAAGACAATTGAGTGCTCGCTTAAAAATGAAGAAGCTGGGTTCAGTGGAAGAAATGTCACGCACAGTTAGATGTTCGTTCCCACATTTTTGGAAATGACTCTAACCTAGTGATCGGTCCAACCGCACCGCAATCTTGACTCGAGGGAGAATTCCAAGACCCAGCAGAGTCAGTTGACCAGTCATGAACGTTAGAATCATCAAGAACATCAGCGGCCACCAGGGTTATCAGACTGAAATCGAACACTCGTTTTCTTTGTCGAGCAGGCAACACACGTCTATATTGAGATCAGGCATGCAACCATGGAAAACTTCTTCTAACAACTCGAACAATGCACATGACACTGCTAGCCCAGCAAAGGGTCACTTTAACGAGACTCAATTAACAGCATCGAACATTTTATCGCGACCAAGATCAGTTCCACTTTCTGCGTTCAATCGCATCGTAAAATACTTCCAATACCAGAAGGAAACTTATGGAAACAACGGTCTACAGCAAGATGGGCGCTCCAAGGGAGACAGGTATGTGTACTCGTACAAGAGATTGCTGTTCCTGTATCAGAAAGTCCACCTCGAGCCTGGCCCCGGAGAACGTCCCTCAGGGTTCACAACGAGTGCCTTGAAGAGGAACAGTTTTTTCAAATGTGCCTGGGAAAATGTGACCCATTCCAGACAAATGTTCGCTAACAGAAACGCATATAGAGGATATGAGAAAGATGAATTAAAGGTTGACGACGAGCTCTAACTTACCCCGAAAGAGATTTGCATTGCGACCGTTACAAGTTGTCTGAGTATAAATTCTCTTGAGTTGAATTTGGTAATAAATCAGTGGGTGGTATCTTGGAGTGCCATGCTTGTTGCGATTTGGTCGATGTGGTCGAAATGCACTAGGTCAGTTGTTTTGCAACTTGAATTGTTTAGAACACTTTTTCAGACCGGTGGTTACCCATCCATTCAACTGAATAAGTACCACCGGATTCTCTTAAACTACATGGACGAACAAACCCGAAATCATCAGGAACGTCAAGATATCGAGTTTGGACAGGGCCATACGTAAAAGTGAAATAAGACACAGCGATACACGGCAATGATTGCAATCCTCAAACCAACATGTAAACAAAGTGGCTCACCTACAAGATCCACGATTACATTTCCGGTTACTTTCTCCCATCAAGAATTTTCCAGCAACAGTAAAAGCTGATTGTGAAACTCTGGATGAAGACAAATCAAAAACAACTATTTAATAAGTTGGGGAAAATATTTCGTCTGTAGTTAGCAGAATATCCTAGTTGCCTAACTAAACCACACCATCCTCTTTTTTACCAGCTTCATCGTATCCAAATTTCTTGATGATTTCTGGCATAGGCCCGCAAAGTCACGAGCCCAGAGCGGCGAGAAAAGATCCTTGAACCACCCTTTACGGTGACTGTCAAGCCGCAGTTCTTATAGTGGGGTGTCTATTTACGCGATAAGCTCGAAGGTCATATTGTTGCCCTCATTTCCCTTACCGAGGTCGCGACGTCAGCACCAAGTTGTAAACAGGGAAACTTCTTTCTCCTGTTCTTTGCTTGGTAGAATGAGTTTACCATCCAAAGATGCTGTCGCCCATAGTGACTGACATTCTACTGTGGGAAAGTAGTTTCTTACTCCAACTTGACCGATAAATACAATAGAACGGTCTTCAACCGAATTCGATTCGGACAGGGGTGCTATGTGTTGATAGATTCGATACGGAGTGCGAGTGGCAGGCGTGTGATAGTGTAAGAGAGGATTGGCGAGCTGCGGAAATATGGCGATGACCTTGCGATCAGCATATTTTTCTAGCTCTGTTCATCGAGCTTCTGCTGCATCGTGAGCGTCAAGATGTGATAGACCAAGTTCTCGGCACTGACTTTCAGAGAAGAATTGCAGCAAAGGTACCCGCCTGTACAGCACAGGAGAATGACGGAAGCTATTTTCTCGTCAATTTTCAGGTGAAGTACATTTTTGTCAAGACATTTGACATTGCCTTCGTAAATGCGAACGTTGTTTACAGTTATGTTAAAAAAAACCTTTATGATTAAGAAGACCGTCCCGTGCAATTCTGCCAGAAAGTCCTGTTACAATTGGAGACATGTAGAAGCATAAAGTGGAATAAATTGAGTAACTCACGGGGAATGTGGTTCTAATTTCTGGAAACCTTGTAGACTTTCACGTCCAAAATTGGCATGCTTTCGTGCGTCCTCATTGACTGTGCCATGAGCTTCACCCCATATGTCGACGAATGAAGCAGTTTTGACCACAAATTAACACGTTCATGAACGAAGGTGTAAATGTTCCTGCAACTCGAGTCATCCCTACCCCTTTGGTGAAAAAGCACCCTATACCAGTTGTATTGGTAGCTTGTATAACCTAAGCTACCGTTTTATTGGCTTTGACTGCCTCATTATGCCCTATCAGCAGAGGACTTTCTAGCTCCTAGGACAGTAATGTTTTTGATATCCTGTGAAGATAGAACGTTAGAAGAACCAAAGCATTCCCTTTGAAGGACCTGCCCCCGGAAGCTATTACTGCCTCATAGGCGTGATATATTGGCAATTAAAGTCAGTCCACTCGCAATGATTAACTTGGGATTTTGAAAGAGTGTTTTAACCCATTGACTCCTCTCCCCTTGGCCCGTACATTTCACATTTTGTTGACCTTCTCGACTTGACTTCTACCAAACACTGTATTCTATCGCGTAAAGTATTGCCGAGGTAGCTGTAACTGTCAACGTAGTTTTGAAGGTATTTCGTTGTATACTTAGCTTTAAAGAACTCTAGGTAGCGATCTACATCTGGCGGTTGTGGCATAGACTCATCGGAGAATCCAGCTGTCCCTACGGTCCATTGTGTCCAAAAGCTATCGTATCCCCGCTCTATACCCAGCACATATTAGTCTCCATTATCCTAAAAGGAAAAAGAGGTGATGGGCGACGTCTAACTTGAGTTCCAGGTATCACTAATGCAATTATGGCATGGCACCTTGCATCGCACATGAGAGGAAATTGGTTGAGGTTTGTTGTTGAGGTCTTCTCTGCTTTCGTGAACTTTGTCCTATGCCAATCTTGGGCTACCTTGGGGAGACCAGAAAGGATGAATGAGAGTTTGTCAAGGTGGCTATTAGAAATAAGTAGCTCCCCAGGACTTCACTGACTTTTTAAGTCCATCAGCCCAATGTGGAAGGTACACAATGACTACTGATGGTTTGAAGTTTCTGACCCTTACCTCTGATTTGGTAGTTTGTAAGTAATCTCCACTGAATGTGAAGACTTTCATGTCATGTTCGCGAAGGACAACGAGTGAATCAAATACTCGTTGCAACAGCTCTAAATAAACATCTTTCCACTGCATCTTAGTAACAAAAGATATGCAGCGGTCAATAAGATGTAATTAAGTTCTTGAGCCAGTACATTGTCATCCCAAGATTCTGGACGTGAGAGACTAATTCTCTTGTGGGAAGAAAACCATAGTACAGAAGATAAAAACAATAAAAACAATTTGAGATTACCAGACCAGCCCTATTCATAATACAATCCAGAGCAGATTTGGAATATAGACAGGAAATCGAGCAACTCTACCAGATATGTGGATTTGGAGGTGAAACAGCTGGTGACAGCCCTTCAGACAACCCCTCTTCCCCTTTATGCCGAGTTGAGGCTATATAAGTTCAGAGTGAGTCTTGCAAAGGACAATATACTGACAAGAAGCTAGCAAGATTTCAAAGCTCAATACTTGCAACTGAAATGACGAAATATCCCATGGTTCCACAACAACGAGAGTAGCCTGTAACTTCCCCTCGCTTGCCCAATCTCGAGAAGCGATTCGAAAATTAAAAGCTTTACTTACAGACAAGAAAAGAAGAAATGTACACTTAATCCGCAAGAAGGGGCAATGAGGGAAACGCACTCCCTTGCGACTTGAACTAGAAGCCATCCTCAACTTTCTGCGTACTGTGGATACCAACCTGCATTCGCTTCCTCTGCCTACAATCTTTGCGGTGCGAATCGAACATCCCATGGGACTGCCCAGATTTATAGCAGCCGTGGAGCAATGAAAGATGGAGAACTGGTATGAAACAGAGCAAGTATGCCACCCGCATACATCATATTGCTTTCCTTGTAAAGGAAGGATGGGATGACGCACTTTTGCTCTCATGAAACCCTAGAAATTAATTGTCTTTATGCCCGCAATTCAAAGAATCAAGTCACAGTGAATTTATGGTGCAGCAGATCCTAAAACTCTTCTTCACTCCACTTATACATATAGTGGTCAGGAGTGAGTTGAGGCCGATAGGCAGCAAATGAATTTTGAACTGGGCTTGTCAAATAGCCTGTTATGTTACTGATGGAGTGAGAGCAATGATAGTCCTTTGGTGGTGTGGGGAAGAACCGAAATTTGTACATCGTAGATAGCCAATTTTATCTTACAGCTTCGATCCAACTAGACTACCTCCATCCAAAGCAATCGTTGCACCATTTACATAGCTTCCCGCTTTACTCGCTAAAAACAAGCACGCTCCCGCGACATCTTGAGGAGTTCCTATCCTGCCAAGCGGGATTCCACTTACGATGGACTCTTTGAAGTTCTTCAAAGTTTCAGCCATCATCTTGCTCTCAAATGGCCCGCAAGCTAACGCATTACTTGTAATATTCCTCTTTCCAAGATGATTCGCCAGCACTCGACTTAACTGATGTAATCCAGCTTTACTTGCGCTATAACTGAATGTCTCAAGGGTAGGTACCCGAATTCCATCCACAGAACCAATGTTTATAACCCGGGCCGGATCGCCGGACGTCGCAGCAGCTTCGAGCAGAGGTGTAACGCCTTGGGTTATAGTGAAAACGCGGGTAAGATTAAGTGTCAGGACTCGAGTCCAAGCCGAATCCGGAAATTCGTCGTAAGGAGCGCCCCAATTGGAGCCTGAGTTGTTTACAAGGACATGGAGCTTCGATTCGCGTTTCTTGAGTTCTTCGACCATCCGAGCACAATCTTCGAGCTTGTAGAAGTCGGCAGGTATTGCGTGAGCACTGCCTTTACCTACGGGAAGGGTGTTAGTCCGTGGTTACTGAAGAGAGTACGGATGGAAGATTCGTGGATGCCATACCCAAGCTGTTCAATTCTTTGCAAGCCTGTTCGCAGGCCTTGGCGTCTCGAGATGAGATGTAAACCTTTGCACCATTCGCAACGAAACCTTCGGATATCATTCGTCCTATCCCTTTGGCCCCTCCCGTAACGAGGACGATTTTGTCCTGAGAAAGTCAATGGGCTGTTCGGATGCCTATACGGGAATGGGAGACAATTCTTACCTTGACGTCGAACAAGCTTGCTGCATCCATTGTGTCGTCTGATCACAAATTGTTGTTGTTGATGGACGAAAGAACAGCCCGTCGTCAGCAACATAAGTAGCCGTCCTCGGTACTTGTAGAACCTGGTCTCTTATCAGCGAGCCGAGGCACGATAAGAAGTGCAAAGTTGCGCTTAGTGGCGTTGCGCTTAGTGGGGTTGCTCTCGTCAACGAAGTAATCAATGCGAGCATTTCAAACCAACATCAGTCAGTTTCTCGCAAAGTCAGACTTTGCTCGCAAAGAAAGTATCCGAGTCATTCATCGGAGGTGCATAAGGTTCACACTGGTGGAACAATATTAATATCGGCCCTGCACCTTTGAGGTTTGCCCATCTTTCAACTTAGTGCACCGTTACCAACCTACCAGTATTTTTAACGATGTTAACGAACGACCAACCTACAGACGCTCGGGCGCGTCTGCGCCAACACTTCCTCGGTGACGAGTCTCTACATATCAAGAAATGGGACGACCTTTACGTAGAAGACTTCCTTCCTTGGGATAAAGGCTTCGCGAATCCGGCTTTCGCAGACCTCCTCAGTGATCGAAAAGAACTCTTCCCAAATGCTGAAGGGAAGAGGAGAAAGGCTTTAGTACCTGGATGTGGAAAGGGTTATGATGTTTTACTGCTGAATGAGCATGGCTATGATGCATACGGACTTGAAAGCTCAAAGAACGCCTTGATAGCTGCCAAAGATATTGAGGAGCAATCAAAGGCCAGGGGTCAGTACGTGGGAAACGGCAGTGTCAATTGGGTGGATGGAGATTTTTTCGATGATGGGTGGCTGAGTGAGGTTGAGGGTGAGGGTGAGAAGAAGTTTGACTTGATTTATGATTATACTGTTCGTTTCTCGTCTCCTTGAGTATCTGAATTGCAACTGACAAAGCCTAGTTTCTCTCTGCGCTTCCACCTTCGCTGAGGCCAGCTTGGTCAAAACGGTTTCAAGAATTGCTTGCTCCTGGTGGAAGAATTGTTTGTGTGGAATTCCCAACTTACAAGCCACATTCTACTGGAGGTCCACCTTGGGCTCTGCCACCAAAGGTATATATGGCACACCTCTCACGACCAGGACAAGAACTTCCATACGCAGAAGACAGCGGTTTGCAGGATTCTGAACTTGGAGACGCGAGCGCAGATGGGCTACAGCGAATTGCGCATTTCCAGCCCAAGAGAACACACAATGGTGGATATGACGAACAGGGCAATATAACAGATTGGGTATCTGTATGGGCTCACCCATCGAAATAATGTAGATAAGGACTCAACTTAAATATCTCTGCTTTCCCATCCAACCTTCATGGCGCCTTTCGTAATGAATTGTAATGCTCTCCTAGACCGAATCCATGACGATAGTATGCTAGCCAAATCTTTTCAGGTTCTGGGGATCCTTTCAAATCAGGTTCAATCTTTTGGGTACCACCATTTTGTAGAATGGATATTTCCACATTGTAGGTCTTGGATAGTGCGAGTAATTCGAGATGACCTCCCCACTCAGCTGTGTCTCGAATCTTGTCCACGTATTGGTTCAATGGTTCATCCAACCAGGCCACGAAGTCATCTGGATGTCCTTCAATATATCGTGCCGCAGCCTTTCTGACAGCTTTATATCTTTGATCTTCTTTCGTTTCTGCCGTGGCATCGCGACCTAAGGGTATTCCAGCATGTGAAAGTTGGTCTGCAACAGCCGAGAATAGGCAATGTCCATCTGGTCGTATGACTTTCTCGACCAAACCGTTTGCTTTGAATTCCTTCAACATCAGAGCTCGCTCGACAGCTTTCGGATCAGGTTGGTTTGCAGCCTCTCTTTTTGCTTCCTCTACCGCGGCCTCTTGTTCTGCAGCTCGTTTCGCAAGTCGCTCTTTTGCTCGATTTCGCTTCTTTGGTTGGCCACTCTCGTATGTGGTTTCTGCTATCGAGGTCTGCTCGAGTTTTGGCGCAATATCTTCTGTCTCTTTCACGGCCTGATCTGGAATATTTTCGTTCGCAGGCTCGTCAGAATCGCTGTCTTGGTCCCCGTCTTGCACACCATGGCCATTGAGTGTTGCCCTCTCTTGAACTTGTCTTTCTTTCAACTGCCTCTCGAGATCTTCGCATTCACTGTTGACACCTTTTCTAGTCTTTTTCGATGCACTCTTCTTTTTCTGTGTGACCTTAGCTTGCAAATCTTTTTGTTCCTTTCGATGGCGGCTTTGCATTTCCTCGAATGACTCCATGGTGGGGCAAGGACGCTTGACCTGTTAGGTAGAAGTTTGTGAGCGCAGCCGGATTAATGTCGTCAATTTTAAACAGCATTAGAGGATTGCTTGGTATGAGCTTGATTCAATCCACTCCGCATGTTTGCAAAGTGAAGAGGCACTGTAAGAGTAGTCCAGATGTTTACAAAAGATAATGTTTCGCGTTGGCGAGACTTTCTGTCGTAATTGCGGCTCGTTCCGCCCTCTCGCTTGTTCGAACGTTCTGGGCCACTCATCTATTGCCCCTCCCCCTCCACCATCATCCAATCAAGCTTTCCCAGCCATCAACCTGTGATGCCGAACAGCCGGCCAACTGACAATGACACCGACTTTTATTCCCGAAATCTGCTCAAATTCTTCAAAGATGGGCGTCGCAGTGACAGAAGCTTTCCCCAATTGGACTTTGGTCAGCCGTTGGGGTGCATCCTTCGCCGTCAAGAGATGTATTTGACGCCATGGGGAGTCATGATTTACAACCACCTAGGCATTTCAAAACCTGAGTAGGTTTACATCTTCTTACGAACTCGCCAGTATTATTGTGTTGAATACCTGCTACGCCTTTTGCTTTGCAACATAACGGTACTACATATACACTGACTGCTATCATTGAGCAGCTTGCTCCACATGAGTAGCCCTTGCATTTTAAGCGTTGAATCTGGTTAGGACTGTCGATCCATGTGGCATTTCAAAGCTTGTCTTCCAAAGTATCATCACTACTCTGTACACTATATTCTCCCGGTTTCGTTATCCAAGTCCCAAGAGAAAATTATATCCCGACTACTACTATAGAACAAACCAGCAATGGTCCTGGATTTGGAGAAAGCCAACCTTGAAGCGAGCAAGCGCATATCTCAAGATTTCAACAAGCCGATTCAATCCCCTCAAATTCCCATACACCATGATGAAGAACTCAAGGCGGCGGGAATTGAGGATAAATCAACCCATTCAGGGCCCTCGGATGATATCCAACCGGTCTCGTTACAACAAATTACTATAGAGAAGTGCAAATCGAAAACGTCTTCCACAAAATCTCGCGCTTTGTCAGTAATTCCACGCTCTAAGAGAAGAGGGCTTTTGGGAAGGTTTACTTTGTTACCAGAAGTGGAGAACCCAATTGGATATGACAGGAGTGTAAAATGGTTTATCACAGCATTGATAGCCCTGGCGGCAGCGGCAGCTCCTATGGGTAGCGCGATTTTCCTCCGTGAGTATCTCGAATGACCACACGCAGAGTGTATGATGCTAACACTGTATAGCCGCACTTCCCGAACTATCCAAAGATTTTAACACAATCCCTACGATCACAAATTTGTCAGTTGCCATGTATATGCTCAGCATGTCAATTTTCCCACTATGGTGGTCCTCTTTCTCGGAAACTCTGGGACGGAGGACTATCTACATCATCTCCTTTGCCATGTTCACAGTGTGGAACATCATTGCAGCTATTAGTTCGTCAATTGGCATGCTAATAGTCATGAGGATACTTAGTGGAGGCGCTGCGGCGTCGGTACAAGCAGTAGGAGCTGGCACGATAGCAGACATCTGGGAAGTTAGAGAGCGAGGTCGAGCTATGGGATACTTCTATCTTGGACCTTTGATGGGACCCCTTCTTGCGCCAATCTTCGGAGGAGCTCTGTCAGAGAGGTGGGGTTGGAGAAGCACACAATGGTTTCAAGCCATATATGGAGGTGTATTACTTATTATATTGATCTTCTGCTTGCCAGAGACACTCGCCTCTCGACGTCCTCCAGTCCCGACAAATGTTCATACAGACGAGAACAATCACCCAGCATTAACTCGAACGTCGACCCGCCAATCCATCCAACAAAAGACAAAAAAAGGAGCGGCAGTATTGAAGCGCTGTTTCATCGACCCCCTCAGCGTGCTTGCTTATCTACGCTTCCCTGCCGTCTTCTTTTCCGTCTATCTTGCCTCGATTACATTTGGATCATTATACGTGCTTAACATATCCATCCAGCAAACGTTCTCTAGTTCGCCATACAATTACTCCGTCATTATTCTTGGCCTCCTCTATATTCCTAACTCTCTCGGCTACCTGCTTGCTTCTGTTCTTGGCGGGTCATGGACGGATAGGATCATGCATCGAGAAGCGCGTGCCGCTAATCGATATGACGAACAGGGCAAGCTCGTCTTTATTCCTGAAGATCGTCTACGGGAGAATGCCTGGCTAGCCGCGGTTATGTATCCTGGGGCACTACTCTGGTATGGGTGGACAGCAGAAAAAGGGCTATTCTGGGTCATCCCGATGATTGCCAATTTTTTCTTCGGTGTTGGCAGTATGATCATTTTTGGGACCATAACAACCATGTTGACTGAGTTAATGCCTAAAAAGTCCAGCTCTGGAGTGGCAGTCAACAACTTTGTTCGAAACATATTTAGTTGCGTAGGAGGTGTCGTCGCCGAACCGATCATAACTGCTATTGGAAATGGTTGGCTATTCACTATCCTTGCCATTGTTACTTGGATAAGTGCCTTTGGAGTGGTTTGGTCCATGCGACGATTCGGTCCTAGATGGCGTGTCCAAATGGACAAGAAGATGAATCCTTGACTGGAAATATTCTTCAGAAAAAGTTGGTCACTCGCGAGACTTCGAACCCCATTGGCCCTGGATCTGGCGTCCCGGAGCTTTTGATAGGAGTTGCAGCATCCTTTGACGGCCATGAAGTCTTCTCTATTTCAGCAAACTCAATCGGAGATGCGAGTGTTGTCACTCTGGAGTCGGCAGTTGTCCACGAGGCTGTTTCGAATTTGCCCAGAAACTTTGACGGGGCCATATACTTTGACGTGCCCATAAACTTGGATGCCAGCAACTGAGCTTCAAGAGCAATCTTTTCTGGTGTGTTCTCGTGGAACTCCAATTTGCGTCGTAAGGTACTAGCATCTGCCTTTGACCACTCCAAATCTTGATCCCCATTTGGATTGCGGATTTTCCACGCATCGAGGATGTTGAAATCGGGGTAGGCTTGCTTTAGCAGAGCCTTTATCACTTTGGAGTCATACCATTGGAAAACGGTCATATGCTCCTTCTCATAATGCTCGGCGATATGGTCGTTTCGACCTAGAGTTGATAGTCAATCTAGGGTTCTTACAGCCCAACACAACAATTTTGCACTGGCTATCGAGTAGCTAGGAGCTGGGAAATAGGACACATCGTGACAAGTGTCTGCTTAAAAGAGTAAAGGAGGAAGAACAGGAAATACATACTCTTCCAAGTGAACAGGCATTCCCCGCAATATCCACATCCCCAAGCCCACTTTTTTCTAGTAACATCTCTATTCCAGTACTCCCATGACCCTGGCGAATTGTCTTCTAAATGATGTACCTGTGTAAGATGCTGCTTGAGCTTGTCCTTGCGATGCCACTTGCGCTTTGACTCGTGTTTGTTGGTGCATTCGTTGATTTTGTGTTTCCTAAGTAAATGCTCCGTCATCTCTCCGCGCTCCTTTTTGAATGTATTACAAAAGGCGCATAGCCAACCAGTCGGAACGAGCAAAGCGTATTCGTCCATCATGCAGATCCAGTACGTTTGAGGGTCATGTGATTCTTCGTGTCGTCTCCAGTCGTCCTTCCTGGGGAAACCTTTGTCGCATATCGTGCAGGAATAAAGTACCGGACACTTTGCCGTCGAATTCGGCTTTGGGGGTACTGGGGGCGGACGCTCATCCAATGGAGCTTTGATATGAGCTCCTTGCTGAGCGGAGAAGTGCATTTGTTCTTCGGGTATCGATTTACAGGAGAACCTCGGTGCAGAGCAAGATGTTGAGTTGTGATGAAATGCTGCCGGATTTATTTTTTGATCCTCTGTGCAATTCATGCCATCCATCATCATGTCGTCCGTTGTAGGAATATATACGGACTGTGTGGAGTGCAATGATGCCGAATCTGAAGTCCAGATAGAAGAGCTCATTGATGATCTCGCCGTGTGTGAGAGGAACGGCACAGAAGACGCGCTGGACATGGTCGTCCTATTTTGATTCCCAGATCCCATCGACCACGAGCCGCTGTTGTGGGAGCTGTGTAGATTATTGAATTGCCCTGAAAATGGGGAGTTCTCTTGTCGTTGTGGCTGCCCCATAGGAGACCAAGGTTGTACCTCCCGAGGTGGGGGATACAGCTCATAGTCCACATTCTGGAATTGAAGAGTAGCATTAGGCTGGAATGAAGGTTGTGAAAATTGAGTTTGTTCTGCCATCTGAACATTCGCATGGCTACCCTGAACGTGGCCAGCTCCGGGCTGGTTCGACAACACCATGGTAGCTTCATCACCTGAATTATGTCAATTGAATTGTATGAGTCAGGGCTTCTCAAGATGCTCACATTTGGAAGAATCGACATTCTCCCACCACCAGTCAATTTGTTCTGACGTTAAGTTTTTTTCTTCGCATAGGAAATCCCGATCCCTTTTTCCTGGTCGTCTCTTCCCCTTATGCGAGACCCATCGTCGCAAAGTCGAAGCCTGGTCATCGGAAAGCGGTTGCATGTTGAATATTTATTAAAGAGATAATCACGAACCAAATAATTGCGCAACCGTCAAACGAAGAATTACAGAATGGCAACAGCTTCACAACTCAACAGGAGCAAATCTTGAACGAATGTGGAGACGATCACGAATACCATCTGAAGAATCCCTCGAGAAAATGTTTCTGGCTCGGGCATCCCAAACTTTCCCCGCTTAGGGGTTATGTATGCGCCATCACCCTCGTCACACACGACAGGTTCGCAAATCGAGTTCTGTGGTAGGGCGAGCAAGCACCCAGAGGGCGGGCAGCCTTGTTTCAGGATCTGCGCAACCCACGACTTTGGAGGATTTTTTCCGCCCTTTTCAGAGGAACCCAGCCTTCCCCTTTTTCTCCTCGTTTCGACAACCCGGCCAATGAGCGCACACGAGATCCTGGAATGAGAGGCTCAAGAGAGGCGATCAGGACGTTTATTGGACCCACGGTTCGTTTCAAAGGCAAGCCGTGTCCAGAAGTTGTCGCTGTCTTTGGGATAGGGTCCCGAAGGAGGTGACTGGATATGTAGGCTATTCTTCCCCCTCCTCGCGAGATGCGTCTTGCGCGCGCATTGGATGGAATGGCGATGTTCTGCCTGCACGTAATACGGGTCTGCCCCGTGTTCAGACGGGGCCTCTCCTCGACATCATGATCGTACGGAGCACTAGGAGAAGATATGTGCAACCGTGCGGATGATGTCTATCTGTCAACCTAGAAAAAGGGAATGCATGTTTCGCCTTGCGTAGTTCATCGCTAGACTGGATGATGTGTTTTCCACCCCACGACGTTCTGATTTGAAGATGGAAAGTGTCGAAACACATCTCCATAGTGTTTCGTCGCTGCCCTTCCCTTCGCCACGATGCTGCACCTGCTCCATCTTCTCCTGACAATGTTTCGAGATCAGCTCTGGCATCAATTCCCGAGTATGCCGATATCATTCGCACATCTCACAATGCCTTGTTCCTCCTCACTAAGCCACGGAGGACGGGCGCTTGCGCTTCAGTCATGCTTAGAGGCGCTGATATCGATAAATCCCGCGTCTAAAGATGCGTCGTTGCACGATGAGGAGTATTTGATGACTGCGTCTGTATCTGTGTCTATTTGGGATTTATCCATATGCAAGCTGGGGATACTACAAGCTCGTACAACGTCATTGTTGAAGGCAAAACGGTGGTTGTTGGGTCGCTGCCTGGGTCTTATGGTAAGATTCTCGCAAAAGTTGTCATGCGCGGCGTGGTAATTATAGAATTTCGTCTGTGATAAGACTTATCATACTTATCGCCCTCTGACTATGTATCATTGTTTGGCTGTGAGTCTAGAGTTTCGATTCTGGATTTAGCATTTGGTGAACAAGACGCATGGAAGTTATTCTAGGATTTCTAGCAATATTATCAGTATCGATGAGCAAGACGAGATGCGACCTCGTGATGTACAACAGATTATCGGCTACTTATCCGGAGTACATACAAATCATTTAGATGCACCAAATTATGTTGGTCATTGGCAGGACTTCCTACAAGGCAGAACAATTGTACAACAGGTACCACTACAACACGCAACAAAACTAACTCGATCAATCTGAACTCATGTCGAACTCATACATTGTTGTGTATGGTATGAGGACTTTTCGGTGAAGGGATTTTGGTATATGTTGTCCTGTGATGGATATCTTGGCTTGCTTCATATGACTCTTCAAGGACAGCCAGGACAACTCAGTTTACAGGCATGTATCATTAGGCTTAATTTTCCCTACTTATCATATCATTAATCTTACAACTTTGCCCTTCCCTCAGTAGCCTTATGCAAGTCTCCCCCTTTCTCCCTAAAATACTCCTCTATCTTCTTCCTCGCAACCTCAACCACAGCAGCATCTTCAACTGTAGCCGGAACTTGAACTTCCTTATCAAACTCCTCGTGAACCGCATTCTCTACCAACTCTCTTAACACCCTTCTCAGTGTCTTACCAGAGCGAGTTTTAGGGATCATGCCTTTGCCTTGTATCATGCCACCTAGGGAAGCGATAGCGCCGATTTGTGTGCGAACTAGCTTCTGTACTTCGGACATAAGTTCTGGGGAGGGGATTGCGGAGGTAGGATGGGAAGCGGTTGAAAGGGTAATGAAGGCGAAGGGTAGATGTCCTTTTAGGGCATCAGGAACACCCACGACGCAGCATTCAGCGATTGTTGAGTGAGAGGAGATTGCTTGCTCGATGGAACCTATAAAATGGTGAGTATAGATTGAATGTTCATAGCGTTGAAGACGTACCTGTGCTGAATCTGTGCGCTGCAACGTTGATAATGTCGTCTGATCTCGACATCACGTGTATATAGCCATCATTGTCAATCATCCCGGCATCTCCAGTATCAATCCATTTACCTTCAAATCGCTTTAAGTATCCCTTGTAGAATCGTTCTTCGTCTTCCCAAAGCGTTCTGAAGCCTGTAGGCGCCAGAGGCATCGCCATGACGATATTGCCCATCCTTCCCTTTTCAACTTCGTTACCAGAGTCATCTACAATCCTAACATCGAAGCCTGGCATAGCTTTTCCAGCACTGCCAGGCTTGATGCCTAAAGTTTCGACACCTCTTTCTGTCGTTTTGCGATCTTTACCAGCATGAGGTACGAGGGCGACACCAGATATTGGTGATCCAGATTCTGATGACCACCAATTATCAATGACTTTAGCGTCTTTAGCGCAATAGCTTTGAAGAAGATCCTGATACATGGTGATAATACTAGGCTCCGATCTCTCACCTGCAAGAAAGAGTGCCTGTAAATGTTTAAGGCCACCCCGTTCGCCAATCTCCTTGAACATTTTGTTCTCTGGATCATCCCGACGAATAGCTCGTAGTGCTGTCGGCGCCGTAAATAGCGAGTTGACTTTGTACTCTTCGAGAATCCGCCAAAAAGTTCCAGCATTTGGTGTACCCACCGGTTTGCCCTCAAATAGGATTGTGGCTGCGCCAGTGAGGAGAGGCGCATATAAAATGTAGGAATGTCCTACAACCCACCCAATATCTGAGGCGCAGAACATCACATCTCCTGGTCCGTGGATCCCCATGAGATAGCTGATGGATAGGTGGAGTCCTACAGCATGACCACCAGCTTCCCGAAGAACACCTTTTGGTAATCCAGTCGTGCCTGAAGTGTAAATGATGTATACCCCATCGCTTGATTTCACAGGAACGCAGTCTGCTTTCAGCCCTCGTGCACGGCCACTTCGTACTAGACGCTGCCAATTTCTATGTCCGTTCAATTTATCCACATTGTCCCATCGAAGCTCATCTCGTTGCCAGATGATTGTCTTGGTTGGTTTGTGAGAAGATATATCAATTGCTTCTGTGATGTATGGCTTGTATGAAGTTGGCGGTTTGGCGCCGTCAATTCCGCATGAAGCAGTGAGAATCGCGACTGGCTTCGAAGCTTCTATTCGTTGCGCTAAGGAAGCTGGAGCGAAGCCGCCAAATACTACAGCGTGAATTGCGCCGAGTCGTGATATTGCGAGTATTCCAATTAAGGCCGCAGGAATCATAGGCACTAAAAAATAGGCTAATTAGTCAAAATTCGTCTACAAAACACGATAAACCTATACCCCAGCGAGAACGCTCCTGTAGACTTACTATAAATCAATACCACGTCTCCCTTTTTAACACCCTCGTCTCGCAGAACTCGAGCAAATACCTCAACTTCATCGAGCACTTGGTTGTATGAATATTTCTGCTTTGTTTTCGTTACCGGACTATCCCAAATGATTGCTGTCTGGTCTCCATTTCCCGCACGAACATGTCTATCCACGCAATTGTAGCAGGTTGAAATCTCCCCACCCTCAAACCACTCCCAGTGGTCGTGCTTAACTCCAGACTTCAAGGACTTCTTGACTTTCGTGAGGGTTTTGGTGGGCTTCTTGTGCCATGTGAGGTGGGAGGCTTGCTCAGCCCAAAATGATTCAGGGTCAGAGAGAGAGTGGTTTTGGACTTCGTCTTGTGGATGCGATGCCATTGCCTATGCTTTTCGTTTGTTAGAGACATTGTATCTGAAAGAAGGGTCGACTTACTGCCAGGTGGATAGGGAGAACAGAGTTGAGCTATTGGAGACAGTTAGCTGTTAAAGAGAACCCGCCTATCTTAAGATGGTAGCACAGAAGACTACGAAGAGAAGAATCGACTTTGGACCAGACAGACAAGATAATTGCAAAGGAATGAAGCTTAGCTTTAAACAATCAGACCGAGGGGTTTTAAGGGAGCTACCCCAGGAGGTGTCACGACTGGACCGTAACTAAACTAGCATAATTATTCCCAGCGACGACAGCATTGTCTGCCGTAGAAACCAATAAGAAGCCTTTTTTTCCCCGCACCCCAGAAACACAAGAAGTTGAGATTCTCCAAGCTCGGTTGAGGCACACGGCCCCATTTGTCCGACCTCCGCCTTCGCTTCGACCCCACACCAACCCTACCACAATGTGGATTACAAAAGGAACATAAATCTTAATAAGCAACCTTCTTCTCAACCATCATCAAAAGGAAGCGTGGCCGAGTGGTTATGGCGTGTGACTCAAGTGGATTCATATCCTCTTCAGAAGAATCTTCTGAGTATTCTCATAGGGCAACCTGCAGGGGTTCGAATCCCCTCGCTTTCAAATTCTTTTTTTGTGAGCGATTTCCACATCCAACCACAAGCTATCAAACTTTTTTTGCAACTTAGATTTCAATTGTTTTTTGCTTTAGGCATTGCAGATGAAAATATTAGTGACGGCAAGTAACAAAACGCTAAAGCATGACTTGACTTTGAAAGCAGTATACGTTTCAAATAGGATATTCTTTAATTACACTATTAACACCCATCTGAGGGCTCAATTCAAGTTTTTAGATAAAAACTTGATAGTCTCTTTGTCGAGGCGTAGAACTGACTCACTTGATGGATCACCAAGAATTCGGTTGTGTGCTTGTGTAACTTATGGCTGTAGCCACGTGCACTTCTCTCTTGGGGAACAGAAATACCTTCCTGATATTATTGCTTATTTATTATATGTTGAACTATCGCAGGGGTTACACACGTGACAGCCCTCGAGCCTTAAGCTCACTTCTTGCACTGTTACCACTTTTGATCCTGTACGCTATTTATCAATTTATCCAGTACTACCAAAATGTTGATTTGCACACACATTTCACCATTATATATATAATACTTTTATGTTGCTATCTCATATTGTGCATTGTCTCTTTAGGAGTGGGGTGAGCTTTCATCATGTCTCTGTGTCTCTTGGGAGCTTTTCGGATTGCTTTGATGATATCGAAATGGATGTCTGAATTCTGACGATCGTATGAATCACACCGTTTCGTGCACCATTGCCGTAAGAATCTCGACACTCTCTCCAGTGAATAGATCTGCGAAGCTTTATACAGCACAATTCTATTAATGTTATTAAAATGAGTGCGAACTTGAGATACTTCTAAGACTTACTTCGTTGTCTTGCCGATTTCTCTCTTGGTCTTTCTCACCGTCCTTTCTTGTAACGATCCTCTTTACTAGCTTGGTAGTAGCTCGAATAAAAACTTCCTTTAGTGGCAATTGATTAGTGCGGAAGATATCTCTCAAGGCTTTCTGGCCGGCCATTTGGTTGGTGATATAAAGGCTGACAGGATGAGGCTGTTCACTAAAATTATTGTAATCATCCCCAGAAGTTACTCCACCGCTCTCATTGCTATCGACACCTGAATAATTTTGGGTTCACTTTCTCTTTGTGGGTTTCAGCAATGGTTGCTGTTGTTGCTGATCTACCAATTCTTGCATGGAACTGAGTGCATTCTGAAATCACGTCGCGCCGCAAATATCCTTATGTAGCATCATTTCTACTACTTCCTTAACTTACATAAATATTGGTATACGGATAGTATATTTAATTCAACCAGAGTAGGGGAACTTGCCTTTCTCATCCTGTTCTCTTAAGCCTCCGGCTCCGAGATGACAACTCTTTTCTTAAAGAAAATTATCCCCTAAATCTTCCACACTTCGAGATATAGAACCCAAGAGCTCAATCAGCAGCTGTTCCTAATATAATAGCAGATGTTTGCTGCAATCTGTGTTGTGATATGACCTCAAGGTTGACTCTGATTGTTGTTTCATCAGCTGTTGATGACATAACAGCTGATATTTTGGGGGGAGCGTTGTTTTGGAGGTGAAATGATCAGACTAGACTTAGAAGAGAATATGTAGGAAAAAGGACTTTCAATTTTTGTGATATTATAGGTTGAGCGATAGTAGTATTGAAAATTGAGCAAGGACCAAAGGTCAACGGACTGCAGTAAACTTTCGAGGGGCTTCAATAGTGATGTCAAAGGGCTAGGTACAGCTGCGATGCCAACCTAAACTTGCTGATGTGTAGGTAAGCAGTGTGAAGGGTCCTTAGTCGGAATAGGGAGACTCGGGAGAGCGCAACCATTTTATTAAGTCACATATTTAGACACTATCTCTCCAGGGTAAAGACTCCTTCGAGATTCTCTTAAAGATATATATATATACTGTCCTTGGCAGAGTAGACCAATTTATGCGAATAAATACAGATGAGATGAAAGCGATAAGTCAACCGCAAGAGTTTTTCCTCCTCTCAAAAACGCATATTCTCCTTGATAAATTTACACAATTTACTCACTTAAACGTAGATGGGATAGAAGGGGTAGAATGCTCGAAGTTCTTTTTTCAAAATCGATTCTACTTGTGATTTGAACTAGAGAAATTCTTCTTAGGAAAGAAAAAGGATCATGTTAAAATATGAAAAATAAAAAAATAAAAAATAAAAACAAGTGCGATGTGCAACAAAATCCCTTTCTGCTTTTTCTCCCTGTCTCTTTCTATATCAATCTTCCCATTAACCCTCATCTAGTATCTTACCGCCTATTTTCTACGATCGCTTACCAGAGATATCGTGGAACAGATATTTTTGTAAGTTGTGTTACTTATGGAATGGTTGAGATTTAAGGTATATGTGCTTTATAACACATCTATGATATGCCGTTAGGCTCCAACCGAGATCAATACTGTAGGTCAAACATATATACTATATGAAACACTATATATAGCCACCCAAGTTTCTTGCAAACAAATATCCAACACACAAGAACACGCCTTTTTGAACAGATACTATGTACGTATACATCATTGGAACAGAGAGTTGAAGAGAGCAGTAATATAGCATGTAGGCATAACAGAGATGTACATCGTATCCACATCCACAAGTATCCGTAACATTCGGTCGCCCGATCATAACCACCCGTCTCGCAAATCCTGTCCTTGGTATATACCATACATCCAAATAAATCCATCACTAACCATGCCGGAAACTGTTCAATTCGACGATGAGAAATAGAAAACATGATAGGAAATATGGTAAGCGCTAAATCCAAAATGAAAAGAAAACATAATCGTATCCTCGTGAAAGATCATCAAAAAAGGACTGATTGTTCATCACCGACGCTACATCATCAAGCAAACACTTTCTTGAACAGCCCCTTCAAACCACCGCTCTTCTCTTCAACCTTAGGAGTAGGTCTATGTCGATGGACTCGTTCCCTTCTCTCACGTCGAGGACTAGGACTCGATGCAGTGTCCTCCTCCGCGCGTCTCACACTGTCCGCAATTTTTAATTTCTCCTCTTCTGCGGCCTTCCTCTTTCTTCTCTCCTCCCTGCGAGCACGTCGATCTTCATCATCCTTCTCTTGCTGAGCTTTAGCTTCATCCGCGACTTCTTGTCGCGCGATTTCCATGTCATCCGCGGCCTTTCTTCGGGCGCGTCGAGCTTCACGATCTTCCTCTGACCGATGATGGTCTTTATCACTTCGCTCCTTGCGATCAGAGTCTTGACGGTGACTATGCGAGGAACGATGAGAGCGATGGCGTGGTCTTTCTGATCTCTCCTTGTCTTTATCCTTGGACTTTTCTGAACGCTCGCCAGAATGTTCTTTTTTGCTCGATTTGGGTCGTTCTCCAGAATGTGATTTGTGCTCTCTCTTTTTCTCCTCTGGGGGAGGCGGTGGCAGAGGCAAATCAACGAGCGTGGGTCGCTCGCCATCTATCGAGAACCTTGGACGATCTATGATAGAACCCCTCCTTTTTTCTGGCGTTTTCTCGGTTGTTTCCTTATAATGCGGCTGTGAATTGACCATAAAAGGTGTTCTGACAACACTTTCGCCCTTAAGTGCTAGTAATCTTGGTCTTACCTTACCACTCTCATCTTTGCTTCCATTTGACATAGTGCTATCTCTCCTTGAAGATAGTCGTCGAGGAACAGCAGCAATAGGAACTTCTGGCGCAGGCTCATCGGCGACAGCACTTTCATTCTTTTCTTCTTCAACCTTCTCATTCTCAGCGTTTTCAGCTTTCTCCTTTTCGGCCTTTCGAGCCGCTTTACGTTCATCATGAGCTTTCTGTTCTTCCGGCGAACGCTCTTTCCGACGACGAGTATGTGAGCTGGAGTGTCCAGTGCCACTAATTCCACTGTCACGACGCACAGGCTTAACTTTAGGCGAAGAGGGGTTGAAAAACGCTTTTACTGGATTCTCCTTGGTTGTTGGAGATTTTGGAGGTGAAGACTCGCTGTCACGACGTTTGCGATGAGAATGTCGGCGAGATTCTTCGTGAGAGCCATCCTTGTCTTTGCTGCTGCCACTGTGATGCCCAGAACCCCTCGAATGTCTGGATGATCTATGACGTCGTTCTTTGGTCTTTGGCGATGCCGGTGTATCTCCTGGAGTTGCCTCCTCGGCAACGACCGGGAGTTCTTCTGGCTCTTCGACGATGCCTTTGTCCATGACAGGTTCCAAATCAGCCGGAACGGCCTTTTCAATGACAGCATCTTCAACAACAATTGTGGTGGTTTCAGTGACAGCTTCCTCGACTTTGGGTGCTTCTGGGACAGCTTCCTGTTGTTCGCTTTCATCAGGCTGTTCAATTGGGTCGTTTTGAGGTTCCTCTATCTTTTCTTCTTCCGATTTTGTCTCCTCCGGAATGCTTTCGACGACAGGATCTGATTCAACGACAGGCTCTGGTTCGACGACAGACTCTGGCTCAACGACAGGCTCTGGTTCAACGACAGACTCTGGTTCAACGACAGGCTCTGGTTCGACGACAGACTCTGGTTCGACGACAGGCTCTGGTTCAGCGATAGGCTCGGGTTCGACGACAGACTCTGGTTCAGCGACAGACTCTGGTTCGACGACAGACTCTGGTTCGACGACAGGCTCTGGTTCAACAGTAGGCTCTGGTTCGACGATAGGCTCTGATTCAACCACAGGCTCTGATTCAACCACAGAATCGTTTTGGGCCTCCTGGGGTGCGGTATTTTCTTGTACACTCTCAGCTCTCACAATATCGGCTACTGACTCAATCTGAGCCTCTTCATTTTTCTCTTGTTCACCACCGCCATCTTTGATATCAGATGGCACTGATTCGATGACTAGCTCACTAGGTGGCTCCTGCGACGCAGAATCATCTTGTTTTTCCGCAACTGGTTCTGATTCGACGACAGAATCACTTCGAGGTTCATCGGCAGGCGTAGCATCTTCTGTAGCTGTAACTGGCTCTGTTCCGACCACAAGATCACTTTGAGGTTCATCGGGAGGCGTAGCAGTTTCTTGTGTGGTTTCAACTGGTTCTAGTTCGACTACGGGATTACTCTGAGATTCCTCAACTTTTTCCGGCTCTTGAGATTCGTCAGCATCCGGCTGAACATCGTTTTGCGTGGTGTCTATGGCTTGAACTTCATCGGAGACTTCTGGTTGGGTGGTCGAATCAATTTGAGGCTCTCCAGCATCAGTGGTGTCCACGGAGGCTTCGGCTTGAACACCTACCTCTTCTTTGTCGGTGTGAGCTGCTTCTCCAGTCGGAGTAGGGTCTGTTTCACTGGCTGGAGCTTCTGAAATATCAACAGCATTAACACCAGCCTCGTTGCTCGCCTGTTCTTCAACATCTGAATCATCAACGCTTGCCTCCTCAGTTGGCGCCGGGCTTTCATTTACAAGCGGTTCTTTAACATCCTCTTGTACATCTTGATCGGCGACAGCTTCCTGTTCAGTAGGCGGTGGACTTTCAACGACGATTTTCTCATCAGCAAGCTTTTCTTTAATCAGTTGCTCCTGGATAACCTCTTGGTCCTCTGGCAACGAGCCCTCCGTGACGACTGGCTCCTCGATGATGGCTGCTTCGCTTGGCGATGCCTCCGCAACTGCGTCTTTAACGACAGCACTCTCAGTACTTGGCTCGTCGCTAGAGTCGCTCTCTGTAATGGCCTCCTCAACGGTTTGATCGGTTTGTGATTCCGGCACAGCAGCATCTTCCTGGCTCTGCTCGTCCGCCCTAGTAACTTCAGGAGCTTGATCAACGGTAGGCTCACTAGCAGATTGCTCATCGCCTTCTTCTTCGAGGACAATTTGCGATTCCTCATTTTGTGTTGGCTCGGAGTAAGCGATTGGCGCTTCCGGTGGTACACTCTCCTCCTCTTTACTCTCACCAGAAGTAACGGTGGTTTCCTCAAGTGAAATTTGCTCGGCTTCCGGTGTACTCTTTCCTTTGTTGTCCTCTGAGGCGATGTTGAGTTCTTGAATTTCAGAAGGTGGGGTGGCCTCCTCGGAGACGATTTGCTCTTCTTCAATTGACGGTGTTGGATCGAGCTCAGCTAGTGTGCTATCCTCTACCTTATTGTCTTCTAAACTGCCGTCTGTCTCGCTAACAGGTACACTTTCTGTTTCTGGGCTGCCGTCAAGGCTATCTTCGATGGTAGCTTGACCTTCATTATTTTCGACAATATCGCGAGATTCTTCAGTGACGGCATTTATGAGCTCATCATCCTTTGACTCCTCAAGGCTGTCATCCTCTACGGTTTCTGATTGCATGTTTTCTGGTCCCGTTACAATTGTCTCAGTTTCAGCGGGAAGTGGCTGCTTTTCGTCAACGACTGGGCTTTCTGAACTTTGCTCTGCCTCATTGTTTTGCTGATCCGAACTGTCAACGTCAGGGCCATCAGTTGGGGCAGGCTCGACGTCCTGCGCGATTTGTTCATTTGAAGCACTGTTGCCTGTTTCCTCTAAACTGGGACTATCTGTAATGGCACCTTCTGTGTTTGACTGAGCGCCCTCTTTCACATCTTGCACAATTTGATCGTCTTTTGATCCATCGGAATTATCTTGTGGCGTGCTATCTTGCTGAACGGCTTCTTCTTCAGGGGGATCTGAATCCAGAGATGGTGTGTCTTGTTCATTGACACTATTTTCTGTATTCAGCTGAACTTCTTGTTCTTTCGGTGGTTCGGAACTATCAGCAGAATCATCGACAACTGGCGTAGGAGCTTCCTCCTTCAGAATTTCTTGATTGTCGACGACATCGTCTAAAGATGGAGTTTCTTCGTCCTTAGGTGACTCGGAATCAATGACTAGGACTTCAGCATTTGGTTGAGATTCTTCTTTTAGCTGCTCCGAAGTATCTTGACTATCGACACTCGCCGGATGTTCTTCGGGCTTTGGCGGCTTCGAGTTGTCAGTTGGACTATCTGTATTTATATGAGTCACTTCGGGTGTGGACGTTCCGGAATCATTAATAGGCGTCTCTGCTATTATCTGAGGCTCGTCCTCCTTTGGAGCATCCGAGCTCTCGACAGGACTTTCAGAGATGGGCTGCGATTCTTCTGTAACTGGATTTTCCGAGTTCTCAACTAGATCCGGAGTACTTGACTGAGAATCACCCTCTGGCGTGTCCGAGCTCTCGGTGGGAGCATTTGTACTTGATTGAGACTCATCTTCTTTTGGTGTGTCTGGACTCTCGACGGGAGCATCTACAATCGGCTGAGGCTCCTCCCTATTCGGTGGTGCAGCCGCCTCTTGTTCAACAAGAGGACTTGCTGGTGGTGTGGGTTGACTCGTCTCGGAATTACTTTCTTCTGGTGTTTGAGAGCCCGATGCGTCAGGGGTTGGCGGGGTTACGACAGCTTTTGACTTCCCTCCCTTCTTTTTGTTGTCTTTCTCCTTTCTTTGGTTCTTCTTACTTTTCTTGTCGTTTTTACTTGACTTCTCCACATCTTCTGGCTCAACGACCTTTGCGGGTTCCAGCTCCTTTTCAACCTTTTCTTCTTTATCCACTTTGCCACCTTTGCCTTTCTTTCCCTTTTTCTCCTTTTTATCCTTTTTCTTTGATTTGGATGCCTTCGAAGTGTTTTCCGCTGGAGGGGCTGTGCCTTCTTCAAAATGAACGGAATGAGTCGGACTGGGTGGGGCCTCGTCGGAGGACTTAGCATTTTCCGAGGGCTTTTCACTTTCTTGCACTGGAGGAGACACCTCTTCCACCTGTTCACTCGATGCTGGGGGAGGTTCTGCCTTTGCTTCTTCTATGACTGACGGGGTATCGTCGGTGGTTGTACTCGGTGTCTCTTCTACAGCAGCAGGTGGTGTGCTTTCTTCAGTGCTTGATGTCGATTCCGATTCACCACTTCCCTCCTCGGCCTTCACATCTGATATAGGTTCCGCATCTTCAGATGGCTGTATATCGTCGTTATTCTGTGGTGTTTCTCCGCTATCAATTGGACTTGATTCGTCTTTTGGTTGCTCCAAATCCTCTTTCGGTCCATCGTCACTGCTCTCGACACTGGATTGTGGTGTCGCTTCCGATTCAACTACATTCAATCTGTTAGGGATGAAATAAGCCAATTGACAAATGTGCTTACCTGTTACTTCCGGAGCAGTTTCTTTCTTGGATTCGACATCATCTGAAGGCTCATCACTTGGTTGTGGCTTTGATTCTGGCTCGTCTGAACTTATCTTAGCATGTCACAACATCAATTGGCCTCATGCTCTTACCCGAGACCTCTTCTATTGGTTTGTGCTCTTCTCCATCATCATTCCCACCCTTACATGCCTCAATCAGCTCCACATCTCTTGGAGTTCCCGTAAATGTCACGGGGTCTGTGTGCTCAGTCTGCTGGACGGAGGACCAATTGTAGTTAATATTGGTCCTATATGGACAGAAGGAAACGTGTTCCATACTGTTGCTTGTTTCTCCTCTGGAGATCCAGATTCAGGATGGTCGACCAAGATGTTCCTGTTTTGTCCCCTCTTATTCCTTTTTCCCATGATCAGACGGAGTAAGAGGTCTCGGGTCTATGCGGGTACACCCGACAATGGAGGGACGAAGTAAAATCTTGAGATTTTTGTCGACACAACAACGGGAACCACGGGGGCGGGTTGTTGGAAACGTGGATGATGCCAGTATACCTGACGAGAACAGGAATTGAGTTGGGAAACAATGATGTATAATAAAAGCCAGCGGGCAAATGATCAGTCCGCAAAAAATGCCATACGGGTGATTAAGTATAGGAAATGGCCGGGAAAGAGCTCATTGGCAAGACGTGCAGAAGGAAAGGCGCATCAAGCAAAGACTAGGGGAAAAACACAACCTACACAGCTGGTAATCCCGCGGGCGACATCTAGGGCGTCCCAGTACATCCCACGACTTACTGATTCGAACGTCCAAATGACCATAATCGTGCTCGGTAGCCATTGGGCACAAATGATGTACTGCCGCCACGTCGCATTGAGTGGTCCTGGATTTATGAAGGAGCAACGAAGAGCTTCCGCGATATCGCTCGCTGGATGCGGCCCAACGATGCAGGCCAACACGCAAAGGGCTAAACGGGATTGCAGTAAAACCGGACTGGTCTGGAATGGAAGCCCTGGCGAGTCTGCTGGCCGGCAAGGGCAGTTCGGATGAAGAGCTGGTACAGTACGCAGAGTGCAGATGGCCGTCCTATCGAGGAGAGTTATTCAGAGAAGAGTGGGTGCATGTGGGAGCAGATGTGGTATGTGGTATGAGTCTATCCATGTATGTATGGCTCCACGGCTGCAAATCCCATGCCACTGCGTTGATGCTATATTGTCGTTGGTTGGGTATAAGTGAGGTCTTTCCTACTGGTTCCTGGAGGCAAAAGGAGAATGCGCATGGAGGGTCGAGAGAAGGTTTTCTAAGCTTCTCTCTCTTGTGGGCGGTCCAAGAGGTCGATTTCTCTGCTTGAATCCCGTTCCCGTCTGCCCACGGCTTTCGTGCATGGCTTTGCAGCAGTGCAACGTGTTCGCCTTTTGCCTCGTCCGCCTCGTCCGCCAATTTGTGCCGGAGCCAATCGCGCATTATCAGGTGGGCCGCAGATGGGTTGAAGATTCGCTTAACTGTCAAAAGCTTCGTTATAGCAAAAACGAGGTGCCATAGTTAATGTTGGTGGGACGGTCACGGGCGTGTGTTGATTTGACGTTGATGTTAATGTGGTGACAACTTTGGGTGCTGTGTTGTCCCGGCTTTGATCAAACTTTGAGTTGGCTCCCGAAGGTCTGCCAGGCAGGGGTTGCCCTGTTTAGCGAAGCCCATGACGCTCCTCTATTGACTTCAAGGGACCATTTCGTCAATTTTGACGCTTTGTACACAACATGGCAATAAATGCATGGCATATTTGTTGTTCGTTGTAACAACCCTTGACTCCGTCCATCAACTTCTACAGTTGTTTTTGGATGAATTGTCGTGTCTCCATAGATCCTGCACACTGCATAACGAAGGTAGTGCCATCAACACATGATTCACGAGGGTGTATTTAGGATTATCCCAACTACGAGGCCAGCATCCGTTCGACTCATGGAAATCTGCGGGAAAGCTGTGATTGGTGTAACTTGGAGTACACGTGATATAGAACTCCCTCTAGCAAGACCAAGACTCCGCAATCAGTACCGCTTTAGAAACATATCGGTGAAGAATTGTCAATGGTATTTGAGATATACAGCAGATCCTAAACGCCGGCGCAGAATGTGGATCAGAAAACTTGAGCCTCTGATATGACATACCCTCCATCCCATCTTCCGAGCAGCAAATAAACCACCATTGTATGCAGGTCCCAGGAACAGTAAGGTGAGTCTTGGGAGGATCTAAAATAAGCGGTGACCAACATAGGAGCAAAGCAAGGGCGCATCACATGGCCATTTCCGCCTGCAGCTTTTGTAGCTCTTCCTCTTCCTCTTCCTCCGCTGTTCGGGCTGGCAGTTTTGATTTGACTACATCTTACGTCAGTGAATTGTTCAATGGAGCAATGAATTTCTTCAAACTCACTTTCCGTATTTGCCGCAGCGGGCATTCTGTGTACTTGATCTGACACTGGCACACTTCCAGAACGCAGCATCTCACCATCCAACCGCTCTTGCTCTAAGGCCTCTAACTCGTCGTCAATCTCACCCTCATCAATAGGCTCGCCCATAGGGGTGCTGGTGATGGCGTTCGCAATCTCTTCGCCCAGAGCATGCTGTTCTCGGAGCTTCTCCCTAGCAAAATGGTCAGTGCATGTTCCAAAATATTTGGTTCGACCACATACATCGTATCATCAACCTTATCGATGTTAAGATTGCCATGTATATCTGCCATAGCCTTTCCAGCCTTCTCCATTGCCATAAGTGTCTCTCTGTTGATATTTGCAGCCTCGATCGAGTACACCTGTTGCTCTAAAGTCGCTATTTGGGCTGTTGTTTGCTCGAGTGTATGTTCATGCTGTTTCTTGCGCCGCAATGCAGCTTTGGCAGCTGTCAAAATTGTTAGCAAAAGAAAATGATCACTAACAAAGACCAAAGCGCAAAACACTTCCAAAGGGATTAGCTTACCGTTCTTGTTTGTGGCAACATTCTTCCTCGCTATTGCATCCTGCTCATCCATCTGATTTTGCAAATGCCGTTCTCTTTTTTGAAGCATCTCCAGTTGTGATCTCAACCCTAGGATCGCATTCTTCGGCGAGTCCTTCTTGCTCTTAGCCCCTTGCCCTCCAAACCAACCCCATACTCCGGACATGTTTATTCTTGGATTTGGTGAGTGTACCGATCTAAGGGAAACGATCACAGAGATCAGGCGGCCTGGGATGTATCTAGTGTTTGCCCGACCTTGGGAAGTCGTCTCGATGAGGTTGTCGCTTGGAAATGTGTTATCGGTCGGCTGGAGATAGTGGGGTTGTCGATTTGCTTCTTCTTGACTATGAATACAATAGAGATACGTCGAAAGGCTTCGTTTGATTGGAAAGACGTGAAACTTTGATAGGCGCAGGTTTATGGATCGGGCGGGAGGCTGGTTGGTAGTTTTTGATGTCAAAGATCTTTCTGTTGCCTTGTTGCGGTCGGTGACGGTTCTCGAAGCAATGACGCGAGGCCACAAGGATCGCTCGAAGTAGATTAGCGTCATCTCTGATTAGCGTCTCTATCACGTGTCTATTCGAACCCGGGGCCTAATTGTGAATTTCACAAGTACAACTTTCCAAACAACTACTTCGAATAACAAATTCCGAAAAATCTTGCAGCGAATCCGCTTCATTTGTGTGTTCTAATTCATTTGGCAATGGCTGGCTATCTGAATGGTCCTCTTCCGTCGAAGCTGACATTACTGTCCGAGCTACCCAAGTTTTCGACTGGGGATAAAATCCGTTTCCTTGGATGGTGAGTTCTAGCTAGAGATTTGCTCTCTATGATCCATGTGCCCTTCAGCTGGTTGTAGTCATCGGGCTTCTGGACTGGAAGGAAGAAAGAAGCATTCAATTTGCACCCCAGCTAGCTATATGGGTCGGCCATTATGCACATCACAAATTTGCTCCTCTAGAATGATATTATCAAGCTAACATAATTGTTGTATCCATGCTGACTTCTTCTGTTTAATTCCAGCGTTGAGCAGTACTCCAGCAAATCAGCAACGTTGATATTAGAACATAACCATCCTCAAGGTCAATTAGCTAAAGCCCACGTAGACGTGCAACTCCTCCTTAGTTCGTTGAAGTCACACGAAACGCAAATTGGAGAATGGGTCAATGTTATTGGATATGTCACCAACAAGTCCAAAACAGGTCACTCCAACAGAGATGATCTCCAGACCCACGTCCAAGCCTTGATCATCTGGTCTGCTGGGTCTTTCGATCTTCATGGTTATGAAAGGAGCCTCGACTCGCGAATCATCCATAGCTCGGGCATTAAATGAAGCAAACAACAGGCTTCTTCAGTTTCTCCAAAATGCTATATTCAAAAGTACCACCCAGAAAATAAAGAGGCGACTTACATTATGCGCTGACATGTGGAGGCGGCAGGACCTATTGCAAGCGTCTCCTTCCGAAGACTCCTCACCACATTTTCTTGCACACACGTTAGAAATATATCAATTTCTACCGAATACCGCGGGTATAAGTAGTACGAGATTGTCGTCCGCCTGTAGCACTGGACTGTGAGTGAAGTCCCCGGTTTGCCTCTTCTCGATACTGATTGTGTTATGTTCATAGCAGGAAAGCGTCCAAACAATTGAACAACTTCGGCTAAATTCCAGTTCCGGTAACTATAGTGAAGTGAGATTCAAACAACCCTTTCACTTGAATTTCAATTTGCTGCACTTATGCCGAGCTCCGATATAAGGCCGCCGTACAATTCGCTTGCAATATATATTCCATAGAATTTGCAAAAACTGCGCGACTTGGTTTCGCAATGTCGCTTCACTAAACCTGTTACTTGTGAGAATGGAACTAGAACTCCTAGGGCAGCTATGTGCAACGAGCAACGGTTGTCTTGGTCAAAAGAACACCTAGGATCTTCCGCTACTGTTGTCAGTTCTATGACCAACGTCTAACTTTCTGTTTCTCCTAGCGAGCTTGACTAAACGTTTCAAGGCAAATATTGAGCATGGGAGTTCGATCTTGTGTCATTAACTTCAGTGTAAATGAAGTGGCTCTTCGAGCTCCCTTATTACAGACACTTGATGGTGGGAATCAGGGTGTAAACATACCCCAGGATGTCGACTTCCTGGCTTCTCCAATTAAGCTACAGGGAATCAGACAATCTCCTTTGTAGGGAAGATTTAAGTACCAATTCATGAGACATCCTCACCTCTGCTTTCGGAAGTTGGCTTGGAATCCCAATCGAGGGCGCTCAGGAAAAGATCCCTTCTCATATTCTTTACAAGAGTCCATGAGTTCTACTTGAGAATCATGTCTACTTAGGATCGCTTCTTCTGAAGTCAACATACGCTGATCCCCGTATCTAATAGCTCAATTCCTAAACTCCTGGGTCCGCTGCCCGGTGGAAGCTTTTGCCAATAGGAGTAGGACCCAAGAAATTCTGCGTTGATTATTCTTGTTCTATTCGAGCACAATTTTGCTAATTCTTCTAGAACTTCAAGGACATTAAATTTGAATCTCTAGACTCGCAAAGGACAATTTGTTTGATTGTTTTGGATTCTCTGGAGGCTTAGAATACTTTTTACTCCTCCAAAGATGGCTAGCATTGACAGAAGAATAGTCGTCATACACCTCTTTCTTTGTAATCTTCCTAGAATCAAGAGTTCTTTATTTGTCGAAGCCCTGTCTATCTAACAAAGGCGCTAGAAATGGTTTGTTTACCGCGCTCGTTGGCTTTGAGGAATACTCTCGAGTTCCTTTTTTAATCCCTTCTCAAGGCAATATGTTAGGGTCTAAGGAGCCTAGAGACTGGAGTGTGGCTCATCATCGTCTGGCGACAGATATTACCAAGTCGTCTTCTATCGCACTCGTTTTGAAGTTTTGTTTTTTGGTCAAGACCAAGGTGTTCTCACTTCCTTAAATCTACGCTTAAAAGCGCTTCGTCTGCCTACTCCCCCCTTACACTTAATCAATCTGAATGAAGCTATAGATATAGCTCCATCGTTATATCCGATTTCTATTACTTCCAAGTCAATATGTACCCCAGCACATCCTCTATCTCTTGAACTGGCGCTTAAGAGCGCTGGATCGTCTGACTAGTACTGACATTTAATAGATTCAAAAGGGGACGCGAGAAGAGTGCACCTTTGAGGACTAAAATTCTTGCCTTGACAAATTCCAACCTAGGACATCATCTATCCCTCGAATTAGCGCTGAGAAGTGCCTGATCTTCTCGTCTCGCCATAATTTAGTATCAACCTCCCATTTCCCCGTCAAAGTCCTACTGACCATAAATTGCGAAGTGCATCAAAACATTATACGTTCCCAATTCCAAGCATAGTCTCTCATTTCTAACAGTGCACACTGGGCGTTTCGTTTGATGTTGAAAATGGCGGTGTCCAGAGACATATGATATTCCCCCAATATCTTTATCCGATGGCAACGACGCATGAGGCTTCTCTGGAATAGTAGTCGTTGCAAGACACGAATACTCGCTTTCTAACCATGATGGTGAATGTAGCACGCAAATGACAGTCAAGCACCTAGAGGTGGGCGTTCTCAAGTTCAGAGATCCAAGCAGCGAAGACCATTCAATGAAGAGCAACATTTGTTCGTTTTGTGTGAACAGAAATATGGCAAAGTTGAGAATGGTATCAATAAAAATCGGGAGCAGGTCCACCAAGCAAGCATTCAAACCACCACGCTATGCAACCCCCCCAAAAGCGCACATGCTACCACCTTCTCGACGCACTGATATTTTCCACACCCTTTGCACTTATTACGGGCAAGGTCCCAACCCCAGATCTTGACTTAAGCATACAGCAACCACCGACGAGTTATGCTACTGGTTTATTCATCTCCTCGAACTCTCGCCGTATTCATACTCGTCCGAACGACGTCGGCCGGATTCGACTGCATGATGACGTCCTCCTCGAGATACAATGACTGGTCGATGAAGTGGTCGTTTGAGTTGTTTATCTGATTCCTTCTTCGATCGCGCAGCAGCTTGTTTCTCCCAGACCTCTTGGCTTTTCCTGCATATATCGTCTATTTGTTCCTGTTCTTTTGTCAGAATTTATGCTCGCTCAAGTCCAACGTTGTCTGCGTTTCTCTACTCACGTCTGTTAAGCACTCTCCTGGTGTTGTAATCAGGAATCCGTCTTCACCCTGGACCCCAATCAGCATTATGAAATGATCGATTGTTGATGGCGACAGGAGGAAGTACCTCTCGAGTATATGGCCGCACTGTACTCTCAGGCCCAAGGTAATATTGGATCTCTTGCGTGATGACCTTTTTGTTGATTTCGAAATTTGGTATCCAGTACCGGTTTTTATACCCGGAAGACATGTTGTATATGCTTCGAGATAACGTATAGGTGATTCGTTGGAATCGGTGCTTGAAAGTAACAACAGAACCAACAAATGCTAAACAGACATAAGGAAAGAGGAAGGAGTCGAGTTATATTACAGAGACTTGGTGATATGATGAATGTGCCGTGGAATGTAGAACAGCGATCCAGACTCTAAATGACAAACGATAGAGGATTGAGATGAGGGGCCTTTATACTCCAACTGTGGCAAAAAGCGACGATGTAGGTCTCTCGCCAAAACACATTACTGACTGAAAGTAGTCACTCAGACGCCTTCTCGTCCCGTTACAATCGATGGCTTGTACTGAATAGATACTCGCCTGCCTCCACTTGCGCCCATGGATCTAACGCACAGAAGCATACATGGCCCCTCGTCTCAGCAGCCCACGTATTCAACAAATTACCCCTGCCGCTTTTTTTATTGCATTCACACGGTGTAGTTTGCAGGAACTAGATGGGAGGGATAAAACTGGGGGGCTACTGGGCCTCTTCCTGTGTTATCTCACCGCCGAAAAGTAGGCCGGTTCATTCTTCAATTAGGATTGATGTTTGGGTGGGAGGTGCGTTCGCGAGCCTCGATGGGGCTGCCGAGATGCCTGCAATGATTGGTGCTCAGGGGCCGCCTCGCTTCTGGAATTCCAAGCTTTTGGCCTTACCGGTAGGCAGGCGAGAGTTAGCATTAGTGGTACATTCAAGCAGTGAACAGCATCGGCTTAAAGATTCATTAGGTATGCGTAGTGAAAAATGTGTGTAACGAAATGAAGTGCGTGATCTGGACGATTCTTGGTTTGATGGTTAAATTAGGGAACGGGTATGTGTTGTGTTGTGCGACGGATGTGGTGAATCGTTGTACGCATTGGAACCATCAAGCGAAGCACAGTAGAGGATTTGTATACAAGTCGGGCGGAATGATGTCGTTTAATTTGATTTTTTACGCAGGGGGATTGGTGAAACCATTGGTATTGATGTTTAGCTAGATGTCTCATATTGGCGGCTATTTCTAAATCACAAGTACCGAATACATTCGTCTGAACAATATGTCTTTGACTTTAAGCACGTTGTAGATCCTTTCGCCTCGCTAGCCCTACTCGCTACCCCGTACTTTGCTGATCATGAAACAAGAGGTGTCAAAACAGGGGTCTCCCAAGTGGCATGGCCAAAGCCTCACTAAAGACTCCCTCGAAGGTTAAAATCATGCCATGACCCCATCCTTCTTGTTTACTCTCCGGAAAACTTGTTCTTCCTTGGAGATCGTCACTTCTGTATACTCGAGATGTCAATTCTGTTTGAAGATCAGTCGAGGTACGCCATGGATCTGTCGCCCACTTTCGGTATTTCTTTTCGCCCCAGAAACTTTGTAGATAGGGGATTTTGTTGCGGGAGACGCCCTTGTGCTGCTTGTCAGAGAGAGAGTTCAGCGGGACGGTATGCGTAATCTATGTTTCCAAGCCTCCGACGTTACCGAGAGTAAGGGGAAGTCTGCTTCCTGAGTTTTTTGGCACCCTTTAGGATCTTCAAGACTCAGGCACGAGGTTCCACAAGGAGGAATTATTTTGACCATCTCGAAAGCCTCGAGGAAGGTGTGGTTGGGGCGCAATAGTTTGTAGTCTTGCCCAGAGATTACGAGATTTTCAGAGTGTCATTTGTCTCGTGTTCGGGTCTCCTAATCATTCTCGTCATCTTCGTCCTCAAGCTTTCAAGGCAGTCAATACATCACGAGTCTTCAAATTTCATTTTTCCTTTTCTTCAGGAGGTGTGGGTCGGTATCTCCGAAGGCTTCCACCAACTTCAATAACAAAGCTCTTCCACCACACAATTTTCTTCCATGCATAGAACATAAAAAGGAAAGAAGAAGAAAAAACATATTTCAAATCATGGGGTACATACGCCACCCACACAAACCTCAATACCCTCCAGCGCGTATCTGCAAACCTGCGGCTCTTCCCGCGCCCTTGCGGCATTTTCTATTCTCGAGCATAGTTAGGCAGGTGTTACCACAAGGCTTTGCTTCAGCCTCCCTCCTTTTCGATACGAAACCCCCATGATAGTTTCGGGGTGTTGGTAAACCGGGCTGGAACACTCCTTATTTATCATCAGCCTTATCCTAACACTGTGGTCGGGCGACTGCAAGGGCCGAGCGACCCGACGATTTGGGTCCCCTGATTATCATTTCCACTTAGAAGAGGTTAGGGTATTGTACCGAGAATGCGGAAGGTGGTCAATGCCCTTTGGGCTCGGGCGTAGGTCAGATATCTTGTCGTGGTGTGACAATGGAATCTAGGGATTTCCCCATTGCGGAGGAATTTCCGGGAAGCTTCAACCTCTGAACAAATCGACCTCAATTGAGTTTGAAATTAATTTCAGCAGGAACTAGAGAAAGCCACAAGCGGTTCCGTTGGGCGAGAGTATGCATTTCTAAGGAATTCCTAAGCGCCACATTCATCTCGCTTACCGAGTTCTTCGCCGGTTGAAAAGGGGAGACGGTGTGCGCACGAAGATGGAAGGAGTGATGCGAGAAACTTCCCGAGCACAACATAGTAACAGGGCGTCGATTTTATAGTTTACTTCGGTCACAATCGATGTTCTCTGAAAAGTATTGCGAGATTCCCACGGACACGGACAAATAGTTCGTGCCGGGTCGTGTCATCGGGTGACGAATTCGCCTCTCGATGTTGTGGTAGCCTAGCTAGACAGAGGACGAAGGTGGAAGAAGACGGAGACCTGAGGACAAAAATCTCACGTCAGAAAAGTCTCCGGACTTGTGGGGAGACTTCGACATGCTACAATGCTTCAGCTTGGTTTATTTGGGGGCTGAAGATGGGGAGCGACTTAGTAAGAAAGACGGTGAGCTATGCGCCTGGCATACTAGACTAGACTAAAGAGAATCAATGGCAAAGACTAGTGTGAACAGAAAGGAGATGCCCTGCCACGAGTAGAGGTAGTCACAACTATGACTATATGCTCAGTCCACTCTCAAGTATAGTTTAAGCTAGGCAAGGTGCCCATCGTCAACTCATTCAGAGATCTTGCATGGGAAACTTCTCGCCATCTTGAAATCAATGAATCCATGATGTTGCCCTCGCCGAATGCTCTTTTTTCAAGGGCGAAAGGGGGAGTCATAGTCCAGTCTTTGCCTCCTCAAGGCAGTCGCAGTACTCGACATTCGACTAGGTTACTAGAAAGTCTCGAGAATAAATCAACCACCCTCGATATGCTCGCACTCTACTAGACATATATATATACCTAGGGCGTAGCAAAGATTCAAGTCACAGTCCACTTTTGCCATCCCTAGGCAACAAATGCAAGAGCACGCGTATTTGCTTGATGGCCTAGAGCAAGAAAAGGAGGCTGCCTAGTCTCTCTTGTGGTTCAAGCGTTGCTTTTTACACCATAAACAATTTGATTAGTCTATAGAAAGCTGCGAGGACGATGACAACTCTAGGTGTACGCAAAGTAGTAGCTGTGCTCTTACTCAGGTAGCCCGAGTAGCTCGAGGAAAGTCTCGAGTACATAGCACCCACAACTTCGATACCACACTAGAGGGTGTAATCCTCAATAAAGGACGTAACAATCTCGGTGATAATACCAAGAAATTTACACCGCGAGAAAAGAGCGGCTACTCAGCTCACCTCCAAACAATAAGCGCCCAATCCTCAGCCTCTCATCGATACGCAATGACAGTCCTCCCCATCACGATAATTACCAACCAAAGAGAACCTGCTCATCATATCTCCACCCTCCAAAACCCACGGCAAGAACGCACAACTGATCACACACGTCACGGCCTCTCATCCATCCTATACCATACCGTACTATCGCCCAAGGCCAAGAAACCTCACGATATCTCTACGGGCAACTCACCCACTCGCCTTCTCCGCATCCCAAGTCCCCAAACCACACTCACAATATCAGACACCCCTTCGGCACACTCAACGACGAACCAAAACCAAAACCAGTACACGCCTACTCAGTACTTTGAATACGAACCACTCCCTCGGAGGGTAAGGCTAAGGGTTTCGTTCGCTGCCGATTTTCGAATCCGCGCAAGTAAAGTTATGACTGCATCTGGCTGGCTACCTGGCTGGCAGCTGGCTGAAATATCCGGCATAACTAGGCCGTCTCGTTGCCCATCCACAAGACATTGTCAAAAGGGTAAGGCGAACAACCAGCGGCCAATTTTAGGAGGACATCGTGGTAAAAAAGCGGAGGGATAACAGCGTAACACATCGTGAGCCTAGACACCATAGCCTCGAAACAGAGTGAAGCACAAGACCACGCTAAGAAAACGAGCACCGAGTCACCCCCGAGTCATCTGACGAAGAGACAGCTCCTGTACTGTACTGTGATATGATATGGGCATCGAGAATTTGAGAAGGACATCGTAATCACACTACATAAAATCACACCTCACGCAATACAGAACACCCATGCCATTTTGAGGACGATGCTTTGATTGACTATGGTAAGTTAGCTAACTGTCTACCAACAGCTCCTCCAACCTATGCCATCAACCAGGCAATCATATATGATAATACGAGGCCTCTCTAGCATCTTACCGCTCAAACGCAAAGGCCAAAGCACACTAAATTAATTCAATAACCCATACAAAAACGCCAAGCGCGTGCAAAAAATAGGTGCATCGGACTTCATGGAAACGAAAGCAATGCCGCCCACCCGTTTATCCCAGAGGTATGCAATAAACGCCAGCATGCTCTATACGCCGCCTTGTTTTTTGATGCTGCGCCGGTCCATATTAAACTCCAATCATGCATGCGTGTAAGCCATATGAGTTTTAGGCCGTAACCGTTGGTAGCCCAGTAGCGAGCTTCTTAATCTCTGGCATTTCGTTCGTATCCTCTTCGACAGGCGTCCGCGATCTCTTCAAGCCAATTACTTGTGCTTGTTGATTCGCAATAGCCGGAGAAGCTGATTGTGATACTTCCTGTGGGTGAGCAGGAGTAGGTAATGTTGTTGTCTCCTGCGAAAAAGCGGGAGTGTGTGATCTTGACGGTTCCTGTACGGGAGTGAAAGGTTGTTGAGGTATCTCCTGTGCAGGAGGCAATGTGTTGGCTCCATTAGTCAAGATCTGGGATGGAGAAGCCGCAGGAGAAGCCGAAGATGGTCCCCCAGTTCGGACAGCTGCAGTAGCGGGACTTCCCGAATTGGTTCTTCCCATACCTAGCGCTGCCATTGGTGGTCTAGGGAGATTAGAGGTACCAGGACGAGGTGCACCGAAAGATGGCCGCATGATAGCCGGACGTCCAGTAGTTTTTGGAGGCTGTTGAGCTGCAGGGGCTTGTGTCCCATTTTGATTCGCCGCAAGCTGTGGTGAGCTGTGACCATTATTTCGATCTTGGGGCGGCTCTGTGATTGAAGACGACCTGTTGCCAAAGAATCTCAAGTTCTTGATATTTTGCTCCAACATGTTCTTGAAAGATCTCATGATCAAAGCTTGTTGGGTACCAATAGATGTGCTATCGGTATTCCGATCGAGTACACGATCAACAGCCGAATTCACAATATTTTCAGGTTCCTGAGCGTTGATTTCCTTTAGAGAATTGATTAGATTCATCTTGAAAGTTTCCACAGTCAATTTAAGTTCCTTGGATCCCTCGACAATAACTCTGAAATCTTCAGATACTGGCGATGCTGGACGGGGCTCGGGTCTGAACTCTGGTTGTATATCTGGCCTGGTTTCCTCCTCCATTGTTGCCCTGAAGCTCGTGACTGACATGGCGGGAGGCACTGGGTTAAAGCTCTGGGTGTGCTGCTCATGTGGTACATATTGAGGTTGGGATTGTTGCGTGTTAGATGCCGGTTGTTTTGGACCATAAGGAGAGCTGTATGAACCAGTATTTGGGGCTACAAGCGGAGCAACTGGAGCAATGAACCCAAGAGGAGCGTTCCCATTAATTTGATTCATCTGCGGGTAACCAGGAGGAATGACTCCAGTTCCAGGCATTTGATGTGGAGGTCTGTAGGAGGGATGTTGGCCTTGATAGTTGTAATCAGGTGGTAACGAATAACCCTGCGGAGGTGCCATCATGCCTTGCTGTCCATAAGGCATCAATGGTTGTGGGTGCCCTTGGTAAAGGTGTTGCTGATGAGGTAGAAGGCCAGGATGTGATTGGGGTGGTGGAGATGCTCTCTTTTTCTTCTCTTTCTCAATCGAAACACCCTTCTTAATGCCCCACATCCAGCCTTTTCCATCCCTTTCAATTTTATCGAAAGCAGCGCATTGTGATAGATTGTGTCGCACGCTACTTTGCCAACCCTGGGTTGTGACGCGACAGACAAAGTACGGGTACATTCGTTGTATAGCGTGATAAATTTGAGGCAAGGTCATCCTTTGTTCTGGATGTTTTGAGATGACCTCGTGGATGAGAGTAACATAATTGGAGGTTGGCTTTGCGAGTTGTTCTTCAGTGAGTTCTGCCTCGTTAAATGTAGGTGTAGGCGACCGAGCGATTCTGGCAACTTTCTCCTTCTTTTTGTCATCATCGCCACCCGAGCCCTCTTTCTTCGCCTCTCCATCCTTTGGCTCCTTTGGTTTTCTCTTGGTATACTTTCTCTTTTCTCTCGGCTCAGGAGGAGTATCTGGTCTCGGATGCTTGCGAGGACGGCCTACTTTGTTCTTGCCCGGGATAGGAGGAGCTTGGACAGCTGGTGCAGGTAATGTTTCGCCAGCCATCTCTTTCTCGCGGGCTAAAGCCTGCTTTTTAAGAAGCATTTGCTCGCGTTTAGACATGTGGCCATTCTTGGGTGGTCGACCAGGCCCTCGTTTCTTTTGTGGTATAAGAGGATTGACTTGATCTGGATTGATTTTCACCGATGCCATAGCAGCTTTCACAATTGCTTCGGCCTCTTCAAGGAGCTCCCTGCCTCTCCTCCTCTCCTCCTCATCAAGTTCGTCCAAATCTGGATGCTCGACGCTCTGGCGAACATCTTCATCCTCCTCTCCCTCTCCATCTTGGTCTTCTTCTTCATCTTCATCATCCTCTTCGTTTTCGCCACTGTCCTGCTCCACAGATTGACCTTCACCATCGCTAGAACCCTCTAATACGCCATCTCGAGGCCCATCTTCAAAGTCAAAGCTCATCTCTTTACCACTAGCAGAGTGATAGGTAGTAGTCATATTGTCATCAGACTTCTCTGCGCCATTCATACCGACAGGTACGTCTGGCAGGACGAATTTGACCATGACACCACCAATTTGAAGGACACTACCACTTTTGAGCTCTACTATCTGTTCGTAATGATAGAATTCCTCGTCGATGAAAGCCCCGTTGCGTCCAACAATCTCTGCTTCCCACAAATTTTTCCTGCTATTAAAACCTATCTTCACATGAGTTCGGGAAATTGATTTGTAGGCGCTGTGAGGTGCTTCGACCCCATCTTTACTTGCGGGATGGATTGGCAACAACGGACAGTCATGAGGATCGGGCTTCAACGTATCAAGGTCGACTGGCACAGCAGTTTCCGTAGCAGCACGCTTAGCTGGAGCTTGAGTGATGGCGTTATATGTATGAGCACCAGACCCATCGAGGTGTGCCATGGAATTTCTTCTCGACACATGTCGTGAAGACTCACTCGACTTAGATCTCTTCCCTGGTTTATTTGAGTTGCCACTCTTGCGTCTTTCACGATCTTCCTCATCATCTGAATCATTCCCATCTCGCATGAATCCACCACGTTCACTGACGATTGACTTGGTGTATCTGGTTTTACTTTTCTTCGATCGAACTGGGGTATGTGGCGCATTAGATTCGCGAGCAGATGCTTGGATCTCCTGACTATGTTCTTCTTGCTCCTTTGCACGGCGCAAAGCGTTCTTAGCTGCTTTGATATCGCGTCCAAGAATGATTGAGAAGGTATTCATATAGAATTGTCCGTCCCCAAACTCCAACTTCGCATATGCCTGAACACGTCTTTGAGCAGGTGCCTCAGGAGAAGGTTCACGATATTGTTGCGAGAGGTGGTCGTCCTCTGGTCCTAATGACATTCCCATGCCGTTCATGTGCGCGTCCATTTGATATGGTAAACCCGGAACTACGCCCATGCCCATCTGCAAGTCCAGTAGGTGTTGCGCAGGACCATTGTAACTACCATCGAATGATTCATAGCCAACAGGCACGGCACCGTTAAGTTCTTGAAGTTGCGCCTCAGTCAGTTCAGGAATTGGCCCTGGACCAAATGGCATGAGGTTTTGGGCTGTGGTTTCGTAATCGACGTCCGCAAGCTCAGCTGGCATTGAATTTGGAAGATGTGCACTCTCGAGTTGGTTGGCAACCGCAATCACGCTTTCAAGTTCCCCATCTCTGCCTCGATCCTCGCCCCCCTCAGCAACCCGTACTGCATCTCCTCCTTGGTCCTCCACTATTTGATCTTGCGCCTGATTCTCGAGCGGTGACAGACCTTGTGTTCGTTCTTCGACAGGACTCTGAACTTGAGCATCCTTGTTGTCGACATTGATTTGCGCGAACTCGCTTTGTATTGGCGGCGGAGGTGATTGTTGTTCGCCATTGTTTGAGACGATCACAGGTGTCGTGCTCGACATGAGGTTCGGTGAAGTCATCACTGTCGCATTAGCAACGGCTCGTCCACCGATATCGAAATCGTCCGACTGAAGGAAAGGTAGAATTGTTGTTGCTTCTGAAGTTGCGCCCAGCTGCACCGTTCCGTATGGTTCGAAGACGCCCCCGTGCAGATTATTTTGGGCAGCCATCACGTGGAGCTCACCAAGAGACCCCATCTTCAAGGTGCTCTCAGATCGGCCTCAGACAAGCCGTTATTATTTCTCTTTATCAGGAATTTTGCTGTTGATGTTAAATATTGTCGCTGCACAAGTTGCTGTAACTTCTCGGAGAAGAAGTGAATGTGCATCTGGAAAGGTAAAATTGAGTAGGGAAGGAGCTGCTGATGACTTTTTGCGTTGCTTGAGGGTGAAGTTCAAAACTTGGGACCGTAGCTGGCACTAAGCCCAACTCACCGGTTCGCGATGGGCTTATGACGAGCATCCACCAAACACTCGAGGTAGAGATTCTGGATCTGTAAAAGTAGAGGTCCTAAAATTGAGAATTGAAAACCTAGGGTCACATCAAGGAATCCGACTAGTCAGCGTGATTTGCTTGGTAGATTTTCACTCATTTTCATCTAGTCAAATTCATTGGTACTCCTGAAGCTGCAAGTTCAAACCATGGTCAAAAACACAATCTTGAAGTTCTGTGTATAGAGAACTTGATTGTGGAATCTCGCTTTCTCCTGCTGTCCACTTCCCATTCAAGGGCTGGTTCTCAATTGACTGGCTCAGTCACTTCTCACTGGTCTTAATAGAGGCTTTCACAGAATTCACATACTTCAGATAAGTTTGACGGACCTTATGTCTAGCAAATAATCAAGTGTGCTATGACAATTTCAATTCAAAGCAGTATAAATTCCAGGTATTGTAAATGTATAACAAATTTAGGTGGGGACAAATCACTTAGGTGAATTCATGTTTATGACCCTTATCGAGATGCTTCTTATCGAGGAAACTATTCCGTGAGACTTGAATCACGGAGGAAGGCTTCACAAAGGACCGACAATATTGATCAACGCATCGTCCCCCGCCATCCCGCTGCTAACCGACGGTTATTATTCGGGTGATATTTTGGTTAACGATATCTGGAAATTGAAAGTACTTTGACGAGGGGCTCCATGTTAACAAAACAACATCACGAGCAAACTATCAAAGATTGAGCAGGGGTGTCTGATTGGGCCCTGTTCGTCATATTCTATAAAAGAAGCGCTTCCATAAGTTAAGGTTACAGTGCGGCAGCAGGTTTGTCCCCTCCTCGAGTATATAAATCAGGAAGAAATTCCCAAATACTGTCTCCAGATTAGCATTGTTGTCACTTCTTGTAAAGTTGCATGAAAGGCTATAAGCTGTCAACAATACTGACTTGTCACTTCGTTTTGTATGGCTTTTTCTTTTAATATACTCGGTCTCCTAACACCTCTAAGAAAGTTAACTCTGTGCCCCTTGGGGAGCCAGAACGTACTTGTGGTAGCAGAATCACATTGATATTACTATCCCGCTTAGAAAGGATTGTCGCTTGTAAGAGAATTAGATTGCAGCCTAATTGAGACCTTTGTTTTCTCTTCTTTTGTGAAACTTACTTCACCACTTTATGTTTGGTTTATTGTCATGTGTATCTTTGCCTTTTGCGATTGTTCTAAGCTCTTCTCTACAATTCAACTTCATGGCAGGTTGGAAGACATGTGTTATGGCATGAGCAACCTTGGAAACCCCTTTTTGTTCAGCAGTTACTTACGGCCATTTGTGATGTTGACGCATCTTCTCAAGTGAGGTTGGTGTCTCTTGCATGAACAAGTATTAATACATAAATTCACAATGAAATGGCATATCCCTAACTTGAACGAGTGCTACAAGCGCCTAGCTTGAGACAGGAATAGTTATCATGGTCTTTCATTATAAATTCAAGCTAAGCGAATTCTGTGAAAGTTATTCAATTATAGTCAACCCTTACGGTACATCACGATATGTTACAAGTTGTATTTATATTGAGCACTATTACTCTATGAAGTGTAGTACGTTAAGAAAGCTCATTGATATCAAAGCCTATACCCGTTTGGTACAGATGAATGAGTCACCCAAAAGATTCTTCAAACCTTCATATGCTCTCTTATTGATAGCTCTCTTCGAAGTGCTCATAAGCTCTTACTGCTGAAGCAAGGAACTCCAAGATGGCAAAATTACAGATCGAGTGCCAGTCAACATGACTTGAATTGTGGCAAAAAGAGACCCAGCTTGTCTAATTTACGACATTTGTGTAGCTGTGTCTGTCTTGATAGTTTTGAGGTGAATAGTAGTTTACCCTATTCTAAATCATGTTGTTATTTAGGAACATACTTGTGTATTATGGTAACGCGCAACTCATACTCAAGGCTGTGGTGTTGCAGAAACCTATTGTGATGCCTTTTGAATAGAGTGTTACGGAATTGACTATAAACGGAGAGTACCATGCTCTGATGCATCCTTCAATGGCAAAACAGAGCAATGTTTCTTGTCCTAGATTCTCCAGTCTCGCTTCATCTTCATGTAGCGCTAGTATTACCTTCCCCCCTTATCAGAAATGGTCGTGGCAAAAGTATCGATATCAAAAGCATCACACTGTCACCATTTGACTCGAAAAATCCCTCAACTACAAGATCTCCAGGCACTAGCGAGCCTTGTTCGAACAATCAACCGATTATATGACAGTACATCAAAAGCTGTGCACTAATCCATTCTCAAAGATTGATATTGTCTGTACCTTCCTTTCACAACAAAACATTACGAAACCTCGCCTACCACCTCATCCGATCACTCAGTCAGCCCTCATCCCTCCACCATCTTTTACAATAGTTTCCTCCTATCCCCACAACCCAGCCTGTTTCGAAGACACATCAGGAGAGTCCCTCAGCCACTACCAAGAGGAGTTCCTCTCTTGCCTCTTCACCAATCGCGACCGCTCTCCCTTCAGCGTCCCCATGGCCCTTTACTACAATATCGCCTTCACTAGCAAACTAGAGATCGATACCAAAATCTGCCTCCGCCACCTCGCCTCTTATCCTGTCTCCCCTCCACCTGCCCTGCTGTGGACTATGCCAAGCCAGTCAAACTAAGTGACTGACAGGGTCCCCAACCTCATATTCTTCCGCCAACAATACACGGATTAGCCAGAGGGTTTCCATACTCTGGATGCAGGGAATTCGAGAGTTACTGCGATCTGACGGAACAGAAGCTCATGTGGACCAGATCTAACTATCTAGCTTGGGGTGTGAAGACGAAGATAGAGTTTGAGGGGTTAATCTAGGCATATAAACTCCATGTTGTGTTGGCCACTCAAGAGAAGAAGGAGAAGGACGGTGTGAACCTCAATGATCACCCGTCTCAATCCATTGCTGGAGGTGGTGCTGCGTCTGATACAACGGGGCAGGGTGAAGGGGAAGGGAAGGAAGCTGGTCAATCTGGCGAAGCGAGGGAAGAGGAATGGGAGTCAGTTGGGGATGTCCCCTTTGATGACGACGAGGACCTTTACAAGGCATAGATCGGTCCGTCTGACAGTGCACCTTGCGCAGCTTTTGAGAAGTAATACCCGGAAGAGTGATACAATCGCCCTCGTGGCCGCGAACCCTTTCTCTTGTATGTTAGACTATATTACCGTGCGTCAATTGCCTGCCTTCTGAAATCGATCAATATTTAGTAAGTGGTGATAACTACCGTCTCATTTCAGTGCATGAAATGGCAAAGTAAAGATTACCTTCTCACCACAGCATAATCAGATTCTAGTCTTACAAATCACATAAAAAGTCTATCCATTAATACAGGCTCATATACTACGAAAAGGTCGTCGCCAGAAGAAGCAAAAAGGATAAGTTAAGAGACTCGTAGAATGTACCACTTTTTCCCCTATACAAAAATCATCACCTGCCCCGACCCCTCCCTCTATGATAACCCATTTTTCAAGCTCCCGACGCCTTTGAGTTCTCATCCATGAGAGCATCGATCTGGTCATCAACCTTCTTTTCCTGTGCATCCTCTTCGGCTTTTCCTTGTCGTCCACGACGAGGAGATCTATCGTCGTCTTCTTCGCTGCTGTCGCTGCCATGTGGACTTCCTCTGTTCGATTGGCGACTTCGAGTCATCTCATATCATGTTAGAATTATCGTTGAAACAGTTGCGGAGGAATAACTCACCCATGACCGTACACCACCAATCAATCCCAAACTGTATCCAGTAGCAAAATCACTGCCAGGGCCACCAGGGCTCTCCGCTCGTGGAATTTCTAGACGACGGCTGATATGCGAAAGAGCGGATGGACTTGTTAGAGAGCCTGATGATTTATTCGTATCGTCATAGCTTGACAATCTCGCAGGACTACCCGGCCTGCTGGCTTGCCAGAATTGTCTAATCTCTTTGCCCAATTCTTGGCCAGTAGTGCTCCAGTTATTACGAATCGCGTCTCTCATCTCTGATACATGACGCTTGAGGTCTAGTTCGTTCTTTTTCAGCCACGATACGTTCAGCTCTTGACGGGATGTGCCCCGCTTGAATTGACGACTGATGTATTTTTCGTAATCACGCACAATCCTAGATTCAGTCAGAATATATCTTATCGCAACGATTTTCGTATGCTTACTTCGTGATGATTCCCGTTGTGCTGACACCCTCAGTTCTCTGGGTGACCAAGAATTTCCCTGCTTCTTTAATGGGCTTGTAGATATCGTCTCCTTCATCTGCTCCGTATGGCAGATCGTCGTGCGCGACATAGTCAATTTGCTTCTCTGCGAGAAAATCTGGTGTAACAATCCACGGACAATCTTCAATGACTTCATCCACCCACTTGCAATGTCTAACGGTTTCGGCACGTTCTTGTCCACTCAGAACCGTGAGACCCTTCCGCTTGTGCGTTTCTGTGTCTCCAGTCACACCAACTAGAAGGTAGACATCGGGAAATGCTTTCTTAGCTTGTTCGAGTTGGCGCATGTGTCTGCATCGCGAACATCAGCAATCAATTTGAGTCAGCGTCTTGATACGAGGCGAACTCACCCAAGATGGAATAAATCAAAGACACCATCTGCATATACGCGAACCGCTCTTCCAGTAGGTGGAGAATTTGTTTTGTATCCAACAGGATCTGTCAAGGCTCCAATTGGTGGTGGCGCCATCGAATCCGCGTCTTTCGATATACTCTTTCGCCCTTTGCGACCAACTCTATTAGCAATATCTACGCTTCCCTCTGTCGTGTCTGATGGCTCTCCTGGATCTTGTGCCTCCTCAGAACCATTAGCAAGCTTCTCGTGGGTAGATGAGCGCAATCGCTTGGCAGGAGGATTGTTCGTCGCGTCGGCCAAGGCGCCTTTGGTTTGTTTTAAGTTGGCAGATTCTGGGCCTGTGAATTCTCCTTCTTCGCCAGAAGCATCTCTCGAGGAAGGCTGTAAAATGTCGACCGAAGGTACGTTCTTGGTAGATGTTGGGATCGTAGCTGTCCGTTTCCGCTTTCCGGCCACGGAGCCTGCTGATGATGGTGAAGACATGATAAAGGGGGGTGCTTGCTTATTAAAAGATTCAATTAATCATGAATGCTGAAGTCAATGACCACGCGATTAGAAGTGATGGTCTAAGTCGTGGTGGTTGATTCCCGATTCTGTCGCGGAGACGAACTGAAAGATGGGGAGAGAGGACAGTTCTGGAGACAGCTTCCGCTCCTGAGTTGAAATAATTTTGACCAGGGTTGAACGGGGTCTCGCAGGGATTATAAATTGGAGCTCAAGCCAGACGAGAAATCGATAAAGATTGAAGATGAGCTTCTCGAATTTGAATTGAATGTGGTTTCGAACAAAGTGAAATTAAATCGTTATCTCAAAACAGGATCTCCCTTTATCGGCATGTGCTGGAGCTTCCAGGTTGGGACCTCGAGAAACCTGGCAGTATCGCCCATCGTCATACTCCATCCGATTGTCACATGACCACGCGCTAGATTCCAAACTTTAAAATGCGGACGGCCTGGATGATTGGCCGAGTGGGAGCAGCCACCAGAGCCACAACAGGAAGCATTTAAGCAAGACATGCGGAGGCGAGACAGGGTTCGGGGCAAAATGTTTTGGTAGCTCGGGATTTCAATCAATCTAGGGAAAGGGTCGATCTGTAGATTAGATATGTCGGTGTTGCAGCCCAGACTGTCGGATCTCATGCATACAACGTACTCTATGCATGTCAACGTGGAGCAGTTCGTTTTCCAGGTATCAATTGATCAACGACCAGTCTGAATACAATGCTACTGCCGGTCCGGCCTCCCTCTATAGACCATCCTGTAAGATCTCTGATGCAAAAGAAATAGACTCAAAACAACTAAAATTCGCTGTGCGATGAAGATCATAATTCAGGAAATCAAACGTGGAGTAAAGAGCCGCCAATGTAAAATCCGCTCTGCCGGCTGGAAAGTATCGTCAATTGTAATCCTTCCCATTTCATAAGTCATCCCAGTCCATCAGGTCCGAGATGAGCAATTCGTGAGTTCGTTGGTTCATGCCCTGCTCATTGAACATAATCCTTACAAATTCTAAACCGGCTTGAGAGCAATGTTTCATTCGTCTAGAGGCACCGCTTCCATAAACTGGTATCGCATTGTTGATATGAAAGCCGCTGATGTACGTTTTGGAAGAAGTGCGTGGAAATAGGCCCGCTTTTACTTGCTTTCGGGTGTCTTGTTCTCTGTTTTGCTACTGTTGGGCTCTGATGTGGCAGCGTTGGACTTTGACACTTCGGTCTTCTCATCGTGACCTGTGATCTGGCCCTTGTGGACTTGACTTGCGAGGTCCTTGTCCTCTTCTTGATGGTCGAACATTTCGGTGTCGTCGGAATCTGTCAAGACCTCTGTGCCATCGCCAAGAAGAATTATGCGCCCTCTTTGGTTACCAGAGAAGGATTTTGCCTTGGAATCCATATCGACATCATAGCCACTATCACTATCATCAAAATTGTGGTGTACGCCAGGTCCTCGGAATTCAGCTATCTTGGCTATCAGTGCTACGTTCAAGGACTAGATTCAACCAAGTTTACTTGCCATACTCTGGAGGCGCACAAGGGCCATCTCCATTGGCAACTCGCTTTGCAATCTCCTCGTACCACTCGTCCTGCGTCTTGCCCCTCAAAAGCCCAATAATGACCATTGTCATATTGTCGCATCCAACTCCACCAGTCTCTGAACTAGACGCAAGGCAATTATCCATCATGTTCTCGCAGATCTTAGAGAGCTCTTGTTTCGCAGCAATGCCACGTCTGACGAATTCAACCACAGCTTGAGAGGATTGGCAATCCCAGATACCTGAGAGAAGACTTAGTACGGAGTTCAGCGAGTTACAATAGAAATGTACTCACCATCACAGGCTACAACCAAGAATTCATCATCATCAGTGATGTCATGAACTGTGACATCGGGAAACGCAGTAACGATTTGTTGTTCCGGGGCAAGTTCTGCACTCTTCTTGAACTCAAAGTCTCCAATGGCTCTTGAAAGAGCAAGATTTCCGTTTACACGACCGAAATCAACAAAACCTCCGGCAGCGGTGATGCGAGCTTTCTCTCCTAAAGACATGTTAGTACCGCATCCCGAAACATGAATTACAATACGGCTAACCTTCATTTTGAGGCTTGTGATCGAACGAGAGCGGTTTGGCTCGGCCTTTGACCCCCAAAACACTTCGAGAGTCACCAGCGTTACCCTGAAAATGTCAGTATCTAACACACATTGGTAACTGAGTCAACATACAACATAGATCTTTTTGGCAGAGACGATGCCAACAGATGCAGTACAACCAGAAACTTCTTCCTCGTACCGTGGGTCTACAAAGCACGAGTCAGTTTCCTTAAAACACCCTTTATTATCTGAGCTTGCTGACCGTTCAGGATAGCTCTGTCCGTAGCCAAGAACCCGTCCTTCAAAGCCTGCTCGATATCGCCCTTCTTAAAAGCCTCCTGCTTTGCGACAATCTGATGTATATGTTCACCCGCGAATACTGCCACTCTATCGCCTCCGTGTCCGTCATAGACCCCAAAGAAAGAAAGTCGATCCTCGGCGCTCGCAGGCTTGACGTCGTCTCCGGAGATTGATTGTAAGTCCAAGATTGTTGCATGAGCGTCCTCCATACTGATGCGCCATCCTTGCATGGACGACACACCATAGATCATTCGTTCATCACCACCAGAAGACGAGTTCTACAGCAGGCATACGTCAGCACTTGTTTGGGCCACAAACTCCATGATATTGGCAGAGGTAACGTCAAGATTCTACTCTGAACTGCGTAGGGAGCATCGCACAATTCCGTTCATGTGTCTGCTGCCCGCCTCCACATATGTGTCGGACCACTCTCACACAAAGATGTGATATCGCAGGGCAAACAGCCGCTTTCAGATCGGGATATTGAAAGCTGAACAAACGTACCTTCTCTATGACAGGTTCCGACAGTGTCTGACCCATATTGACGTTGTTCACTTGTACTCAATCGAGCGTCAGGCACAAGAAGAAATCCTACGACGTTTTGATCACTTCTTCAAGAGCACGGAAAAGAGTGAAGTGCGGGGTCGGTCGCGAGGAAAGGAGGCTCTGTGAAGACGAAGAATCACTATCTGTCCATGCGTATTAGATGTTTAAGAAGTGTGTGCTTGTGTCGTTGGTAGGGGAGGGTTACTCCAGCGGTCGCGTGTTGATGAGAAGGGTCGAAAAATGACGAAGATATAATCTGAGGCTTTCGTCGCGGGAAGCTGGAGTCAAAGGCGCTAGAGCTCGGTTAATCCTAGCTAGGGCAGCGGCGATTGTGATGGGGCTAAGACCGAGAAACACCAGATAATGATTCACGGAATCGTGAGATTGTGTTGGGAGTGGTAAATGGTATTTCAGAAAGAACTTTACGCAAGTCTCTGAGGCTTGAATACGGCTGCAGGATTTTCATTATGGCCGTGGCTCTTGTGGGTTACACTTGGTGCTCGAAGAGGGCAGGTGCCTGATACACCACGAAAGTACCTCAACTCGAACACCTGGGTCTCGACTGGCTGGACTGCATTAGTGGATCCTTAATAAACTGCCTGCGCCATTGGCAGGCAGATTGATATTGCGGCTCTTTCTATGAGAAGGCTCAAGGCACAGCCATAATCAGCTATTCACCTAATATCGACATCATCGAGATCTTTTGTGCCTTGTCTCAACGGCCGTGGCTGTATGGCGCTATTTGAGGCAGGAAGATGTCCCACCAAAGCCAAGATGGTGTGTGCACTGAGCACGAATGGGTCGGAGATCAGGTTGCAGGCTTTTCGCCTCGGGGTGCGTCATTAAATGGGTCAAGGCGATCCTTGCAATTGCCTGTCCGCTTCCGGCAAACTTTTCGACGTCTGGGGAAATTGAAAACTGCATAAAAGTGACGTAGGAAACACATATTTGGTGTTCCAGAAGTGTGAATATAAGCTAAGTGACCCCTAAGCCTTGTAGATCTGGTTTCTTGCTCAAAATAGATACAGTTTGGCTGTCTGTCCATCCACATTAAATTCATCACCTGGATAATATGTTATTGAACCCTGAATCTACAATGGCGAAGTATGTTCTGTCCATCCACACAAAATTTATAACATGTTATTGAACCCTGAATCTATAATAGTGAAGTTGGTTCTGTCCGTATACACAAAATTTAGCACCTGGATAATAGATTATTGAACCCTGAATCTACAATAGCGAAGTTTGTTTTGGTTTCGTCTTAAAACCATAACCTTGTTTGCTTGTACTTTGTTTGATCAAGCTTGCACACCTTGCGCTTTGTTTCTTTAATAATCGAGTAAAGACTAGCTCTTGCAATGGTACACCACAAGCAGCAAGACTGACTGCCGCGGTCAGCACTATGGCTTATCATTGTTGCTTTGCCCTTTGCTATTATTCTTTGAGCAATGTGGTCAAACTTTGGAAATTACTAGTAGAAGCAAGACTAACCTCAAAAGTCAGCTGTGCTACGTTTTAATGATTTGTGCTTTACTGCTATCGTCTAACTAGCAAAAGAAGTTGCTATAAAACACAAGCAAAGAGAAGACTGGCAACATAGAATAGTCAGCTCTAAAGCTTATAGCTTCATATTTTGATTGCAGTAAACACAAGCCACTTCTCATTGTCCAATGAATCCAGTGGTTCAGGTAGGTCATATTACAAAGTCCAATTCTTCATCTTGGACGAAGTCTAGCAAGCAGCGATGCTTCTAATACATACATTATGGAGGATTCCTATCCAGATATCAGAGTCCACTACTCTCTCTATTCTGAACCTATACACAGACAATGGTCACTTAAAGTTGTTCTCGTAAAGTTGTCATAAACTATAATTTGCATTTATCTAGCTATCATGCAATGCAGGAGCAAATACACGACTCTAGTGGCGTACTAGGAACACCAATTTGGCGAGAAAAGCTCTAGGATGACTTCAGCATACCATGGGAAATAAATTTAGCACAATTGGATCAAGGCGTACTTGATTTCGATTTAGGCGAATTTGATCAGCACCAGAAGTTTCTGCAAACCCCATCTACCAAGGGTAAAATTTATAAAGGACAACATTGTCTTGTAGCACTCCTTTTTTGCATCAGATATTGTCCGATTAGAATAGGGTGTTAAGTGTGTTTTGTTTTGAAGCTAGATTGCAAGAAGAGAATTTCTTAACCTTCTTCTAGGGATCTACTAGACTCTCTTTCAAGGAGAACAAGCAGATTCCCACAAAATTGTGATGTTACTAGCTCAGGAAGCCTTCAAAGAGGCTCATATTAAGTCAAAATACAATGCATGATAACGTCAAGTTGCATTGAATGCTGATCTAGTGATTTTAGCATCCTCTGTTCGACCATCAAACCATGTACTAACTACTTACATAAGTAGAGAGATGTTCCTGCCCAATGCTAGGCAGCAGAAGTATCCCATCACACATTCATTTTAAACTTCCCGCATCATAGCCGCTGCCATAATTGCTACCAATTGTCCGAACGTATTGCTAGAAAGTTTAAAGTTCTCGTTGCTCTAAAGCAAATGATTTCTTTGACTATCTATCCAAACCACGTCCAAATGTTTAAGACGTCGTATCCTCAATATCTTTTCGAATCCAAACCGCCAACGTTGAGCCGAGATCTTATCATATTCGTATGGATAGGTTCGTATAAGTTTATGAATTCGGAAATTCGATTTTTAGACCTTAGCACGCTTGGTTATGATATCTTGGTCTTCCGCCTTTCTCTTAATCGAGCGCAGTTCATTAATGTTGTCAGTTTTTCTATTTAGATGTTAGTTGTCATTCAACAAAAAACATAACAATAAAAAGCTGATCAGCAATCATCGTCAATGAAAGACTTACCCAGACTTGACATTAGCGAGAACCTTTTCACCAAACACCTTGAGGCCAAAGGCAAGATTATCATGCTCCTGTTGGTTGATCATTGCGTGGCCGAAATGCTTGAATCCGCCCTTGGTATACAACAAGTTGGCAGATCTGACCATAGTATGGAACACGCCCATGGCGATGTCGAGACTCTCATCTTTCTATTAATAAGGTCAGTCCTTATATCACTACTAATTCTCATATCGATCATCAAGAGCGAACGAACCTCCTCAGTGTTGACTACTCTACCTACTGAACCGTCGGAAGTCGGAACGTTGGGTAGCTTCTTGTGATCCTATCAAGGAGGTCGGTCAGCTCTCAAAGGTATACTGACTAATTCGATTGTTCAGAGAGTACTTACGTCTCCGAAATTAGCAGTAACATCAACTGATCCAAAACCGACGGCAAACTTTAGGCCCTCGATTTGCTATCAAGAAGGTAAGCTCTCGAATACAACCATCAGAATAATAACATTCAAGGCAAGCTCACATATTCAGCCTTGACGGCGGCATCGACTGAAACATTGTGGACGGGGACAATTGGCCCTCCGGAATTCTATTAGGAAGGTCAGCTTACATACTAATACTTCTCAGGTCAATCAGTCGAAGTTAACTCCTCAGTCTTGACCGCAATTTCAATTGTGTCATCGTAGACGGGAGCAATTGTCACCTTGTGGTCAGCTCTCACTTCCAGCGACGTCAATATAGAAAGCGAACCCACTTTCTCGATTTTGATGCCATTGCCGTTACCACCTTGCTCATCATCATCCTTCTTAACGATGCCATGGCCTTCGACCATATGAGAGACCTGGTTCTTCAACTCATAGGCTTTCCATTTGCGAATGGACTCCGTGGTTTTTTTAACAGCGACCTGAGCAACTCTGACCTCGATTTCCATGAAGTATGCCTGCTGCCAGCTTATGATTCGGTTGGTATCAGCATGGACTAGTCGTTGCAAGGCGGCCTGTTCGTTCGCCAATCTGGTGTTGAGCCGAAGGATATTCCGCTGAGCACGAAGGGCTCGTTGCATTGGCGTCCTCTCCTTGTCTCGTTGCTTTGCAGACATCATGACGAGCTTACTAGAAGGGCGCTAGAGTGTAAGCGTGATGCTGTCTTGATGTGCGAGTGCTGGTGCTGTGGTGGTCCTGATCGATGTTGATCGAAGGTCGTGTCTGCGGATGAAGGCCGCAGAAAACTCGAAGAACGCGAGGAATGAACACCCAAACGTCGTCAACAAAACTGAAGCTCAGAATTGCCCTCTCAATGTTGAACTAATCTCAGCTTTAAAGTGCAAGGAAGCTGAAGCAATGTGCAGTGCTCCGGTGGATCAAAGTTGAACTTCTGATCTCCTCGAAACTTAGCACGTCAAGGGTCGACGACGACATCACTGCGACCGGCATTTACCGAACCATCTTGCGAATTCTTCATTTAGCATGAAATGTTTCTTATAGATTATTTGCTACTTTTCGCAGTTCAATACTATTTTGGTAATTTTTGCCAAGCTATAACCGATCTCCTTAAAGGGGGGAGATGTGAATTCAATCGATCTCAGAAGTATCGGTGGAAACGCGTTGGAAGATCGTGATTTTGGTAATTGTTTATATATTACAGCTCCACGGGTTCACAGAGCTTTATTGTCTAAGGGACAGGCTTCTTCATCTACTTGTTTTTCTTCCAAACAATATTGTTTTCTTGCTGATATTTTAAAGTCATCAACCTCAATAGCGGAAACGTGGTTAAATATCGCCTAATAAACCCCATATTGAAGATTTGCTTATCTTGTACAGCCAGAAAGCCCTATAAGTTCCAAGCTTTTTATTCCTGTGACCCTGGTAAGACTTATTTTGTGCTTTCGCACTAGCCATTAGTGTTGATATTTTGAAGTCATTCACGGTACTATTGGCGCAGAAGCATGACCAACCATTGCCTGACAAGCCTGTTATTGAAGAATTGTCTGTTTTGTACAACCCAAAAGATTAGCAAGACCTAGGCTGCCTTATGATCGCTAATTTATGAAATGTATTTCGTGGTGATAAATATTGCCATGTCGCTATCCTGAAGTGATCACCTTTGACATCGACACGGAAATATGACATACCCTAAACCCATTCTCCCCAAAGCCCATCTGGCATCCCTCGCTTGATCTCGCTTGGCGCCCTCCGCCTATCCTCTGACGACTGGACACACAAGAGTCTCCAGAGTAGTAATCCACTCTTATCATCAAGTCCCTGGCACATAATCTACAATCTGCCTTCCATCAAAAGTACAACAGACAAAATTCATGAACACCAGAACCCCCCGTGAACACTTATATCTTTGTAAGTAGGAAGGATGATCATACACTTGAGTATTATACCGTAGTGTAATGAATCAACGTCGAGTCAGTAATTACACATATGTCATCATAACATACACAGGTCATAGTAAGGGAAGAAAATCAAGCATCACAATCATTGGTCACATAATCCATCCACTTCAAACACCCATCCTTCGGTCCACTTCCGTGCAGACCATCCCACCCTCTCTCACCTACCTTCTATCCCCCAGCTCATCATCTGCCGCCCTCTCCTACCTCTCTTCCCACTCCTCACTAAATCTCCAAACCTCACTCCCCTACCCAAAGCCTCTCAACACACCCAAAATTCCCTCCGCTTTCACAGTTGCTACTTCCATCCGCGAAACTCAGCTACTTTACAGCAATCGTAGATCCTTCATTGCCGTTCGCTCTCATCAAACGCTTTGTAACCGAAAGCTATCCTGAGAACGCAAATCTATTCAACAATGGAAGCCTCGTTTGACCTGGTGTCAAGAATGTCATACTTGTAATGTCATATAGGTTGATCAGGCTGTATGCACACTTGATACTAAGTGTGGGCTCGACATCAACCCTTGTTGCTTCATTACCGAAAAGTCAATCTTCGTTACCCGAGCACAATTAGTTTGGGTCTCAAGAAGTAAAGAATCTAGATACCTAACATCGACGTGATCAGACATGCGCCATTACTTCACAAAACTTGGCTATGTTGCTTTCCTTTGAGTTACCACTAGCTTCATTCACAAGGTCTAACAACGAACGACTTCAGGCAGAATAGATTCCGAAAGTACACTAGGACATGGAATTATTTACGCTGTTTTATCTACATTTCCAAAGATCTAGCCTCCCTTCCCATGATTATGTCTCTTCGCCTCGCGCAAGGTCGGCATCACCGTGGAGATGCCCGCAATCAACAAGAATATGCATGGTATAGGAAGCAGCAAAAAAAAGTAGGACCTGAAAGCACGACGATAGACCCCTCGGAAACACAATTGACAAATAACAAATCCCCTCGATAGGTATCAAGGGCGCTCCCGCATATGTATCTCTCCACTTTCGTTCCCTCCGCATTGAGCTTGGATAACGGAAAAGTACCATCGATATCTTACACTGGGAGTATGCCTTCATTAATCAAACATTATTAGGTATTCCCCAATCCCATCTGGAATAAGACTCTTAGTTCTTGAGCTTGTCCTTGATTCTGCCAAAGAAGCTTCGGCGCTTGTTCTTCTTGTCTGTGGTAGAAGAGCTAGCAGGAGTATCTGCTTTGCTGCTTGATGGGGTGGATGCTGTGGAACCAGCGGCAGCAGACTTTGATGGCGTAGATGGAGTAGTGGTCTTGTCGGTCGTAGCTGATGCTACACCACTGGTGACAACAGGTTTTGTTTGAGAGTGAGAGCCAGGAATGGTTCCGGGAGACACATCTCGGGAAACGTCATGCGAGGCTGACTTTCCAGCCACAGGTGTGCTTGCTGGGGCGTTCAAGGTGTCTGCAGCCTTGGCAGGTGTAGCAGATTCCGTAGTGGTTGTGGGTTTCGGTGTGGCGTCCTCAGCGATCTTTGGAGCAGATTCGCCAGTAGATGTCTCTGGCTTGACCTCGGACAAGAGCTCCTTCTCGACAGCCTTCTTTTCCAAGACTGCCTCCTCATTAGAACTAGCCTCCGGAGCGACGCCTGCTTCCTTTTGGCTCTCCTTGACAACTTGTGGGGTATCCTTGGCGGTGGTTGGTGTAGGTTGAACAGACTCTGGCAATTTGCTTGACACAGATTCTGGTAAGCTTTCCTTGGCCTTTCCTGCGGCAAGAGCAGCACCTCCAGCAACAGCAGCACCAGTTGCGACAGCGGCGCCCCCTATAGCAGCTACGGCTTGACCAGCTGTGACACCGTTCTCAGATTTATCTGTTCCTTGCCCAGCAGTACCTTCGGATGTGGATGGCGCAACTGGCACTTCGCTCAACAACTCCTTCTCAACTAAATTCTTCTCCTTGACCTCCTCTTGAACAGCACTAGCTTCTGGTGCAAAGCCTGCTTCTTCCTGGCTCTCCTTTACAATCTCGGGGACCTTTGCAGACTCCAATGGCACATCTGCCGCGAGTTGAGAAGTTGTGCTTTGTGGACCTGCAGATTGTATCGTTGGGGTGGCATCAAAAGAGCCGACTCCTGTAGTGCCAATTGGTAAGCTTGATTCTGGAATGATGTTCTTGGAGATTGGTGGAAGGTCGAGGATGCCAGTGCCGTTTTGATCACGCTCATTTTGTGGGGTGACAACCGGTGGAAGTACTGGAGGCAGCGCATCGCTCTTCTCGTAGGAGTCTTTGTCGGTGTGAACAGCGGAAGTAGTCGAATTACCAGTCAAAGTGCTGACTTCGGGAAGTTTCTCCCCAGGTGCAACCTTAATAGGATTGACGGCACCGGCAAAAGCTGGCAATGGCGATACTCCAAAAGTTTGCTCAGACTCACCCTTCGCTTTGTCCGCCGCAACGAGTTCAGGATCATCGTGAACGCCCGATGTCAAGGTGTTGGTGGTGACGGAGCTAGGTTCAGGTAACTTCTCACCAGGAGCGACCTTCACAGGGTTGACACCACCAGCAAATGCCGGAAGAGGTGCAACACCAAAGGTTGGCTCGGCTTCGCTCTTCGCCTTGTCTGCAGCGACAAGCTCAGGATCATCGTGGACACCTGAAGTGATTGTGTTTTCGGTGATGGTGCTAGATTCTGGTACCTTCTCGCCAGGTGCAAGCTTGATGGGATTGACTGCGCCATCTGCTGCAGGAAGAGGATTCACAGAAAAGGTCTGGTCGTCTGTGGGTGCCGGAGTCTCTGGGAATGTGCCTGGGAGGTCCGAGGATCCGGAGGGCTCGAGAGCAGCCTTTTCGCTTTCGAGAGGGACATCCTTGGCCAAGTCGGCGGTTGTAGAAGTAGGAGCAGCGCTAGAAAGTATCCCAGTTTCTGACTTCTGCTTTTCGCTTTCGAGAGGGACGTCTTTGGCTAGATCAGCGGTGGTAGAGGTGGGGGCGACGCCTGACATGATTCCCGCAGTTTCTGGTTTGTGTTTAATGATTCTGTCTGTTGTGAGAATGTTGTTTAGGTTGCCAGAGGCGTCGTTTTCTTGTGGCGCTGAATGATCAGTGACCCAATTACCATCAACAACAAACTGGAGGTAAAAAGCGAGTTAGTAATTGAAGTAATCTTGTAAGTAGAATGCCGAAAGCAACTCGAGGCAAAAAGAAAAGAAGGGTCCAACTAGGCTTATATGGCGGGGTTGGGAATTGACGATATCAGCTGCACGGTCCAGCACACCGAAAGCGTCGAGAGACGGGGCGTTGCCTGCAGAAGAACCCTGCAAAGGAAGTGCTTCCAAGTCGAAAGCTTCACCGCTCCAAGGAAAACGAGCGCAGCGAGCACGAACGCGTCATAGCTGGATCTCCGGCGTTTACGGCGGAGGACTACATTGGCCCTGGCTTCTTGAATTGACCAGGTACCATAATTCTGAGAAATGTCCTGTGATGCAAGAACTTGCGAGGATTTATAAAGACACCAAGATGACCCCACAAACAGATGTCTCCACTTGACGACCACTGCTTTCGAGGAAATCCAGTCGCTCGCTCGCAAAGTCTGGCATGTCGCGAAGCACCAGCCTCAATAACTTCAACAACGAAGCATCAAAAATTGCCCAACATACCTTGTAGTAAATCTTCTCGTCGGCATTTTGAAGAGTCACATCTTTCTCGAAGACATCGCCTGTCTTGACCAGCTTCTCGCTCTTTGACCATTCATCGAATGTGCCAGTAACGTATACCTCGGATGCGGGATGTTCCCTGGGAATTGAACGTCAGCAATGCAACTAGGGGACAGAAGAGCAGCATAAAGAGTAAGGGATAGAAAGATCAATGAGAAATTGATGCGCTGCGACATTTGTGAAAGGATAGTCTAGTAGAACTCGGTACAATAGACGGTCTAGACCGGCTCATAACAGAATCATTGACTTGCAGCCGCAGATAAGCGCATCGAGAGTAATAATACGTATCTAACATACCATTTGAACACAAAGCTTCCCATATTGCTGGTGAGAGGTGGGTTTCGGGTCGAAGGATATACGGAATCGGAGTCGTTGAGGTTTGCTCCCAAGACTATTTGTTGAAGCTATTGAGGGGTATCAAGACAAGCCGATTGCGACAATTCGACAGTCGAAGGTGCAGACACTTGTAAAGTTGCAGCACTGTTGAGATGGAGAGATGAGTCTCTTCTGTAGGCAAAATCTGCGAGGTAAAATGATTAGCAGGCTGACAGACTGGTACGAGGCACGAGCAAAGTAGATTAGAGCTGTGTGGAGTGGCGTCAGGGACTTCAAATGGCAGCTACATACCTGTGAGGATATTGCGACACGGCAGCAAGCAAAGATAACGGGATGAAGGTGGTTCTGTATCGGTTCTTTGTTACAATGCGATGTCAAGTTGAAGGATGAATGTGCGGGCGCGCGAATGCGATCGGTGGTGGGCAGCAGAGTGGTAAATTGCACTTGGGGAGCTGCGCTAAAATGACCGGATTAAGTGGGGCTTCGGCAGCAGTCAGGGGGAGCTCCGAAAATGTCCACGAGCTCTTAAAATTGTATTCACATTTCAAGCACTTTGCATTCTGATTTTTGTGGTTCATCTTGTTCCAACTTACAGTTTCTGACGGCTATTTGCAGATATAAGTTTTTCAATCTTCACTGCCAGAAGTAATGGAGGATCGCAACAGCTGAGGCATTCAGCTTCCTCTGAACTTTCCGTCTGTTCGCCAAGGGAAAACCTTGCCTGATCGAAGCAAGCCAGAGCGGGAGCTATCAGAGAACGGTTAGAAAAAGTAGAATCAGCACGCAAAGGCTTCTTTTGAATAAAGGGGTACGTGGTCTCGGTGCAGGAATAGCCACCACGTTGCTGCAAGCTTATAAGATACATTTGAAAAGGTTAGAAGAGCGATAATTCACAGTATGAGGTTAGTGAAGTGGTGAGGCGAATCTGTCTCCAAGATGACGTCTTTCTGACGAGGAAGCTGATGAGGGGTGGTGGAGGGGCTGATAGCATGTGCTTGGTCCTATAAGTAAAGTGTTAAGCACTACATGTGTGAGCTGCCGATAGGTTGAAATCGAGACATTGCATCCTGGAATGATACATTCTAGGCCCTTGTCGCCGCCATGCAGATCATATATGAACAGTTGAACGCGGAGACTTGAATATACTTGCACTGGAGCTATAAAATGCCCCGGTTTCTTGAGCCAAAGGGAAGAGCATGCGGTAGTCCCAATTGTGGGATATTATGCTAGCCACGAGAAAGTCGGCCTGAAAATACAATCAATGAACGCATGCTCTTTTAGCAAATAACTCTTATAAAAGAGCTTTCTGCAACCAATGACCACAAGCCCTTTAATAAATAAATCTTGCTTTACAAGAGTTTCCTGCTAGCTCGGGCTCTCTTCAAGTTGTATTTAGTTGGTCCTTGGACCATGACCAACATCTCAAAAAGTCTGGTATATGTCATACCTGTGAGACAACCTTAAATTACATTGTCATGATTTTGCTAGGCAATGATCAGAGACTCTTCTCTCTCTCTCTTTCCTCCCCCCCTCCTCCCTTGTACACATGCTGGTGGTGTCAATTAAATCATTACAACCGAGATCTTGTGTGAGTAAAAGTCCACGTACGCCTCCGTGTCATTTTCTGCAGCTGCCTTCTGCCTGGTCGTACCACCTATTCGCAAGAGTGGGTCAGTCTGAAGAGAAGCATGGGAAAGGACGTTGGACAAGTCGGCAATTTTTGCAGTCATGTCTGCTTGTGTCTGTTAAACGCTTGAAATCTCCATCTCCATATTGTGTTGCAATAGAGTCTTGGTGCAAGGTTGCACTGATGTTTTTGGCCGGGCGTCTAAAGCATGTCGACTATGTCAAGCATGTCAAGCAACCGAATCAGATGAAGCCGTCATTATTGACATGTCAGCACATAGACTGTTCACCGATTTGGTGCTGGCAGCCGAGCCTCCAGATCGCAGCTTCCAGATGCCTTCTGGAACGGCAGTGGAAGGAAACAAAGCTTCTACCTTCATATGGCCCGTGCATCCATCGAACCAATAAACCTCCGGAATTAAGTGCCTCCTCTCGGCCTGCACAGACAGTGCACTTCGAGCATTGACCAGGTGAAAGAAGGTCCTTAACTCATCACAGCTTGAGTGCTGATGATCGCCGTTTCCCCCTCTTCTGTACCTTATCAAAGCTGTGAAGAATATCTAAACAGCATCACGTCCGCAGTAACAGCTTCTCCAATTACGCGAACACGATTCACTCAGTTCGTCATATCTTCATATTGACTCATACTGTAGAGTCTTGTCAAAGAGGATCTACGAGACAGCTCTCTTACTGCAGTTCTGCTCGCCTCCGCAATTAATTATTGTCAACCAGTCTCCAGAGCTTAGCGACCCCTCTCTATCCTAACGCTACTAAACCAGCTCCTTCTCCAACTCCACCTTACTGCTTCTTCACATCATCACCCTCAAATCAACACTCTTTCAACATCACCTTCTGACTGTATCAACGCATAAGCCTACGGCGAATGTCATATCCGAGCGCCTACCAAGAGGCGATTGAATCCTTGAACCAAGAGGTCTCCCGAGCTCAACCATCGGATATTCTTCAATTTTGCGCCAATTTCTTCGCCCAGCGATTAGGTATGTTCATCGAATCCATCCTATCCCGCCCTGTTTACGATAAATGGGGAGCTGTACTTGCAGAGTTGGCGAGGTAGAGCTAGGAAGATTGGAGTTATCCCTTCGAGTATCTGCAAGCATCAATACTGATTCGCATACCAAACAGAAGAGGAACGCGCCGATCTTTTGGCAGGACCACATTCCAAACTACCCAAGATGTCTGGAAGTACCTTTCCAGGTCGATTTGGTGCGAACTCCAACCCTTTCGGTGGTGGCGAGAAGCTAGGAAGTGCGGGCGGAATATCCAACGTTATAGAAGAGGAAGAGAATGATACAGTAGGATCTCCTGCAGCTCCAAACTTTAGCTTCGGGGCTGGAAGCTCGTTTGGTTCACCTTTTGGTGGCGACGGAACTGGACAAGGACCACCATCTTCCTTCAAGCCAGCGACCGAGGGGTTTCCAGATCAGTACGGCATGGGTCGACGAACTTCAGTTTCTGCAGAATCGCTCAATCCCACCGCATCTTCCAATGACAATTGGTCTCCTCCCTTTCATCAAAAGACGCCAGAGCAGCTCACCAGATTGAAGAATTCGATCTCAGGCAACTTTTTGTTTAGTCATTTGGACGACGAGCAAAGCTCTCAGATCTTGGGTGCTTTAGTTGAGAAGCCTATTCCTGCAAAAGATATCAAGGTAAGTCAAATTGATATAACACACCAGTTCTCGCATTCCGTCTGCATTTGCTTCGAGCTAACCACATTTGTTAGGTCATCACGCAAGGAGATCAAGGCGATTTCTTCTACGTTGTAGAAAAGGGCACTTTCGACGTCTATGTAAATCCCACTGGCGAAGTCCAGTCCGGTCCAAGTGGACTTGGGACCAAGGTGGCTACAATCGAGTCGGGTGGGTCATTTGGAGAGCTGGCTCTGATGTACAATGCTCCAAGAGCTGCTACAGTCATGTCTGCGGAATCCTCATGTCTTCTTTGGGCTTTAGATCGAATCACCTTTCGCCGGATTCTCATGGACTCAACTTTCCAACGCCGACGTCTGTATGAGAGCTTCCTTGAGGAAGTACCACTTTTGGCCAGTCTCACCAAATACGAGCGATCAAAGATCGCAGATGCTCTCGATACTCAAAAGTACCCGGCAGGAACAACAATCATCAAGGAGGGAGATGCTGGCGAGGCATTCTACCTCTTGGAAAGTGGTGAGGCGGAAGCTTTCAAATCTGGCAATCCAGCTGCCGTCTACCAATATAAAAAGGGGGACTACTTTGGTGAGCTGGCTTTACTCAACGACGCTCCCCGTGCTGCTAGTGTTGTAAGCAAGACTGAGGTCAAGGTTGCCACACTTGGAAAAGATGGTTTCCAAAGACTCCTTGGCCCAGTCGAGAGCATCATGAGAAGAACTAAATACGAGACTGGTGTTGAGGATATTGACCCTCTTTCAACGAAATAATGACAATGACAACGGGGGATGATGGAGATTGAGGGATTACGGAGAATGAGGTTAAGGCGTTAGACGTGGTTTACGTTCGTTCATGATAGTCAAGTTGTTTCGGTGGATTCGATACCTTGATGCAGAGAGCTCAATGAAACTTCCAATCGGTTTATATGAAGGCGCTTAGTTTAAGAATTGCATGGTATCATTCATTCCGTTTGCTGTTGATCTTCTAAACCCACTTTTCTTGGGGCAGTGACCATTTTCTAAATCGCCTATAATTTCAACTCCCTTGATACCCCTTCTACACATCTATCATCAGCCATGTCAACTTGCGCCCTGCCTCCTCCTCTCCAGTATTTCCTGTCTGAGCTGTTCCGCCGCCACCTCCGTCTCCAATACCTTCCCCACGCCCCTCCTCCACGCTTCCTCAAGTCCCTTGACCTCAGCCCCAACACTCTCCTGCGCATTCTTCCTCTCAATGACAACCCCATCAATCGCAGCCTTCATTTCAGCCAACTCTCTCTCTAATCCCTTCAAAATATCCTCAAGTTGCGAGTTTCCCACTAACCAAGCGTTCTTCCCGAATTGCTCCAGCAGCGCGAGGTTCGTCTGCCGGCCGTTCAGATAGATGTTCGAGGTGTAGGCGCGGGATAGAGCGTTGCGCCAGAGTTGAAGGGATTTGGGGGAGGGAGAGGTGGTGGAGGGGGCGTCTTGGGATTCGTAGCGTGAGGTGTCGATTGCGGTAAGTTTTTCGCCGTTAGAGATGCGGTGGAGTTCAGCTTCCATGAGGGGGGAGAAGTGCTGTGGTGGTAAGGGTGGTAAGGAGGGATGGCTGGTTGTGTCGAGGTTTGGGGGGAGTTCAGAATTGATGAGTGCTTGCGCTGCGGCCCGTTCGTGGGCGGTGGGTTCACTGTCAATGTATGGGAGAGAGTCATGGATTGTGGTTGTGAGGGACATAGTTGCGATTGTGTCGAGTGAGATGAGTGAGGTGTATGGTTGTAATATGGTGGTGAGTGTTGTGATGATATGGGGATTTTTTTAACAGACACGAACGCCTTGCAGGCGTACGAGAAGCTTTGGTCGCGATCACCGACAGGGGTGTTGATGCTTGTGAGAAATTTATGTGGGGTTGTGGCGTAAGGATGCCTGGGTAGCTCTTCGAGCTTAAGCTCCTGCTTGTGATTACACGAAGTATGACGACGATGAAGTAGAGCAACATTCTTGAGAGGGAAGCGCCCCTCACCCGTAATTCACGGCTTTACAGCTTCACTGCAAAAACTGGGTACAATGGAGCGCGCAGGATATCCAAATGTGAAGGCGGGACCTTCGGATACGACCCCGCTACAACGACGAAATCAGTCTTCGCGTGCTTCAAGGCTGAAGGGTTCTTTGGTGGTGTTGGGGAAGATCATGTCTACATTGGTACTTTTTCTCGTGTTTTATACGGCTATAAGATATTTAAGGAGGAAACGTTTAGGGGATGTTTGGGAAGGGGAAGGTGTTCGGGGATTTGTGAAGGACGGGAGTTGGGAACATGGAGGGAATAGGGGAAGTAAATATTTGCTTGGGGTTGGGAAGGCGGATATTACTGGGTAGTCATTCCTTTGAGGATATGGTTATGATGAACTGACACTAATGTTGTTGTAGACCGGCTGTGGAAATAAACATGATGGGATATGCGGATCCGAAGCAAGTTGGCTCAGGCCTCCGTCAACGACTATACTCCCGAGCTTTCATAGTCGCAGACATAGACCATCCAGAAGATCGATTCGTTTACCTGGTCCTCGACACGCAATCAGGAGACACTGCCGTTCGATACGGCATCCTCGAAGGCATAGCCTCCTTGGGAAGTGATTATTCGGTCTATGGACAAAACAATGTTGCTGTTACTGGCACACATTCTCATTCTGGACCTGGAGCTTGGTTGAATTATCTCCTTCCTCAGATTACGAGTAAGGGATTTGATAAGCAGAGTTATCAGGCTATTGTGGATGGTGCTGTACTGTCGATTCAGAGGGCGCATAGCAGTTTGCAGCCTGGGTATTTAACTGCTGGGACAACGAAGGTTGTGGGAGCGAATATCAATCGAAGTCTTTACGCATACCTGGCGAATCCAGAAGCGGAGAGAAAGAAATATAACACTAGTACTGGGGATGATGGTTCCGTGGAGAAGACTTTGACTTTGTTACGATTCCAGCGAGCTTCAGACGGGAAGAATACCGGAATTTTAACTTGGTTTCCAACACATGGTACATCCATGCTGGGGAACAATACCCTTATATCTGGCGATAATAAGGGAGTTGCTGCGGACCTTTTTGAAAAAGGCTTTTCGAAAGAGGACAATACTGTTGCAGGAGGATTTGTAGCAGGTTTCTCACAAGCAAATGTTGGTGATACCAGTCCCAATGTTCTTGGAGCTTGGTGTGAGGACGGCACTGGACGGCAGTGTAGTTTCGAAAACAGCACTTGCAGCAATGGCAAAAGCCAAGATTGTCATGCTCGCGGGCCGTTCTTTAGAAAGAAGGATAATGGAGCAGCTTCATGTTTCGAGATTGGAAAACGTCAGTACGAACCGACTAAAGCTCTGTACGACTCACTGGACATGGAAGGAACTGTTGTTGTTGGGTCTTCTGTCAAATCATTCCATATCTTCCAGGATATGTCCAACTTCAGTTTCCCACTCGACAATGGAAGCTATGTCACAACATGCCCAGCCGCTCTTGGGTACTCATTTGCAGCTGGCACTTCAGATGGACCAGGAGCGTTTGATTTCACGCAGAATGATCCCAAGGAACCTAATGCCTCGCCAGTATGGCGTGTAGTTTCTGGATTCATCAAAGAGCCCAGCGATGAGCAGCGTCGTTGCCATTACCCAAAACCGATCCTTCTTGACGTCGGCGAAGTCACCTCGCCTTATCTATGGACGCCAAACGTAGTTGATATTCAAGTTCTCCGAGTCGGTCAATTCGTCATTATCGTAAGCCCGGGCGAAGCAACGACCATGTCTGGCAGACGCTGGAAAGAAGCAGTCCAGGCCGAAGCTTCAACCCTTGCACTTTCTGGCTCTTCATCAGTGGAGCCCATCGTTGTACTTGGAGGTCCAGCAAATAGCTATACGCATTACATTGCCACTCCAGAAGAATATAGCATCCAGCGATACGAAGGCGCATCCACGCTTTATGGGCCATATACACTAAACGCCTATATAAATCTCACAACCACCTACCTGCCATACCTCCGCTCTTCTTCAACATCCAAGCCCGCTACTGGCCCTCTACCTCCAAATAACGTCAATAAATCTCTCTCCTTCATCACTGGTGTGGTCTATGATGGTACACCGATCTTCAAATCCTTCGGCGACGTAAAACAAGACGTCCGTCCTTCCTACCCCATTGGCTCTACTATATCCGCAACATTCATCGGCGCGAATCCGCGTAACAATCTGAGGCTCGAACAGACATTTGCAGCTGTCGAGAAAATGGATGAACAGATAGGCAGGTGGGTCAGGGTGAGAGATGATAGTGATTGGAGTTTGGTCTTTAATTGGAAGAGGACTAGTGAGGTGTTGGGGACGAGCGAGGTTGAGATTGTGTGGGAGAGTGAGGCGGATGCTGAGAGCGGTCGGTATAGGATTAGGTATTTTGGGGATTCTAAGAGTATTGGTGGGGATATCACGGCGTTTGAGGGGGTTAGTGGGGAGTTTTTTTTCGTTTGAGGAGGGATTATTGGTAGAGGTTGGGTAGAAAAATAATCATTCTTATTGTTCCATTCCGGTCTTGTGACGGTAATGTGTGAGTAAGTAAATGGACTATGCGGATGAAAAGTAGCTAGAACCTCCTCTCATCCCTCACACCATCCTTTTCTCTTCGACAACTTAGTTCTTGAGCACTAACTGCGGCTTCATTTTGGAAAGATCAGGAAACATTAAATGACACACCGCTAGATAAGAGAGCGCGGTAAAATCCTCATATGCTTTTATTTTATATAAGTCCTTATTTGGATGCCTTTAACACTCTACAAGAGCTAAGAATATATCTATGATTCTGTTACTAGCCCTCGAACGTTTAGCTTAAATTTCTTGAACTTCTTAAGATAATCTAGTCGGCTGTCTTTAGAGGGGAAAAGAGCGTTAATAATTACAAGTAATAGTTTTCTAGGTCTGAGCTGTATTCTATTCTTTATCTACACTACTAAGGACCGAAGGAGGCTTTACCTAGATAGAACTAAGAATCATAAAATCTCGAGCGAGTGGGCAGATATCAAGAGAAAATGTGGGACGGAAGATCAGAGATAGGCCAGAGGTAGTATAATAGGAAAAGTCCAAGAATCTTAAAAGTAAGAGAGTGCGTTGGAGCTCTAGATACACCCAGTCAGAAGCCCGTTCGCATTTCACAGGAGTGACCCATTCATATCAAACAACACATAACTACCATCTCTCCCCTATTAAAAATCTAGGAGAGCCTGGCAATATATCAACCCCAATCTTCCCCTTTTTCTCTCACACCAATAGCACCAAAAAAAATCACCCCAAACAAAGGAGTGACAAAAGGAAACCACCGATCAAGATCAATTGGGGATTGAGCCCAACGCGGGGGTCGAACCCGCAGCCTTGAGATTAAGAGTCTCACGCTCTACCGATTGAGCTAGCCGGGCTCTACGAATCGATGATTGTTCGATGAATTAGATTGCTGCCATTTGCATATATAAAGCTAGTTGCAGAGTGGGTCGGGAGACTGAATTTTTAGCCGAGGGGGGGCCGACGAATTCTTTTTCTGGAATTAGTGACGAGGTGGGGGACGAGAGGGGTAATTCGCTTGATTAAAGGAGCTTGGTTTATCGAAGGACTGTTTATAAAGTATTTCTTGGTTAGGATGGCCTTGTGGGAATATCCTTTTGAATTCGTGGTCAGTGTCAAGGTTCACAATGTTCAAACCATCTTAGCGCCTTCAATATTGAGCTCAGGGTATTTTCAACCAAGTGAATGTAACAGAAACACCAATAGAAAGCCAGAAGTGTAAGCAAAGTTAGTTCTGTATAATTCATTATTCACTATAGTGTGCCTTTTCGCCAGAGATCCAGGGATATCAAGTCCGCAAACAGACCAAAGATATGGCCAAACAATATACCAACGCCCACAAAATGCTCACCAGTGAAATACAATGATATAGTATCTGCCATCACGCTACCCTCTTAGCCTTCCTTCTCTCCGTTTGGTCCCACTTCCAAGCATCCTCAAACGCCGTAGGCTTCATCTTCGTGTCACTCTCCTCGAGACCCAATCGTCTCACGACCTGAAAAGCACCAGTCCCCACACTCATCGTCTGTCCCATGATAATACACTCGCTCACACCCTCAATCTGATCCGACTTCATTCCCGCCGCAGCATCGAAAAGATGATCTGGGGTCTTCTCAAAGGAAGCAAGCTGCAAGACACTGTCTCTCATCTTCGAAAGGCCGAATCGAGTAATGCCCAACACCTCGCCCTTGTATGTCATTACATCGGCAAGAAGCTGCATGTGTCGAGGATCAATATTCATCCCCTTCATAACCTCTTGAATTTCATTAGCAATCGTTGTCCGTGCTGCCTCAATTCCAAGCACCTCTCTCATTTCCATGACGCTGTTGCTGTAGGATTGGACGCCGATGACTCCCTCTGTGTTCATACATGCTCGTAATCCGTAGCCTTCCACGAGTACTTTGTGCAAGTTGGCACCGGATGTCTCAATAATAGCCCGCGAGGCATCTGGATAACCCGATATGACAACATCAGGAAGAACACGCTTTAAATAGTTAACACGTAGTAGGAAGTCGTTTCTGGGTTCGAACTGTTCCTCAACATCCTTTCCCTTCCCTTTGGTCGTCTTTAGGGCAGGCTTTGGTAGAGCACTAGCTGACCCTCCTCGAGCGCCAAGGTTACCACCACTCTCTCCTGTAATTTTGATGAAAAGGCAATTGTTCCTCAACGTAATAAGATTGAAGTCGATCTTCAGCTTCTTCTGACGGCTTATTGCTGAAGCAATAGCAAAAGGCTGAAGGTCATTATGATCAGCAATTGCTGCAGCATCGAGTCTCAGGCATAGGGTTGTATCCTCTGCGGACCACATATCCTCAATAAACTCGATAACATCGCGAAGATATGTTTTCTCAATTCGACTTTTCACAATTCTTGCTGTTTGAAGATTGACTGGATCGTAAAGCGGGCAAGCGATGACGGGAGTGCTGATCGCCTTGGAAGCGTTGATAATCTCCTTGATACGCGGAACACCGCCAGTGATACTCATGCCAGCGACACCAGCAAAATGGAAAGTCTTCAGAGTCATCTGAGTACCAGGTTCTCCGATTGATTGAGCACCGACGGCCCCCACAGCATGCCCGGGCTCAACGTGAGCTTTAGCATATTTGCTCAAGCAGAGAGTGATGAACATTTGCAGTGTAGCTTCGGACACCTTGCATGCCCTCTCGACAGATATACGAAGATCAGAATCTTCGTTTGATATGTCGTATTCCATAACAGTATGATCTGGAGCATGCTGGAATCCATACAATCCTCTCTCTTCTCTAAGTTCGATCATCTTCTTTCTTATGTTACCAACAAACTCTGTGATAGTCTCTAGAAACCCTCGAGCACTTTCGAGCTCGTCAATGCCATAGTCAGTCTTGTCGTCATATTCTAAAGGATCACCAAGTAATCCTTTTCGAGAATATTTAGATTTTTGGTTTGATAGAAGCTTTTCGCAGTGCAACGTGATCTGATATGGTAACAAGCACGGGTCGTCATTGTTGTAAGTCAAGCTTTCGGCGTGAGTCCAGGTTCTAGCGAAGTTTACAGGGACAGCGTCGCCTTCCATATCGACCGGATCAAGCTTATCAGCACCAAACTGAAATTGAACGATGCCCCCAGAAGAGCTCCGAACTGTATCGTCATACTGCGTTGACAGATCCTCGAGGGACTTCATCAGTCGTCTTGACATGTAACCTGTCTCAGCAGTTTTCACAGCCGTATCGACCAGACCTTCACGACCAGAAATAGCGTGGAAGAGAAACTCGGTGGGGGTTAAGCCTGAAAAGAAACTGTCCTTTACGAAACCCTTAGATAACGCCTCTCGATTATTCTTTGGGAAATGAGGCAGAGTACGATCCTGAAATCCTTCAGCGACTCGTTTTCCACCAATAATTTGCTGCCCGACGACAGCAACCATCTGAGCGACGTTGATATTGGAGCCCTTAGATCCAGACTTTGCCATGATCAATGGGGAGTTCCACTTATTGAGAGTTTCGATACAATAATCTCCAGCCTGCTGTCGGACTCTACTGAGCACACCCGAGATGGCATTTTCAAGAGTTTCCTCCATGTCACAGCCTGTGGCCTTTTTGAGAGTACCGTCGTGGAACTGAGAAATCAGGGTTTTCGTCTCTGCGTAAGCGGCATTGACCAAGGATTCTTTTTTCGCTACAAGGCTGTCGGAAGGATACACATCACTTATGCCAATAGAGAATCCTTGGTTGGTTAGATATCTGGCGGAAATCTTTGCAAGACGATTCATGGCAGTGACAGCCTCATCAGGGCCAAAATCTCTCAGGATGATGTAGAAGATCGATTCTTTCTTCCCAGATCCAACGGTCGTTTTATCCATCCTTCCACACATGACTTCCGAATTGCGTACTACCAACCACCCATCGTTATCGTCCAGGTCTGGCATCCGGCCTTTGACAGGAACATAGTCTCGACATTTAGCGTCTAGGTTGACTTTGACTGGTGAGTCTTTATTAGGACGCATCAACACACTGAAGACTTGCTTTCCAGTCCAGAGTGCTTCTGGCTTTATAATTGCAGGGGGTGGTAAATCAAGATGGAGGTTGCCGTCAACCATGTACATACATAGGTTGGCGAAGGTTTTGCGGTCAAAGAAGTTTTCCTTACTACTAAGAAGGTAAGCCGCCGTGATAAAATCTTGAGTCGCAGAAATGATTGGCTCTCCATTTTTGGGTGTCGATAGATTATTCTTAACTCCCATCAGATTGATAGCTTCTGTCCTAGCTTCTTCCGTTTGTGGGACATGCAAGTTCATCTCGTCGCCATCAAAATCTGCATTGTATGGATTGCAGACACATTCGTTAAGACGAAACGTTCTCCAAGGTCTAACCTTCACGTAATGGCTCATGATACTCAGTTTGTGCAGTGATGGCTGTCGATTGAATAGCACAACGTCACCATCCTCAAGATGTCTTTCAACCACATCGCCAATCTGCAGATTTCTTGCTTCCGTTTCACGCCGAGCAAATTTGAGGGATATCTTATGATCAGAATCTTTCTTGATAATTTGCTGGGCGCCAGGGTGGACATTAGCACCATTTCGGACGCATTGTTGCAATTTCTTGATATTGTATCTCTGTACGCGCTCCGGATATGTGAGGTTCTTCGCCACTAGAATTGGCACGGCGACTTGATCGATACCCAAATTTGGGTCGGGAGAAATAACCGTTCGTCCAGAGAAGTCGACACGCTTTCCCGACAAATTTCCTCGAAAGCGTCCTTGCTTGCCCTTTAATCGTTGACAAAATCCCCGAATAGGCTTTCCAAAGCTATTTTGCTGAAGTCCCGGTACGTCGCTATTGACGTACATAGCAATTTGTAATTGTAAATAGTCCCATTGTTCCATGATAGTCTGGAGTGCTTGTCCCTTGTTTAAAGATGCTCGAATGAGAGAACTGATGTAAACTATGTCTGCTAGCTTTGTAGTCAGGTCATCTTCCGTACTGGCGCTGTCTTGAGCGACAGAAGGCCTTATACACACTGGCGGCGCTGGCACATACTGCCATAGAAACATTTCCGGCCTGCCTTCAGCAGGATTGATGTTCAGAAGTTCGCAGTCGCTTGGTGAAATCATTTTGAAGAGATTCAAGACTCTCAAAGCATTCAAGTCCTCCATTGCCTTCTTTGAGTGTTTTTCCACCTCTGGATTAAACTTTTTTGCCTCCGTGAACGATTTTTTGAATGTGGTCAGGCTAGGTGGCTCGACTTTGCTCTTTGCTGAAGATTTGTTGTACACTACATATTTATCGTGTGCCAACTTGAGGGGGGCAAGCTTTCGAATTTGTCCATTAGTGGCATCGCAATGGGGGCATGTTCTTGCTTTGCGGCATTCTGCGTTGATTCGTTTGCATATTTGAGTTCGTTTGAGGTTGTCGATTCCTGGTCTGCGAAGCTCTTTAAGAAATGCGCGTCGTTCTGTGTTCGAAAGGAGTACTTTTGCGCAGTCCTATGAGAAGAGATTATGTCAGTATAGTAGGATGAATAACTAGAAAACCTGTGGTACCTTGCATATATTTTGCAGAATGTTCATCGTCAACTTCAAGTAGCCAATATGAAATGCTGGCAAAGCCAGTCTAACATGCCCGAAATGTCCATTGCAATTGCTCAACCCTTCGTTACATGTTGCACAAAAGCCTGTTTTGCTAGATATTCCCTATAGAATAGTCAGAGTCAATTCCTCTCTGAAGTAGAAATATTCTCACCAGTCGTGCATCTAAAGGTCCGTGAGTGACTGGTTTTCGATTCTGGTCAACATCGTAAAGCATGCGATCCGAGACTTCGATGACTGCTTGATTTACGATATCTTGGGTGGATCTTATTGAAATATATCAGCAGAAGCTCAGATTACCAGAAAAGGGCTGCGCACTGGATTCCAAATTGCAATTCCTTGAACCGCTTTGGTGGACGGTCCACGACCTGCAGCTTCGTGGAGTCGAGCTGCATTGTGATTGATGCTACCGGTGATCGAGAACGGGCGTCATCAGCATACTACTCTAGCCGATTGCGACGTGACAGAGATGTGATATTGTGTAGATAGTCGCAGATCAAAATATCAATATATTGTAAAAGAGCCGTTGCGGGCTGACTCAAAGAGCTCGACATTGAAGCTCGGCTCCAGGTTTTCTTTTCGGTGGGGTACGAGTCGCATGCTCTGGCTAACGACCCCGCCGTCAGCCTTGCCGACAAGGCTGAGAGAATATTACGAGCAGGTGGCTGAAGCCATGATAGATATTCACATGGCAATGGACAGGAAATTACTGCAGAGTTCTTGAACTTTCGCTCATAATTACTACTTCATTCATTATTCTACTCTATTGCTTCCCATCTTCCCCACCCTGTAGTGCAAGTAGTGCTCTGACATCAGTAACCCATTGCAGACCTTCCAGCAAAGGTACAAGATGCAGCAGATCATTATCAGTTGGGTCATTTATCCAACCTTCTATTGGTATTGCATTGTCTATGTTTTTGTCAGTATTCCAAAACATTTCTATGACTAGATTTTCTGACCTTTATGGAAAAGATAGCTTAGAGGGCTATTGTCTAAGATCATTACTTTGCTAAGGTCAGGCTCGACAGAACTCAGATCTTTGATGAACGCCCCATTGCGAAAGGTACAGTGCTGACGGTAGTATCGACCAGAAAAGAACTTTCGCTCTTGCTCTAACCAATCTATGACTGGATCTGCATATTCTTGTACAGAGGCCGTGAATATCACCAGATTGTACCATTTGCAAACCTAACATAGACTCAGTAGGTGGTGGCGGATCATAGTTAGAATACATACCTTGCGCAAGAAGTCATCACAATTCGGCCGTTTGTGTACATAATACAATATGGGATGCTGAGGCCCAAGAGTCGCATTCCCACCGGCTCCAACCACAGTGTTAAGTTTCACTTCTACCATATGGCCTGTACTCATCCGCCCACCTTTGGCCATACTATGAATTAAAGTTTCATCCAAATCAAGTATCAACGTCTTTTGTGTCATCTTTCCGCTTGGCGCATCGGGGAGGACATACGAAGGCTGCCGCTCAGGTATAAGAGGTCGTGGTGCCGCGGGAGCGCGCGGGTATTTAGTCATTAGTAATGACGAAGATGGTGAAGTGGGTGATTTTATAGAAGCGGGTGTTATCTCCCCTGCAACTGGGGATCCATCAATACTCGTGGTTGTAGACTGCGCTCGGCGGTGTTTCCTCTGCCGTAGGTTATCCTCATTATGGAGTTTTATTCGAATAGACCGCCGCGCTGGAGCAGCCTCATCTGTGGACTCCAGGGATTTTGAGCGTACATGACGGTTTATTTCAGTTGCAGATATGTGTCCCTCAGTAGTTGAACGGTCTCGGTCTGATTCAGATTCAGATGACAAGCCTGATGAAGAAGAGCTCGACACCAGTTTTCGAGTACCTTTGACAGAGCTTCGACGAGTCGCCCTTGCGTGGCTTGCTCCCCCAATATGAGCATTCTCTTTGTAGGCAGCTATTCCAACCTGGCTTGTAGAACCTCGTCTACTATCGCCAGATGCCGATTTACCTAGCTTCATTATTTGTGACAGTGGCGCGAAATTGCCCGTATCGTCCCACAAATATGCAATCCAGTATGCCGGGGCAGCCAACGTGGAAAGCACCCATCGTATGGACTCTATGACCGCAGAAGATATTCTCCTCGGTATCATATGCCATCCTGACTGAGTCGAGACAGTATCCCCGCCCAGATCTCTGCTTAAAAGGGGGGTTTCTTCATGTATGGTATTCTCTGCTTCGGATTCATTTTCTGGCGCATCAACATCCTGTTTTTCGCTCAACACAACCTCTCTCGAATTCCTCCGAGTGCCAGAAACTAATGTGGACGACAAGAGATTCGCATGTGAATTGTTTCGGGAGGCCGCTGGAGTCTGTGGCGGCGAGACTCGCGCCGAAAGCGCATTCAGAGAGTTCATCACTCTACCCGAGCCATCAAGGGTGATTTCTGGAGTTCGCGGTGGTCGTTTTGATCAATTGAGCGTCCAAATTTTCGAGGACTTGAAACCGTAAATAAATTTGCAAGCCAAGTGTAAGATCGATTCGCGTGTTCGATCGCAATTGAATTGCCTGGAGAGGTTCTTGTAGGTAGCTAGGTCTTAGTCGCAGATATCATCGAGGCATACCTTACGTCGAGCTGATAGCGCAAGTGTGGGCAGGCTGGGATAGACGCGATATGTGGCACAAAAAATGTAGACTCTATGTAAGCTGATTTGAGTCTCGGCGACAGAGGAGATATAAATGCGAGGTTCAACAACGCTGCGACATGAAGTTGTTCGGCAGGAAATGCATGGGGAAGTAGTCGGGTCCGCCGCTTCGCATAATCCCCCGGCTAGCGTGGTTTATCTTTGGGACTAAGAGCCACGCTTTAAGTTTGATTGTGATTTTCTAGACCCCCTCGTTCGAGTAGGGTATCGTACTTAAGCAAGCAAAGGATACAGATATCAAGTGTTCTCTTTGATTTCTAATGTTCTTCTCAATACACTTTCGCATAACAGTGAACTTTCTGTTGAATTAACAGGCGAAAGTTGCCACTTTTGCATTCCGAATATTGTGGTCCAAGCTTCGTCGCAACAAGCGCTTCATCCAACCGCGAGAAGAAAGGTCAAGCATGAAACTTTTATATTTCTTCTTCCAGCGACCCCGATTACCTTGATTAGACACTAGTTAGGCTAAATAGATTAGCCTTTTCTGAAAGAGCTATCCCTAACCGCAAAAACAAGACTGCTTCCTCTTCGAAATCGAAAATACTAGTGGCTAGTGCAAAAGAAGGTAATACTCGAGTAGGTCTCAAGTCCTAACGTGTAATTGATTATCCAAAGCCTTTTGAAACAAAAAAAGGAAGTCTTAAGGAGTAATAAACCACCGAATTCTTCCCCGAGGCATTCCCTGAAGACCTGAATAATAATGAAAAAATAATAATAAGTCTAGCACTGTATTGGGATGGCAAAATTACACAGAGAAAACTGCAGCTTGCATAATAAAAGTAGTCCTTTCCTTCACAAGTTTCACTTCGCTCAAAATAATATATTCAAGGATAGCAATAGCTACCGCCAATCATGTGGGATGACATCAGGTGACCACACTCGCATCGACGAATCAGAAAGTGACTCACCCTGGTACTTCGAAAACATCTTCGATGTTGATCTCAGTCCTCACCATTACATCAAGCAACGCACATCGTCAGAACCTCAACACATAACCATGTCGAAGTCAGTCCCAGGAAAATCAGTAGCGGTATCAGGACGCCCTGGTCCAGCACCGAATTTGGATGTGCCATACCTGGATACATTCCTGAAATCTTTAAAGACAAAACCATTAGAATGGTCTATTGAGAACCTGATCTCGTAGGATGCATCTTTTCATTTTCACGACATTCTGGGCTTGACTGACATAAAGAAGGCTTCTAAAGCGGAGGCAAATTCGCACCACAATGTCTTGTGTCATTGCGACTGCAGAACTTCTCATTGTGGTCATTGCTCAGTCTAAGATGAAAAGCGCGGAAGAGCTTCTAATCGAAATTCAAGAGGTCGGTCAACGACTCATTGAAGCTAAGGAGATGGTTGTCGGCAATATTGTGCGACGCTTTCTGCGCATGATCAGAGACGAGGCGGATGAAGATCGAAACGATGATGTTCGTGATTCCAATTTTGCTGCATCGTACGCTGTCACTAAAGGCACGCCTTTACAAAACTCCCTGTTCGACTTATTTTCGGCCTCAAATTCACCTCAGCCCACAGATACTGGAAGCAGTTCGCCATTAGATCAATCAATTTCAAACGCCAACGCTGATGCGGAAGCTCTCCAAGCTGAAGCTGTTGACGCTGGTCAAGAAATCCTCGATGAGGTGAAGCAAAGTGAAAGCAACATTGCTGGTTATGCTCCAGAGCACATATTGCCGAATGAGACCGTACTTACTCACTGCCACAACCGAATTGTACAGAGATTTCTCCTCAAGGCTGCTGAGAAGTCGAAGTTCTCGGTGATTGTGATCGAGTCTCATCCAAATGAACTCAATGGCTCCGATGATGTTGATGCCGCGACTTTTCTCAAGTCCTTAGCTGATGCCGGACTTACGGTAATATCGACTACTGATGGTGGGAGCTGGGCGATGATGCCAAAGGTTGATCGAGTCGTGCTCGCAGCTCGTGCCGTTGGTTCAAATGGAGGATGCCTTGTATCAGTTGGTGGACCCAGTGTGGCAGGCGTTGCTAAATTCCACGGTAAACCGGTCATCGTCCTTTGTGGTGTTCATATGATCAGTTCTGCCGACCAGATTGAGCTTGAATCAATGATCGAACACGGAAGTCCTGAAAGCATAGTTGGCAATACAGGTGGATTGCCTCCCAACCATGAAGTTGAGACTATACTGCAGCAATATCTACCGCCGCATAGAATTAACCTCTACATCACGAACTTGTAAGTCCTAAGACGCATCCATATTTTAGAAAGCTACTTACTTTGTATAGGGGAGGATACGCGCCATCTTATCTTTATCGACTCGTTAGTGACCAGTATAGCAGCAAAGACAGCAATCCTAAGCTTTGATGCTAATTAGATTTGCTTTCTTGTACTATAATTCGACCAATACCCAATTACTTAAGCCACCGTCATTTCTCCGATATTTGTAAGAAGACGAGAGGATAGAGATTCATCCAAAGTGTCTCTATTTCTTCCAAAAATCAGTTTTGGAACCTACAAACCGGCACCCCTAAGTCTAAGTGAGGGAATACAATTGATTCCTCGTATAAGTGTAAAAAACGGCGGGCATTCTCTCAGAAGCACGAAATCAAGTGTTTAAGAAAATTTAGATTTGATCTTATATCTGACCAACATTCAGGGAACGATAGATAGCGATTATTTGCATAATTTTAAAAGTCAGCATAAGTACCCTGAGGAGGTTCCAAATCTACTTTAATTTTCTATCCCGTCGTATCACTCGAATTCGGCTACCAGCGCCAAGACTTTTGCACATAACCTTATTCAGACAACAACTTTCTTTGCCGTCTCCATGCTACAATCAGAGCTGTTGCCTGATATCTAGTCACCTCGTCCTACCCTGCCACGTCATGGTCAACTTCTATGGTTCGTCCAATTAATGGCTGCAGAAATTAGTCAGCAGTGAGCTGGTGTTCAGTGATGTGCCGCCCAAGCACATGGAGGCTTAGCACCTTTTGGCGCACATGGATTTCGGGCGCGTAAGCACGGGAGATCGGGTTCAGGCTTTCGCGAACCCAACTTCCTTCTTTCGTATCATCATAGTTGTACGTAGCATTACCCTGCTCTTTCTACGACGGCTTTTGGTTATTCTCGTTTGTTTATTTGAGTTTGAGACTCTAAAATCAGATTCGGCTCCGCTTGAGCCTGGAGCATACCAAGGATGGCCAACCGAGCCTCAATTCCCCCACCTCCGTACAGCGAAACAGACACCACTTTTCCTCAGATCCCATCACATCTAGCCTTGACACCAGCAACTTCACAACTTGATACTTCTTCCGTGGCTAGCCCGAGGCTTCCATCGATAGTCTCATCGACCTCAAATGACTCAATAACCTACACACCAGGCCCCTCGCCGTCACCGTCCGAGTATCATCATTCGGGACTGGAAGAAAGTCACAATTACCCGTCTGCATCAGCTTATTTTGAGTCAAGGCCAGCACAGAATTTTACACACGGGCAATCTATCCAGACACATAGTATCAAGGTTACTCCAAGGACCCAACCTACAGACCTCCCCTATCATGAGGAATGGGCATTAAGAGATGTGACCCAACAGGACTGGGCAACATTCATCAACTACCTTCTTCCAGATCACATTGCCGGCGTCAACCATGATGTTGCAGATCGCAAGCTGAGGGCGGAATTTATCGATGAACGAATGCACAATTTGACGATTGGAGACGATGAGAAGTCACCAATTAATGTTAGCCAAGTTCATGCACAATTAGAGCCACTTCTCTCCCCAGGTATTTCAGATGCAGGTACGACAAGCTCGTCAATATCAGCCACGATCAGGGAATGGAATCAAAATTTCTTCCAACAACGCGGGATGAAGATTACTACATACACATTTAATGATTCCAGCTCACCAATTACCCCGAAGGAACCCGCATCAGCTTCGTCGTCCTCGATGCCGTGGATTCCTTATGACCATGAAATTCTTGCAGGTGTTGAAGCATCGAAGAATCCTAAGACGGCACGAAAAGGAATGTTTGCAGGCTTCAAATCATTCCAGAACGCTGACTCGACTTCCAAAGGCTTCAGGATGGGCCCAATAGTAGCTGATAACGACGGGTTTCGAATTGGCAAAGGTCTTGTTGTAAGTTGAGGTTTTACTTCCATTCGTTACTGTCAACTACGTCACAGTTTCCCCACTACTGCTCATTCTATACAATGTTAAAATGCTGGCAAGCCAGACGGCCGAATCAAGTCGTGCAATCTATTCAATACGTAAAGCACTTGTATACTAGTTCAAGTTGTTGTTTTTTTTCTTTTTTGGCACTTTCCCGCATCATCGAACCCTCGCGCAGCCTGTAAAACACAGAATTTTCAATACTTTATTGCATCAGATATAATCCAATCAGTCGTTTGTCTCAAAGAGGGTGACTACAGGTTTGGGCGTTTTTAGATACGTGGAATGTAATATCCTCAATATCAATTGAGCTTGCAGCATTGCCTTTGAACCTCTTGAAACCTATCAAGGACGAAAAGCCAATATCATATTCAGGATTATATTGCTAACTCACTATCCTAGGCTGATAATAACGGATTTCGCATTGGCAACGTGCTTGTTGCTGACAACAACGGCTTCCAATTCGGCGGCTCTCGTGGGTTTGTAGCAGATGCTAGAGGAGTCACGATGGGTGGGAGAGTGTTCGGCAGAAGGGAGTCTCATGAAGACCAACCTAGAGGACGCGGGCGTGGACATCATGGGCATGGGCACAATCGTGGTAGCAAACGCCATGGAGGACGTCATAGAAGATCCGCGTCAGCATCCAGTTCTTCATCCTCTAGTTCATCATCCTCGTCGGATTCCATCTCCTCGGTTGGTTCTCTTCCCGAGTACGATGAACTTAGAGAGACGCAGCTCCCAGTGGCACATCAGACTTTAATGAGCTGGCTTAATCACCAAGAACAACCAATCACTAAACATGAAGTACGAGAGATCTGTCGGGAGATCAAGGAGTCTAAAAGAGCGAATCCAGAGCATCAGCAGGATATCGTAGCTTTACGGAAGGAAGTAAGGGAGCTAATGAAGGTGTTCAAAGAAAGCAAGCGGGCTCAGAAAAAAGATCGGAGAGCAGCAAAGCGAGAACGTCGTGCAACAAGGAGAGCCCTCAAAAAGGAGCGACGACAAGCCAAGAGAGAAGACCGTCAAGCAAGGAGGGAAGGGAAGAGGGTAGATCAGAATTGCGGTAGAGGCAAAACTCATCCAGCAGCAAACCACTCAGCTACGATGCCAATATTCCCTAATATCCAACCACCTGCAATGATGCGAGGATTTCCATTCGGAAGAACCACATCCGCACCCCCAGGCGCCTGTCAAAAAGACGGTCTTCCGATGCAAGCACCTCGTGGTCCACCAGGCTTATCTTCTCTCCATGGTGCCTGGCCGCTGACACAAGGCCGTCCCTATGCACCAGGAAACATATCTGTTCCTTCCTTCGAAGAACCCACACCAGTCACTCGAGGCGCTGAACAAATCCACGCCGAATTACTGAAAATGGAAGGGCTCGCAGACGAGAAAGAAACGAGGTCTGTTGAGCTGAGGGTTAGATTAACAATTGATGGGATTGGTGAGAAGGAGAAGCTGAAGATGATGGGGGAAGCGGCAGAACTTGAGGAGGAGTCTGGGAATTTCAGGAGAGAGGCAGATCGGTTGAAAGCTGAGGCTCAGCATTTGGATTCTGAGTTGGCGAGGGAGCTTGAGGAGGAGAATTTGGAAGGTGGGCAGGTTACGGGGGTAATACGGCATTGAGATAGATGCGTTTATGCGTGATGTTTTATGAGGAGAGTCGAGGAGAATAATTTCTTGCTGTAACAATTAGCGGGGGATATACTCAAATGGATAAATGATAATGTCTATCAAACCAACAGGCGAAAATTACATTCTGTATTCTTCTTGGAGCGATGGTAAATATATAAGGAAGACTATATGTATCTTGCGTCCAAAATTTTCTTTGCTCTTACAAGGAAACCTGCCCCTTATGAATATCCAAATAAGTACGGCTATCACTTCTGCATTTTCAGGTGAGCCAGAAAAAATGTGCTCTGCCCTAGCTCATCCTGCATCTCCTAGTATGTAGAGCGATAATCCGAAGTAAATTTTCGATCATTCGAAGAGTAACCGGACCACAAAGACTTGACTTTGCTGTATATCACAATACTACCATATCATCCAATTCTCTGTAATTTTAGTTGCGATTAGGGTGCCGTACTCTGTATCACAGGTCACCGAACATATTTGCAACGAGTTCAGAAAATAGGGCTAGGTTTTGTTGCAGATGACACATCGTACTACATATCATTGTGTCTTCTGTCATTTACCTACTGGAACACAAAATATCCTAGAATTCATAGACCATTTAATAGGAGACCGGATGATAGAGAAAGGAAATTTTTCGTAATTTCACTCATCTGTTTGTTATCATTCTCGGCTCGAAATTTCTGTGATGCTAAGTGTTGAGAAATCAATGTGTATTTAAATACTCAAAGTAGAGAAAGGGTTAACAGTTTATCTAAACACATCCTCTGCAGACACCCGTTTACTACCCCGACATAGACCTTTATTTCCCGGTTCGTGTTAGAGAGAGGGTAAAATCAGAGATTAAGTAGTTGCTCATTTGATGAATACCTGAATGGTCTCAGAATAATTTTTGCACACAGTATGAAGCCACAAAAACTAGCTCCACTAGTACATCGCATTACGTGAGGACTCCCTTCTTATAAATCTTACTCTCTAACCCTACCTCACACCCATCTCCAAAAGCGCCCCCCCGTCAACTGCCACAACCTCCCCACACACATACCGATTCCCCGCCAAAAATAACACCCCCATCCCCATCTCACCATCCCTCCCCGCCCTCCCTAATGGCACATGACCCTTCTCCCTTATCTCCCCATCTGCCAACTCACTTTTATTTTCCTCATCACTCTCCTTGGCCGTCATCTCGCTGGGAAAGTACCCAGGTGCGATACTGTTGACGCGGATGCCCGCCTTCTTGAACTCTTGGGACATGAGTTTTGCGAGGTGGACCGTGGCGCCCTTGGCAGCGTTGTAAGAGAAGTGGCCTTGCGAGGAGGATGTGAGGCCCGACATCGAGCTGATTACTATGACAGATGGGAAGAGGTTGCCGTTCATTTCTACACTCTTTTGCAGTAATGGTACGAAGGCGACAGTGGTGAAGTAGACGGCAGAGACGTTTGTGTTGAAAGTATCGGACCACTCTGCGAAAGATTCATTTTGGAAAAGTGTATCCTTAAGTGCACTTGCTTTCTCAGAGTCTGGCTCAGCCTTGGGTCCAGAGATCCCCGCGTTGGTAATTAGCAAATCGATACATCTCTCTTTAGAACTGATTTCTGAAATTAAGTTCTCAAGAGATTCTTTCTTCGTCACGTCACATGGTCCAACCCTATCACAGGGCTGTTAGTTTTGTGGTCTTTGGGGAAGGGGGATGTCTTACGGGATGATCTTCCCCTCGCCTTTCGTTGGAGAATGAGCTTTCGCCGCTTTCTCGAGAACTTCCATTCGGCGACCTGTGATATAGACTCTTGCTCCGTTGGCAGCTAGAGTTTGACTTGCCATTAGTCCAATACCTGTACCACCGCCAGTGACGACACAAACGTGTCCCTTAACAGAGAACAGTTTTTCAGCTGTGAGATCATCTGTCTTCACCATGGTGTTATGTTAGACGTTTTGCACAAATTTGATATGTATGCGTTGACTTTCTTGAAAGGTTGACCGAAGAGTGTGCTAGAGTAAGATAAAAGGCTATGATGTCAACAGTTCAAAGAAACTCGACCATACGTCATAAGACTAGCCAGAGCTCATATACCCTAGAAGCGCCCAAGGGAAGCAATTTGAAGGATGCACAAAAAGGTAGACATCTTTCAGGGCACGAATATCATAGATTCTGATGTTTAGTTCATTGATTCTTAGGTAAGCTAGACACAGCAACAGCAGAAAGCTCACTCAACTCCCACTGATCTTCGAACCTTGCGGGAAACAGACCCAACAATTGTGGACTACATTGTGTCCTCAAGTAAGATTTAGAAGCCATTCAATGTATCTCTTTGTATCCACACCAATTCCCTGTGCTAGTTTGCCTGGCCCAACGGCCCAGCTGGACTCCACCTCAGAAGATGATCCACCTGCAAATCTTGCCGACATTGGAGTGCGTGTGTAATCACTTGCCTGGCGAATCAGGAATATCTCCTTATCTTTTGGCTCATTTGAGTTGAGCAGGGCTCTTGGGGTAAGAAACGGATGTGCTGGACCTGATCTTAGGCTTGAAGTAAAAGTGCTTGTATTGCGCGACGCATCTAGACTCAGCGCGGCTTTACTAGCAGATGGTTCATTGCTATCTTCCATTATAAGATTAGGAATCTTGACAGGACCAGATGCAGGTGTTGGTGCATTGGCTTCAGGAATTCGTGTCCATACCACCCACCAACCGCGGCTAGTTTTGCAGGTGCGCTCTAGCTCACCTCGATCTTGGTCCTTAGTAGTTGCGATGTAGGTATTGAGAATTTGCATGTGCGTACTAAGAGCTTCTATTCTTGACCACGAGAATTGTGCAGGATCTTGCCTCTGTGACTGATAGGGGTCGGGAATATTAGGAATTGTAGAGTTGATAGTCAGCGTTCTCGGATCCCAAACGAGATCGTAAATTGGACTTGAGGTGCCGTTCGCTTGAGCAATATCTGGCCTAGTAGCTCTAAAGCTCGTTGACTTGATCAACGGTTTCACCAAGGGGCCAAGCTGATGGTGTAAAGAGCGGTACAGAGTATTGAATGCGAGAGACTCTGTCCTTAATTCGAACATGAGCACAAAGATGAAGGGCCTCTGAACATAAACAAGAACCCGTAGCTTCTTCGTCTTGTTCCGATCTTGGCTCTCAAATGAACCATGAGATGTGGCAGTGCGTTCTGAGCTGGGGTGTTTGGAGCTTTGATCGTGCTCTAGTTTAGTTAGGTCAATACTAATCTCGGCTTCAGCCCGTGCGTCTTCTTCTCTTTCTAATTCAACGGTTAGGGTCCTTAATAGCAATCGGTCATTGGATTGCTCTAGGGAAATTCTGTCATGCCATGGTGTTTCATGGTCTAGTGGGACTCCCTCAGTATCTTCAAGATCTCCCAGCAATCCTACAAGGTAATGGCCAGCCATATCATCAGGGGTGTGTGGGCCTTCCGAGTATAGAACTTCTGGAGGAGCAGGTTTCTTGATACCGTGGCCTTCTAGAGAGTCATTCTTGTTTGCATTGCTCGCTCGTCTGATAGGCGTATCGCTCGTGTTATCGACCTTCTGGGAGTAATTACTACCAAGCGTCCAGTGAGTACCATATCCAAATTTGAAATACTTCATGATGCTCCTTGATTGTTTAGATTCACTGTCGATGCTGCTAGTATTCGAAATTGCTCGATGGATAGATGGTCTCTTTCTCAGGAGTGATCTCTGACGTGATGACGATTGAATTCGTGGCGACATTTGTTGCGGAGCTTGAATTGGCGATGTGTCTGCATCGTGTACGTCTGGTGAAGCCGCTTGGAGTTCCTGGTCAATTGGGGCTTTATTCGGCTCGTCGACTTCAGGTCTCTTGCTCGCGATTGGTCTTTGAGGCTCATTCTGCGGAACGGGCTCTGCCGAGGTCTGCCTCTGAGGGGAGTACAAACCATAAACCTCTCGCGACTTGTTCCTTGACTCCTGGGAAAGAACTCTCTTGGAATCTGTCTTTGCTTTTTTGCTTTTCGGACGTCGATTCGAAGTAGGATTGTTAATGACTCCATAGGCAAAGGGGCCCCATCTGTAGATATCCTCGACCCAATGCGTAATATCTCGTATTGACTTTCGTGACAATGCACCAGTCCCGAGAAATATAGCGCCATCTTCAGATCGAGGATCTTGCCCTGAACCAAGCCACGGATCTGCTGGTGATGCCGTGTGTACATCTGCTCGGCTCTCTGCCTTTGGTATGCCTTCACTTGTAGCTGAATCGCCAAACTTGGCTACCATAACATCCACTAATCCATCTATCCTGCCAACAAGGCCCTCTAAAACCTCACGTTCTCCACTCCCTCTTTCTTCTTCACCTACTCCAATTCCAAGTTCACCGCAAGCCGCAATTTTAATACCACCATACAAACTGTTCGCGGGATTTCCATGCATTAGTACGTTCCAAGTCGACAGGAACATATCCCAATATCGTCCCATAAGATCCATGAATTTCGACCTCTTGGTACGAACAAACAAAGCACTCATCGAAGATGCATGGTGAAGGAGGAATGTTGAATGTGCTCGAAGGAGGTCTCCTAATAACAAAACGGCAGGCTTCACTTCTCGTGAGGAATATTCGATGGTTTCGATGTATTCTGCGGACTTTCCTAGCGTTGGTGGCCCTTTCACGCTCTTCGGAAGGATAGTCAAATTTATGGACTTCGGTCGTCAGACACTTGATACTACTACTCATGAAGGGATCGACTTACTGCTAGTATCCACCAGCCAGATTCCAATTCATGCAGTATAACCCGAGACTTCTCAGTCTCAATCGTATCGACAGATTGGCCATCTGAAAAGCTCCTACCAAACTCCACCATACCCTGCGCCAAACCAACCCGCCTCAATCGATCATTATCTTCTTCGCGTGCAGCATCCTCAACATCCTTCTTCGAATCTCCCTTCGACTGTTGGCGTGGTTTCCTATCTTGCCTATCGGGGCTTGAATAATACACAATCTGATCCGCCAGAGTGTCGTCCGTTGCGCCCAAGGAAGGATTATATATTGCTAAGAAGCCCAGTTGCGCCGGGGTAGCCTTCCTCTGAGGCTCAGCGGTGGAAGTCATAGCATCTTCGCACGATCATCAGGGCAGGTGAAGCTTAAGGACCGAAGGTGGACATTTCCGAACGCGCTGCATATTTGATTAGGAAATGTTTAGTATTTGCAGACTGGGCGTGTCAACCGGTAAGACGGTCTGACACGAGAAATCGCGAGTTTTGGTAATCAGGTTAGGAAGGAAAGCATGGTGGAAGACACGGGAAATTATTTAACTAGTCAATGACCGCATGACGTCCCGAGATGTTTGCGACGGCATGGGTTGAAGCGGAAGGAGCGACAGGGGGAGAGAAACCTCCGGATGCACAGGGCATGGGCTACAGAGAGTCACGCGTTTGTTCTCAACGACATAAGTTCAAACTTAGAGGATATCTCATACAATTTAAGACGATCTTCAAACGGGGGCTTATGATTGTTCAATTCGGAGTTCGGGTGCTGACTTTTGACAGGTAAGCTTTTTAATTGAATGTTGTCTGCCATATCAAACTCTGATATCCTCAGACACTCGAGGTCTCCCACGATTCCAAAACATATCAGAAGATACATCTCATCCTAGCATTGAAACTCTAGTGTCAATCGCGAGACTAGCGATGATAAGGACATTCTCAAGCATCCGGTCTTTGCTCACACGATCCATCTTGCAACAACCAGCTCAATGTTTTAGGAGGTCTTATAACGCCAAGACCTCGAAACCCCTCCGTGTGCTCTTTTGCGGTTCAGATGAACTTAGCAGCGAAGCTTTACGGGCAGTCTACGCAGAGAAGGAGCGAACCCCAGGCCTCATAGCATCTATTGATGTCCTAATACGTAGTGCAAAGAAGTCTGGGAGGGGGATGAAGCGGGAACGTGATGGTAAGTTCAACTCCTGATATGAAGTAAGTAAGCTAATTAGGGCCTTTCGAATAGTACCAATAAAAGCTGTGGCTCGAGAGCTTGAGCTGCCAATACATGAAATCAATCAGTTCACCCCTGATTGGAAGGTATGGATTATTAAATTCGTTGTCTGGGCTTCCTAGCTAATGTCACACAGCTATGCAGGCCAAACAACGAGGATATAAATCTTATAATCGCGGTGTCATTCGGCCTGTTTATTCCATCACGAATATTGAAAGAGACAGAATATGGCGGGCTAAACATCCATCCATCCCTCTTACCAAAGTCAGTCTTGTACCGTACCCTATCTTATCACAACTAAGTGTCAACTAGTTATCGCGGCGCAGCTCCAATACATCATGTCTTAATGCAAGGCGAGCCATCAACTGGCATCACACTCCAAACATTAGATCACCACTCTTTCGATCGAGGCACGATTCTAGCACAAACTGCACCACCAGGAATCCCGATTCATCCCTTTTGCACGTACGATCAATTACTTGGGATGATCAAACCTAGAGCTGCAGAAATGCTAGTTTATGGTTTACGAAATCGCCTCTTCGTACCGCCCTTTTTTGACGTTATTCCCTACAAGCCCAAAGAAGTGAGACTAGCATCCAAGATCACATCTGAACACCGCCAGATCGACTGGGTAAACTGGGATACCAACAAAATCGTCCGACACTCCAAAGCGCTGGGTCGCCTGTGGAGCCAATGCTACGTCAAAGGGAGAGGAAAAGCGAAAGCTTGCCGCATCATCTTTGAAGAAATGGAAATGCTCAAGCCCACTATCGAGACAGATACATGGGCAGGTGTGGTGCTCAAGTTCGAAGAAGTTTATAGTAAGAATACGCCATCTTATAGCGGATATCTAGAAATAGGCCACCCATTTAACTACGGCTACTGGTCTACATTTCTACTTCCTGATGGGACGAAGAGAAGGGAGATGTGGTTCCAACACGGGGAAGGGATTGTCATTTGCCGCCGAGAGGGACTGCGACTACAATGTTTGCTGGTCAACAAGCTTACTGTGGAAGGCAAGGAACCGCGCGGTGCTTACCGTGCAATGTGTTCTGTCAACAAGATCTCGATGCCGGAAAAGAGCTTAGAAAGTGCGGCTGAACAATCCTGGCTTGGTAACTTGATTACAGTTGATGCGCTGGACACTCGCAAATGATTGTGAAATCGAAGGCTAACCCCTCCATTCTATACTGAAAACTGTATCATATCACTCATAGATTGTATATTATGAATTGGGAAATCTATTCTTCACCGACCACAAAGCAGGATCATCGTGCAGCCATGAACTTCATCACAATACCTAATCATGACCCAGCCCAGAGTCTGGACAAGCGTATCAGCATGTATCCTAAGTAACACACGAAATCTGAGATGAACATACCAACTTGTATCTTCTGTCCCGTCATACTTGAGTTCTTGGCGATATCAATAAAGGCTTGTGCGCAATCATCTAGATCCGTCTAATTGCCAAACATTAACAGCATACCAAGAAGCCGATTCGTTAAGCAAGAATCACTCACAGGTTTCCCCAACCAAGCAATCCTGTTCATCTCTTCAACCTGCTCCGGCGTATACTTCTCACCCTACACCCACAAATTAGCCGCCTCCTCCTCGCCCATTTCCCCCTTGCACACCATTAACAGTTCAACTCACCCACTCCGTTCTCAGCCATCCCGGAAGCACCGCATTAATCCTCAGCTTCCCCCCCTGACTGCCCGCCATCCCCCTCACAAAATGCAATTGCGCCGCCTTCGTCACGCTATACGGCAAAGAGGACCCCCCATTCTTCACCGCCGCAATACTGCTCGTCACGATGAAGACGCCACCTTCGGGGTTGGACTTGAAGTGCGGCATAGCTTGGCGGAGGAGGAAGAAGGGTGCTTTGACGTTGATGGCGTGGCAGAGGTCCCAATCGGAGACGGTGCAGGTGGTGAGGTCCGAGTAGGTTGAGAAGCGCGTGTAGCCCTGGAGGAGTGTTAGGTGGAGGGAGGATAGGATGAGATAAACAGAAAGAAGGCTAGGAAAGGATTGACAGAAGAGAGAACTTACGGCGTTAGATATTATGATGTCAATACTGCCTAGCTGTTTGATGGTTTCTTCGACGACGTTTATGCAGTCTTCTTCTGTTCCCATGTCCTATTTTAAGTTAGCAAATAACTCGCTGGGTCACTTTTAAATGTATTGTGCGGCTTCTCAGCTACCTACTTCCTCTTCTTTGGAGACAAGGAAAGTAGAACATGAAGAATAGCCAGTGAGGCAGCCCCTACTCCTCCGAGGTACGGCAAGATGAAATACATTCTCTCGAGCTTGAGTGTATGGAAAGACTCCCTTCCATTCAAACAGCAATAAATAAAAGGTGAGAGTAGCAGCACAGGACTTATCAAAAGTACAACCCACTTGGATCCACCATCAAACCGCACAATCTCAACTAACGCAATCAAGCCTCCTAACCAGCGTCAACACTCGCCGACACCAATCCCTGCCCTAATGACTTCGTATCGCCATCGCCATCACCATCCCCATCTCCCAAAAATAAAACAATCTCTCACAAAAAGAAACACCCCACAAAAACCTACCCCTCTCATCACAATCCCTTTGCCTTTCCCCATCTCCCCAATTTTCCCAACAACCTCCTGTGCCCTCTCCTCACTATGGGCATAATTAACCGCGACATTCGCGCCCTCTTCCGCGAACTTGATGCATATCAACGCGCCAAGACCGCTAGGAAATTCCACGCATTAGTCTCTTCTCCGTCTTCATCTCTCCCCCCGTGAAATAATAAAGATGTGAAGTAATATAAGAATTTAACGGATGAAGCACGGAGGTGGTGGTGGTGTTCCAAGTCCGGATGATTCTCCTTGGGGGCCAAAACGCGGGGATGTATCGTTTCTAGATACTGAGGGGTTTACTAACCGCGAACCTCCAGTCACTAAAACATTTCTTCCTTTTAGCGAGTACGGCATTTTGAACAGCCAAAATATCAACTTATAAACCAAAGTTCAGAAAGAGGACATAAAACAGACGTGAGGTATGACAATTGTGACAATTGGTTCTATATGAAGAGTCACTACCGTACAAGGGTGGGACAAATCACGAATGCGGGGCAGAACAGCCGGTGGGATCGTGGGTCCGGCGATGAGGTGGTTTTGAGCTCCAGCTCCGGCAATTATATGACGATTTCTCTTGGAAACCGCCGCCAACACCCTGGTTGTTTCATCAATTGCATTTCGATGTTTGCATCGAAATATGTTTTCATCATATCAAGTCATTCAGGCATCAACCGCTGTTCATATATTGCACAAGTCACCAAGCATCAACGACGGCAGGGACCTGTTTTACTGGGCAAATTCCTCTATGCCTTTGAGTAGCTAAAGCTTTGATAGTACAAACTGGTCTTATACCTTGCCAGTATCATCGATGTGCGATGTTCGTGATAAGTGTTATCTACCATCCGCCGGCAGAAAACAACATATTGTCTACTTCCAATACCAGGACAGTAGAGACATAAACCCCGTAGACGCCATTCATTTAAAGACTCTTCTTCTCATCATCATCGTTGCTGCTAACAGAGCTCTCCGTATTGACACGTCGAGCATCCGGGAGCTCGGCATCTTCCTCAGTCGCGCCGTGAATGTCTTCTTCGAAGACGGGGTCGGTCTCGACTTGCTCAAACTTGGTCTTGAAGTCTTTCAAACCGGCAGTATAGCTGCTGCTGTTGGATCGGCGACGAGCGTTGGCCATATTGAAGCCTTCGTCTTGTACTTCCTCGCCATTGACTCCCCTGATATCAATTAGCAATACGGCCGGTGACTTGATCAATTGACAGATACTGATTTCGTCTTTGCAGATGAAGGAAATTGGTTGCTTACCATCCACCCTTGCCTGCGCCATTCTTCTTGGTCTTCTTTGGGTCGACATCAACATGACCTGACTTGGCGAAGTAGCGAGGGAGATGTTCAGTTGGAGACGCAGTTCCATCTGCGAGACCAGCATGGTCACGGTCGTTCATCTTATGTGTCTTGCCCACTATCAATTGATATTGTGTAAGTCAAATGCCCAAAGCTCAACCTGACACAAGTCAAGTGAAAGGTACCACAAGAGGAGGGGTAACATCAAAGGAGGTGGAAGACATGGACTTACTGTTGAATGAAGGGTATTGTGTATGTGTGGTTGTGTTGTAGAGAGTTTGTATGGAGATTGACGAGATGGCAATGGATTATGTAGCTTGAGAATGATGTTGTTGATGAATGTTCGAGAAGAAAAAGAGAGGGAGCTGAAGGTGAATGAGAGTAGAAGTAGTCGGAGCCATTGCAGGGAATACCTGGATTACGGCAACGATTGGCGTAGACAGTCGCGTGATGCTCTGTCTAGAATGGAAGCGGCGGTCCAAACTCCAGCTTAGGAGACATTCACAGTCAGCAATTTTTACCGCCTACTTAGCGCAAAACATAAGTATTAAACGATTTTTTATTTCTACAATTGACTAGTGGTGAAGATCAGATCGAAGATAGTAACTGAATAGTCCTCCCAATTGCAAATCAATCTTTTTAATCAGAACGTCATCCAGGCTACGGACTGCTCTTGTGAGGCTTTCAGCACCCCTCCATCTGCGACGCCGCTATTGTGGTAAAGTCACCCCACAGGCCGGCCAAGTCAGGAACTCGAGTCATCTCGCAGCTCTCCTTACGATTGCGTGTAAATGCGTACCTGAGAGGGGCCCCATGCTCCATAATGAGAAAGATCTGACGATGGCATCTCAATGCCGCCATCCGGCACTTCCAAGGTGCAATGCAATTCGTACCGATGTTGTCCCTCTCTCGTCAAGGAGGTCGAAAGTGAGCCGATACGGCGCCGGTACTCTAAGAAATCCGGGGTAGTGGTACCCAATGGCCCTAGCCCTGTTGCGGTTACGTAGCTATCGCGCCCCCAAATCTACCCCTGTCAGCTAGCCCCTCCACTCTTGCTGGCAACCCGTCAGTAGCCTACTCAATTATTCAGCTGCTTTTCCTCCCGAGGAACAATATTTTCCAATCTATTTACATCTCCGCGCACCAGTCGTCTTAACTTCTTATAAATCATTCTCCCTCACAAAACACAAAAAACCTCTCCACAGTTTACCGCTTTGCACAAAGGAAGAAATCACAAAACCTCTGCATTTCGCAGAGGCTTGTCAAGTTAATCACAATGTCCCCCTCTTTCATGATCGATAACGACTCCGATTTCAACCCGGTCGCGCCAACCACAACAAAATTTGCCTCCTTCAACGCCAGAACCCTTTTACTTGCACCACCTTCCATCGCAAGTCATGAAGAGAGACTCCGAAATGTTCTCGCTTTACATGATCGGTCGGTGACAGACTTGCAGATGCTCGATCGATTGTCTGCAGGCCTTGTTACACTCCCTGACTCGACCTATGACTTGGTCCTCATTCTCACAGACGTAGACGGTACACGAAATGAATCCTCACAACTTCTTGGTCGCGATGTATTTGGCAGAATATCAACTTCTTTAAAGGCTGGAGGAAAATTACAAGCTCAAGATGGTACCTTTGGACAAAATGTTGGAGGTGAAGAGCATCGAGAGGGTATCCTGGCTGGACTTGTGTTGGAGGGAAATGGCATGGTCAAGCCAGACTACAGTACAAGCGAAGCTATGCCGTTGAAGTTGAGAAGAAAAGGGAAGGCAGTTGCGGTATCTGACGCCGGACCTCCTGTCGCAACCACAGCCATTCCGTTGAATAATGGAGGAGCAGTGGCAGCACCAGTCGGAGTCGGATTCGTAGACTTCAGCGATGACTTTGGGGACCCGATGATCACTGGTGAAGATGATGACGATGATGAACTCATTGATGAAGACACTCTTCTTACTGAGGAAGATAAGACCCGACCTCTTGCTATCCGTAAGTTTGCTTTCCACATCTGATCAATCGTGTTTGCTAAAACATCCTTTCAGCAGCCGAATGTGCCCCCCGAGTTGGCAAGCGCCGTCGGGCTTGTAAGGACTGCACCTGTGGTCTCGCCGAGAAAATCGCCAAAGAAGATGCAACCAAACGCTCTGAAGCAGATGCAGCGCTCAAGACCCTCAAACTCGGCTCCGACGATCTCGCAGAAGTCGATTTCACAATCCAAGGAAAAGTCGGTTCTTGCGGTAATTGCAGTCTCGGTGATGCATTTCGTTGCGATGGCTGTCCTTACATCGGCATGCCAGCTTTCAAACCTGGCGAGGAGGTCCGGCTTCTCAATAACGATGTCCAACTGTAAGGCTGTGCCGGGGAAACTTTTGGGTGTTGATTTGGACGGCGTTTGGGTAGAGGAGACGGTGCCAACATACCTGGATTTGCATTCATACACGGAATTTGATGGCTGGTAATGCCTTGGGGGAATAAATTTGGTTGGCTCTTTGACGGGGGGTGTCAACAGAGATACCTTATAGTTATAGGACACGGAAATGAATAAAAAATAGGTGTCTGCCTTGAATCTTTGCTTTTCTCATATATGCTTAGATTCGTGGTATGCACTTGTGCCTGTGAAGTCTTGTTCTTCGCACCTGTCACGCTCTTGAACGTTCCATCATGACTTTGGAAACTAAAGAAGGAATAATAAGTTATCAAGTATGTGACTGTCCTCGGTTGCACGGTTTTTCGTTCTCATCGAGATTCTAGCGGAGAGGGAAGATGAAAGGGACATGAAGCGTTTAAGCGGAAATCTCACTTGCTTCAAGCACCATTTCGACGCTCCGCCCTGAGTATTTACTTTCTTCCTTATACCAGGTGGGGATCATTGAACTCTGTCACACCATTTCTTCCATACAGAAGCAGAGGTAGAAAAAGGACAACCCCAGTCCAACACCGCTCAAATTTCCCACGGGACTGTTCCCAGCATTTTGCTTCTTTCCATGACCAACCCCTCGAATCTCAGTGGAGAAGCGTCAACACGGCGAGTAACATCCATGGAGAAATTTCCAAGTTTGTCACGTTTCGCGTTCCTAACTCCCCACTCGCTCATAGATGATAATACGCATTTACAACGCTGACTTCTTGTAGCTTTAGAAGGGATGAAGCAGGATCGAGAGGATAACATTCGCGTCATCATGGCGGTGCGTGGAGTTTGCACAGATATTTGCGCGAGGATGATGGATAGTGACATAAAAGTGTTAGAGATGAAGAGGGTCGATATTGAGATGTAAGTCAAAATAAGAAATCCCTCTTCTATCCTTGTTGTGGTGTTGAAATACTTGGACTTTTATTGGTTTTGAGGGCAATTAATCAAATATCTTAGATTTGAGCGTGGAGAAATTATTGTTTTGGACTTTAAAGGATAAGATAATCATGTCAGACCGTCTGATTTCAATCGATAAAGGTATGTATACTTAATCTTACTACAGTTTCATGTCGAAAGAGACTTCCAACTTGGTACCTCGGTACAATGAAAGGTGAAACATAATCAATGTGTGATTGAAAAAATTTGATTACAACATATAGTTTGTATGATCTATCGAATGGGGCAAAAGCAAACACAAGCAGCCCTCGAAAGCACCATCTCCTCATTAAAAGCTCACACAAGCCCCATGTAAACACTTGCAACGTGCATCGGCATAAAAGTAAAACACCTATCCCCGTGTCGTATTCCGACTTCTCAGTCTAGCTGATCCGAGTGATAGTAAACGCCCGCTTCCAAAAAAAAAAATCAACAGCAGAAAAGGGAAGACTAGGTCATTTACAAAGCAACCTTAGGACCCTTCTTTCCAAGAATATCATCCATCATCCCACTAAACAACTCCTTCAACGCACCAACCTCCTTACTCTCCACAACCACATCACTAAATCCTTGTGTCAGTTGTCCGATATCAACATCCAGCCCATCATTTCCCACAACCTCACTCATCGCAACAGGCGTCACAGTTTCGGGACTTGCAGCAACGATACTAATTTCACTCTTTGGCATTGCGCCATCGATCTCCTCCGCAGCATGGAAAGATGAGCGATCGGGGTTGTAGTTGTCGGGTAGGAGAGGAACGCGAAGACGGTCGAAGGGGTTGGCGGGGGGAGCTTCCGGTGTCTCGGGGAAGATGAAGGACTCGATAGTGCTAGCGTCGCCGCGGATGGGACGTGGTGCGGAGGTGCGGAAGCCTTGCATCAAGGGGATGGTACGGTAGAGTGGTGCTGTGGTAGAGGATTGAGGACGATGGCCAGCGGATACGGAAGTGTGGTAGCCGTGTCTGTTTGTGAGGTAGTCGGAGGCCGCAAGACGTTCAACGAGCTGGGGTGAATGTTAGATATTGGATCATTTGGAAGGAGTATTTGGGGGGAATTGCCTCGATTTTGCTGCCATTGGCTTTTAATTGACGTTTTGTGCATTCGGTTTGGAGATCAACTTTCGAGCGGGGTAGGTATGCATTCCGGGCTTGAGAGTTTAAGATCTCGGATGGACGAGCTGCGGCTGCTGTCGAGCTGATTCTTCGTACGGACTGTGTGAGTTTCTGAACTGGGGGAGTGACTCTCGACATCTTGATGATTGTGATCTGATGCTCAATTGAAATGGTGTAATGAGGATGGTTGGTACTTGGTGGTTGGTGGTTGATGGTTGATGGTTGAGATATGTAACTGGCCGAAGACGGGATAATATTACAAGACAAGGTATAGATGGTATATGTACCGAGAACAAGGAGGCAGATGGAGGGAACACAACTTTATATGAAAAGTAAGCGGGATGGAATGAGCATGTGAGACACGGGTTCCTGCAATTGAAAGTCTTGATGACGGGCTAACACTCAGTATTTATTGTGTGAGGTAGCGAAGTACGTCTATCGAACAAACGGTGAATTGTTGACTGGCTGATATGAGACCGTCCAAGCTTCTCGGGTAACCTCCACAACCCAAACTCGGGGGCGTTGAGCTCCACAGTACTAGCTCAGCAGGGGTATTAATAGGTCATCCGTCGCATCTCTAAGAACACTTCCCTGGGCGTATCAAAGCGCTAGCATTCAACAATATGCAGTTGTCGGATTTCAAGCCAAGATTGCGTGTTGCTTCAAGCGGTGTGTCGAGCTCTGCTTTTTCTTCTTTGGGTGAATACGGGCGTACGGTAGTTGTGACATCTCAGTGTGGTTCGATGAGTTGTTGTGTAGTCCTGGTTATGAAGCATGAGTTTCATGGGTCGAGTGTAATAATCAACTGACTTTACCCCTCCTTGATATGTTTCCGTTGCGATGCGGTTGGTTTGCTGGTTGAATACCCTGGTATTGGTTTTGGTGCACGCTATCTCCATGGCTTACGGCCGATTGCCGTCATTCTTGGAATGCATCAAGCTTTCTGCCATTGGTCATAAAGAGCTCATGGGCACGATTTGATGGATGCATCAATCTGAATGGCGTGCTCCATTCCGTCGGATTGGCATATCTCCTGTGTATCATCCAAAGAGTGACAGTCACGACAAGCTGACTCATGGACTAGGTTTGGAATCGAAAGCTACGTTTCATCCCCGCAAAATTTCCCCATCTTAATCAACAACCATCAATGAGGAATGCCTGGGTATCATCTATCCTCAACTAAAGTCATGCTCCCATAAAAGGTGACGCTACACAATGCCGTGTGCCTATGTACATTAATGCCCGACTCCCTCAACGCCAGTAAGTGCAACAAGACGCCACTCCTCGAAATGTATTGTCCCAATGCTTATGACTGGGTTTGAAAATTCTGTCGATATATCTTCTCCGAACTCTTCGCTAGATTCATTCTTTCGCTTGTAGTTGATGATCCTACGCTTCCATCCCGATTTCGTCGCGATGAGTTGTGTGGTAGTTTGATTGATTTTGTTTCTGGGTGTAACACTCAGAACTCTGAAAGATTCGTTAATGTCAAGAAGCTGAGGTAAAACTGTCTGAGACCGAATCCCTCAAATCTATAACATTAATCAGTCTTCCAATGCCCTGTGAGCGTTCCATCCATGTCTTCCTTCCCAAGATAGAGTTCCACGGCATATAGTGCCATAGTTGCCATGACATTGATCCAACGCCAGACATTACCACCAGCGTCGCCGCCTTGCATGGTCCACCATTCAGTATAGTTTCCTTCTGCCGATGTTGTGGAGAAATGCTGCATAAGAAGGCTCGTGTACACTGCGACGAGAATACTGGGGCTGAACCAACTTAGTAAACCTAGAATTTGACCTGCTCCATCATCATCGTCAAGACTTGGCTCTTGAGATAATGCACGAGCTCCAGCTTCCCGGACTGCTGGAATAATGCGTGTAGCTGCATAGAAAACGAAAATTCGGTAGGCTAGAGATATAATCACAGACGGAGTGATTGTCTGGAATGCCGCCCATATAAATGTAAAGCTCGAGTGAACTGCTGAAGGCAAGGTAGATAGTACGTAAACGAGTGTCGAATAGGAGGCCATGATTATTGGAGGAAACGGCGGGAATTCTGGTTGTGTCGGTGGTGTTGCAGTTTCCGCTGTCGAGGCTGGGAGATAATCCGTGAAGATTTGGTAGATGCAAAGTACCACATATGCAAAGAGTAAGGAGCTCTCGACCGGATTTCCTCTACCACTTCCAATGCCCCAAGCACATAGAAATATTGCACAAGTGATGGTGGCTCCTATCAGCAGAGCATCGACGTTGGATATCTCTGGAAAATTGGTGATCCTCCATAAGAAATAGACCGAGCCAGATATGATGGATGCGGACAAGACCAATAGCCCGATCATCCAAGTATCACTTCGTCCCCGATTAACGAGCCATCTGGTGATTTGACCTGCTGCCTGGATAACGAGCAAACTACAAAATCCCTCGGCTAGCTGAAATAGAGGCGTTGAATATCTTAGCGCCTTCTCCCATGTTCCAACCGTCATCATTTCGACAAGTCCACCAGGCCCAAAAATCCATTCCTTGATGCTCGTATCTTGCGCTCTCTTGTTGTCGAAAGTCCTTGCAACCCAATCCCCACTAGCATTTGCATCGACTGCAAAGCGATTCATACTCCATATCAAGAGGCCTGGCAACAATATCCATTGCGAATATCCGATGATCTGTCCGAAGGCCCATCGTATCCGGGACTTTTCTGGTGTAGCTAGCTTGAGCGTCGAATAGAAGAAATAGAAGCTGTTGTCACAGTTAGCAGGAAAACTAGGCACCCTATCTCGTCAGAACCGCGAAGGCTAGCAGTATGGAAAAGTTGGTGTACTTCCACACTCCCAGCCTCTTCAGTCCCGGCGAAGTACCAAACCCAGCGACTTACCAGAACAAACTAAACGAGAACCCCAATCCGCAATCCCGTCCCCCAACATCGAAAGCGAGCGGTATTGAAAGAATAATCGAGAGGAGAAAGAGTGCGGATGAGACGACACGGAAGAACCACATCAGCGCTGCTTGCGCCAGAGCGAGCGTTGAAGCGCGCCCAGCTCGAAATTTGAAGGAACCAGTCTGGTATTGAGGAGATCTTCAACAGGAAGCTGAGGGATTGACGCGTCGATAGAACTGAGGAAGACCGATTTCTGGATTTTTCCTACGAGGTGCTGTGTCTGTTCCCTGTTTTTGGGCCAGTTCTCGGGTCGCCCTGCCTTGAGCAGTTAATACGGCAAAAATCTCCTTATCGGCGTGGGTCCGATGTTTATCTTCACGAGCGCGAGGAGGGAATATCGACGACGAACAGGAGACTCGTGGACTCTGGATATAAAGTTCTAGTGATGGTGGAAGTTGCTCGAATGGTGAACGAGGAACTTGGAAATCGAAGATGACGGAGAAAGTGGTGGTATGCAGATGTTGCCAGGCTGCAAATGTAGGTACTGGGAAGTTTGAATCTGATTTGCTGTCGCGTGCGTCGAGAGCTGCTGGGATTTAGCAGGTGATAATGATTTATCGAGATCCAACCCTGATATTCCTCGGAACAAATTTCAGGCAACCCAGCCAATCAATATCGAGGTAATTGACGAAGAAGCCTGGCGAGAATTCAAGATCGCATGTTCTAAACGTCGAAACTGAATGAAAGAAAAAAAGATTTTGCCAATTAGGGAAAGGGAGTGTAGAAGTGTGCCGCCTTCAAAAACGCACGCCTTTCACAAGCAGAGACGGACTTCACTCACCGCCTGCCGCGAACGCGACCTCCCCGCTTAAAAAAGACCCAGTAGTGCCCCGCCATACCGTTTCCATATTCCTAAAATTTATCCAGAAACGCTCAGATATCCCAAACAAAACCACCAAGGAGAAGTAAACACGTCGCTGTATGTTCCGCAGCGTCTCCAGAATGGCAGAAACCACAGCGAAAAGACTCAAGATCTCCCCGGTCACCATTGGCACGCACAATGGCCACTTCCACGCCGACGAGGCCCTCGCGGTGTACATGCTTCGTCTGCTACCCACCTACGCGGATTCTCAGCTCATACGCACGCGGGATCCGGCGTTGTTGCAGACGTGCCATACCGTGGTAGATGTGGGTGGGGAATATGATGCTTCGGTTCACCGTTATGATCACCATCAGCGCACTTTCAACACTACGTTTCCAAATCGGCCTACCAAGCTTTCTTCTGCGGGGTTGGTGTATATGCATTTTGGCAAGGCCATTATTGCCCAACATCTGGGTGTCTCGGAGGATTCTGAGGAAGTTGGTGTCATCTGGAGCAAGATCTACGAGAGTTTCGTTGAGGCTCTAGACGCACACGATAATGGCATCTCAGCTTATGATCCAAAAGCCATCGCCGCTGCTGGACTAGAGAAGAGATTCAGTGATGGAGGATTTTCGTTAGGTGCTATGGTCTCGAGACTGAATCCAAACTGGAACGACCCAACACCATCAGATCCAATTCAGGCTCAAGCGACCGAGGACGAAAAGTTTCTGGTCGCCAGCTCAAGAATGGGAGAGGAGTTCTCGAGAGACCTAGACTACTACACCAAGTCATGGCTACCAGCGAGAGAGATTGTGCAGAAGGCATATGCAAAGCGACTAGATCATGATCCCAAGGGACGAATCCTTGTCTTCGACGGCCAATCCGTACCATGGAAGGACCACCTCTATACACTTGAGGAGAAGGAAGGCGGCGATGCGAAAGTTCTATACGTTCTATATCCAGAGAAGCCAACGCCCGATGCCAAATGGAGAATTCAGGCTGTGCCAGTTAGCAAGGATTCCTTTGAGAGCAGGAAGCCATTACCAGAGGCATGGAGAGGGTTCCGTGACGAGAAGTTGGATGAGATAACAGGTATTTCGGGAGGTGTTTTTGTTCATGCTGCTGGATTTATTGGTGGCAATAAGAGCTTTGAGGGAGCTAAGGACATGGCTGTCAAAGCTCTTGATATTTGAAGCTTTCCTTGGTCTAAAAGCATTGCGAGGCGTTAATGAGGGGTACACGATGGCACAAACAAAAAGTCCATGCAAAATATTCACATCATCGATTGTATTTCAGTGACCGTGCGTAGATCTAATCCAGAGCTCTACAAACGCGGAAGGAAACAGAAATGCCCTCCAATGTGATGTATGAGGCCCCGAAGTCTGAAGTCGTAACATGTGTACAGTAAAAGCCCTAATTCCGACCCATAACCGTGACAAATCCTCAAAACGCCAGTTCCATCAGTCGTAACTTCATGGTACCTACTCCACAAACGCACCTCCCCCCATGGACTATCACCCCCATCCCCTCACATACACGCAAGCCTATCTCCGGATTGGGATACCCTCCTTCGCAGGTGGCGGACTGACACTATCATTGAGTCTAACACCAGCCTTATCCTTATCATCCTGCTCATCGATGCTCGTCTCCCTATTCAAGAAGCTGCTCTCCTTGATCGGGCTTCCGCTAGGCAAACCGGCTGTGCTTCCAGAGTGAAGGACATTGCCGTTTCCGCTTCCTCCTTGGGAGGGGTTGCCTACACCGGGGGAGGACAGGTGCGGGATGTTCTCAGGAAGGGGATGTTGGGAGCCGACGCTGCCTGTGTCGACGGAGCTGGCTTTGCCGGCTTTGGAGAGTGCATAGTCGCCGGAGTCGAAGTATTTGCGCTCCTTGAGGTGCTTGGCCAAGTGGTCAGATTTGGAAGGGAGCTTGCCGTAGAGGCGGAAGAGACGTTGCTCATCTGGGGAGAGCGACTGCGATTTTATGTTAGTATCTGTAATTAAATCCGATCGTGGGAGCAGAAAGTTGATATGTAGAGGTGGAAGTAACTAACGTTGATATCGATCTTGTTCTTTTGGTGGGGGTTCATTGTGCCGACGTGCGGGGTTTGCGATCGTAATTGAAATGCGAACTGAAGAATTCGAGGAATATCGTGTTGTGCTGTTGTAATGTTGCTGTGTGCCGAGAATCTCGAAGGCCACAGCTCGCGGTTTTGTAATGCGTAATGTGAATGTTGCGTTGTCTGTGACGACTGCTTGCTGGGTTTCTCGTCGTCAAAACAATTCGTATCCTTGTCTCGATAAGTCGCGGAAGGTGCCTCCGACAACAAAGCCGTTCCCTGTCAGTTACCACAAATCCTTGCACAAGAGCCTGAATTACTAGAATTGAGGTATCAATCAGATCGTGAGGGAGTTGAAGTTGATGTTCGCGCGGTCGGGCAGGAAAGCTAACTTAGAGGAAAGGCCACTAAAAGCTTGTGAGCTGTGTCTCGGCAGATCCAGGAGGGGTCTTGGTTTCGAGGTTAGGCCGAAGACGTAACGGCTCGCTTAAAGTTTCGAATCTCGTGATGAATAACGAAAAATATCAAACTAATCTTTGATACTTGTTGAACGATTCTGAGGACTTCAATATTATTGACTTTGTCTCCGAGATTCAGTAATTGCTCACGAGGTACTTCTGAACATTGGGTGACCCCTTTCCATATTTGACACTGAACTAACAAGTCCCAGGGACGGAAAGATTATCGCCAGGAAAGATCTTCATTGGCTTAAAGTCGTCACAGGACACAAAACACGTACCTTTTCTGAAGATCTATTCTAACTACTGTCGGAACCCGGGTCTACCTTTCCAAGAAGTCTCACTTCGCTGGGGAATGCTTGGATCCCATTGAGTCAGCACTACCAGCTCTTTACTCTGTGCTCGCGAAATCTGTTCGAGCTTTTTCAAGCACCTTGGAATTCCTTGAAGCTACCCCGCAAGCTTCTCACACCACCCACCGACCTCCTTGTGATCCGATTCGTTATCGAGTGGTCACTTTCTTTGAATCCTTTGAACCATTGGGCATCCAAACTTCATTCCAGCTTGGAAGTCTCCTGCAGGAAGGGTTCTTAATCAGACCAATAATGGCTGGTAAAACGTATGTGGTTGAGCATCTTGATGATGAGCTCGGCCCCTGGTCAGAACTGGAGTATTTGACTATCGCCAAAGAATCCCACTTGGCAGGTGCCCAATTCTGTTTATCTTCGGTGCCATTATCCTTAGTCCTACCAGAAGCTTTAAAGAATGCGCCTGGCTTGAAGGCAGAGGGTGAAAGTGTGGAAGTTTTGTATGCCGCAGAAAAAGCCCGTGTTTGCTTGCTTGATCCTTCTGCAACCAAAGAACTAAGTCCCGAAGATGGAGACGCGTTCGATATATTCTTGTTTGGTGGTATCTTGGGTGCGTAGTCGACGAAGACTTTGATAATGAATGTACTGACAATTGGTAGGGGATGACCCACCACGAGGTATGGTATTAGAATTGTTGCTACTTTACGAGGCTAATAGATTTAGACCGAACCTCTGAATTGAGAAAGAAGGGCTATGAAAACCGTCGACTGGGACCGAAACAGATGACAACCGATACAGCAGTGAGGGTGACAAGAATTATCGTCCAAGATAAAGGTTTGAGATATCCTTCGTTTCAAAGTTGATTATTGACATTAGCCAGTGCCTCTGGACAAGATCTCGTATGTTGACTATCCAGAACTCAGAATCAACAAGAATGAGAGCACTGAGATGCCTTTCCGTTATGTAAAGGGTGAGAATGGAGAACCGATAATGCCAGAGGTAAACGATGATTACCAAGCTATCTGCCCATTTCTAACAAAGTTAGGGAATGGTCGATCTGATCAAGAAAGATTCCGAGAAGGGCTTTGGAGACCTCTTCTGAAAAATGAACATCAGTCAAGCTGAACGATGCTCTTGCGCTGGTTTTAGTTCTCCCCGGTGTATCAATGAAATCACAACCTATCCATCTCAGTTGCTAGAATGAAGTTAATGACTTCAAATAGAGGGGGAAGATGTGGCTATGAAAGCACATGTATGGAGGATGGAATTTACTCTCCAACAATGATATTGTAGCTAATTTGTCGCATAAAGGAAGCTCACTGACCCACTATCTATGTCCAACGTCTCAGAGCTTAGTGCAGCGCTTGATCGTAACCTCAATTTGATTAGGGAATCAAGGCCACCCCTCCCTTCTCGCCTTTCTCAAGACTTTGATATTCTTTTGTAAGCCTTAGCTCAAGTAATACTAAGCTGCAGTCAAATTGTACATGACAAGCTACGAGAGGTTCTTTCACTCATCGAAACAGCTATCCCAACAACCCTAGCCAATAACTCATTTCCTAGCCTCGCCTGTTTCCTGAACGGTATATCTGGTGGCATAAATGTAAACAAAGGCATCACTCGGCGTCCCATGAACTCATGACCTAGGGTTCTAGGAGTGGTGTTCTCCAAGAGTGTGCGGTACTATCTGTGATTTTCTTTCTATTTAGGACACAGTTTTGGATTCTAATGTCGTATATAAGGGTGTACATTTTGTCTTGAATATCCTTGATTGTATCCCAGCTATCTTGCCACTTGCTGTTTCGAACTCGTTGATGAGGTCGTCGAGGAGTGTAAGTTGAAAAGAGCCATTTGGTGAAAAGCTGACTATGAGACGTTTGCTGTTATACATGACTGTGAGAGTGACGCCATCCTAATTTCCATTAGTTTCACCTATCAGATACCTGTCCCACCCGGCACTTTTGTCTTGAATATCGTCCATATTTATTTGAACAAGTTGGTGGATAATCTGAAATGGTAGGCTGGGGAGAAGGGGTTCGGGTATGTAGTTGTAAAAACTCGATATGACGGAATTTGATTGTAAATTTGAAATTTAAAATAGGGAAGAGAGTAGAGGGCGGGGCATGTATATTATGGTTCACCGGAGTAAGATTCTCCAAAGATGTTTGGGTGTCTGATGATATGTGGTGAATGTCGAAATTTATTTTCAGCACGGTGGTTTGCCAGAAGTGATGTTCCTATACACATACAAAGCCTTTTCTGTCCATCTATTATCGTTTTTTTGTTGTTGGGTTTATATCATCTATATCTCTGTCAAGCATATAGTTTTGTCTTTAATATATCCTTGATCAGATCAGCCCTTTATCTACTAACGACAACCCCCTGTATTACTTATCATCTATTTCGCCATTGTAGGTTTCTTCTATCTGGCTCTTCTTACATGAGTATAAGACCTTGTAGTTATGTTCAAGTTAGAAGATAAGGCCGGGAAATAGAGACAAAGTAATAAAGTGCAGTGAAGCGAAAGAGGGTGAGGCTGCACCAGGGCCAGGATTTGGTGGTAGACGGAAATAGGGTTGCCAAGGAAGGAAGGCTGACAGGGGTTGGTGGCTGTGACCGAAGGCCGCGAATACTCGCATCGTGAAAGAAGAAAGAAACTTCTAATCAAGCCACATCAAGAGCGGCTCTGTACTAATCTTCAACTTTAACTTCGAAGTATAGAGACTCGCCTTCAGTGCAATTTCATCGCGAAGAAGGCAAAGTTGCCCGCGGGACAGCTTGGTCAACATCCTACGCCATTTCGAAACCCGGAAGACCACATCTTCACTTACAGCAATAACTCTTGTCCTTGAAACTCCCATGGGCGAGCACAATTTCCTTGCCACAGCGCATTGTTCTTGACACCTTACCTCGATCACCGAGTCGACGCCTAAGATGCGATTCTTTTCTCCTCCGTCGGGACGTTTACGTCCTCCTCAGGGTCACAAAGCGATGGCGGTATGGAGTCTGGTAACAACGTCTTTGATGGCTTCAACTGCCTGGGCGGCAGATAAGACGGCCGCGGATTATTTCGTGCATTCGCTGCCGGGTGCGCCTGATGGACCATTACTCAAAATGCATGCTGGGTATGTTGCAAAGTGCTGGTGCCTGGGATATTGCTGACGTTCTGTAGACACGTTGAGGTTACTCCTGAGCACAATGGAAATATGTTCTTTTGGCATTGGCAGAATAGGCATATCGCAAACAAGCAAAGGACTGTGATCTGGTTGAATGGTGGACCTGGGTGTAGTTCAGAGGATGGTGCTTTGATGGAAGTTGGACCATATCGAGTGAGAGACCAATCCAAGGGACCAAACCTCGAATACAACCCAGGGTCTTGGGATGAGTTCGCGAATCTTATGTTCGTGGATAACCCTGTTGGGACAGGCTTCAGTTTCGTGAACACGGACAGTTATGTGACGGATCTTCCAGAGATGGCAACTCAGTTCGTCCAATTTCTGGAGAAGTGGTTTGCTATCTTCCCTGAGTATGAGCATGATGATGTAAGTCTTTGTGCCATTATACACTTATATTTGCTGACCTCCTTAGCTCTACCTTGCTGGAGAATCATACGCTGGCCAACATATTCCATATATTGCTAAAGCTATTCTCGATAGGAACAAGGCCGGGGCAGCACATCCTTGGCAACTCAAGGGAATGTTGATCGGCAACGGATGGATCTCTCCTGAGGAACAATACAAGGCTTACCTATCTTATGCTTACGAAAAGAAATTGGTCGAGCGCGATTCCGATTTAGCAAAGCGATTGGAGACACAACAAGCCGTTTGTCTGAAAGCATTAGAGGAAGCTGGTGGAAAAGATCGCGTAGATTTGCCCGTTTGCGAACAAGTCCTCCAAGACATTCTTCGAGAAACCCAAATCAAGGGGCCAGATAATGAAATGCAGTGTATCAACATGTATGATATCAGGCTGAGGGACACTTTTCCAAGCTGTGGAATGAATTGGCCTCCGGATCTCGACAATGTTACACCATACCTGCGTCGCTCGGATGTCGCTGAGGCACTCCACATCGATGCTGGGAAAAAAACTGGCTGGACTGAATGCAACGGTGCTGTTGGCGGCGCTTTCAGAGCGTCTAACTCCAAACCTTCTATTCAAATTCTCCCAGATTTGATCAAGGAGATTCCGACGGTGCTCTTTTCAGGAGCCGAAGATCTTATTTGCAACCACATTGGAACGGAAGAGCTCATCAGCAACATGCAATGGAACGGTGGCAAAGGTTTCGAAGTTTCACCTGGCAATTGGGCCCCACGTCGAAACTGGGAGTTTGAAGGAGAACAAGCTGGATTTTACCAAGAAGCTCGAAACTTGACCTACATCCTCTTCTACAACTCGTCTCACATGGTACCTTTCGACTATGCCAGAAGGACTCGAGATATGCTTGACCGATTCATGAAAGTTGATATTGCAAACATTGGAGGGGCACCTACTGACAGTCGTATCGACGGTGAAAAGGGTATCGAGACATCTGTTGGGGGGCACCCCAACAGTACTGCGGGCCAAGAGGCTGAACAAGCCAAGGTGGAAGCCGCCAAATGGTCTGCTTACTACAAGTCGGGAGAAATCGTTCTTGTCATTGTGATTATCGCAGCTGGAGCATGGGGATACTACATCTGGAGAGACCGACGAAGACGTGCAGGCTACGCAGGTGTTTTTGGAGGAGAAACACCAATGGCTATCGGCGGTACTCGCAACTCGCGAGGTCTTGAGAACTTCCGTAGCAAGCGACCCAATCGAGACGTGGAGGCCGCTGATTTCGACGAGAGCGAATTGGATGAGTTGCATGTTCGAACACCTACAGAGGAGGGTCATGAAAGGTATAGCATTGGTAGTGACGAGGATGATGAGAATGAGAAGCCAGGAAATGGCCGCACGAACGGAAAAGGGAAGGAGTTACAGTAGGGCTGCTACTGGCTGTGTATAGTGAGTGTAGCATTATGAAAGGAGTTCTCAGGTGTTGTTGGGCGGAACTTTTAGAAGGCGGTTTAAAACACGCCGTGTTTTGATATTAATGCATGACTGTTTGCACATTATTCATGAAATGAATATGAAATTATTGAAGTTTTCAGGTGAATTGAACGTGAGGCTTTTCTGTACTTAATTCCCTATTCAACATCACCTTGCCTGCTATGGTATTCTCCGCTGCAATAAATCGATCCCCAAACGCCCTCATATCATGACATCCCGCCGTTCTGTAAGTTTTGGCCAATAATGAAAAGTATGCATTTGGTACATAGATGATGGGTGTGGGATTCCTTATAATGACCACTATCTTCATCGCGCCTTTTCGTCCCCTTCCTCTCAGAATCTGTACCTCTCTCTACCGCTTCTTCACACTTGGTCGAGGCTTACACTCTTCAGGATTGACTGGATGCATCATGATCTTATTCGCATATTGCGGTGTGTTGGTCGCATAACCCTTGCTCCAGTCGTAACTAACGGCATAAGCGAAGATAGAGCCGTCAGAGTTGAAAGCTGTCGCCGGGATGGTACCGCCTGTTGCTGGATAGCCCTTGAGTCTGTGTTTCGCGACTCCGTCCCAGAAGTGGAAGGTGCCGTCTGAACCGGCTGTGCTGAAGGTGCCGTGGACGGGGTGGAAGGAGATGGAGTTGACAGAGTAGACGTTGGTCATGTTGTTTTGGGCGGGGTCACGGTGACATTTGAAGGAGAAGTTGGAGCTGGGTAGTTCATGTTAGTGTCGTTCGATAAGGTGAAGGGAAGAGAGGGAATGAACCTTGAGTCTTTGTCCTCGACATATTGGATGGCACATCTTCCCTCAATACTTCCCACTGCGAAACCACTGGAATCAGGGAAGCAGCTAACAACTCTTGTCTGCCACTTTAGCGGACTCTGCAAGGTCTTGTAAAACTTGTTCGGTTCTAACAAGTTCACCACGTTTATGTATCGATCCGCCGTCCCGATAACCATCAAATTCTTCTGCACGTCTAGTGTGTAAACTCGTTCCTGGCACTGCAGAGTCGCAACCGGTTGTTGAGCACGGAGATCCCAGTATTTGACCGTCTTGTCCCATGAGCCTGTCACTATCATTGGGGAGTTGCTGCTCGGTGGTTGGAAGAATCGAACGCATCGTATAGGTGCATCATGTACCGCGACTTGAGTTGCCGTCGTTGCTCCAGATCCTAAATCAAGAATGCGCGCCGCTTTGTCTGCGCCCGCTCCGACTACTTGTTTCCCATCCTGATCATAGATTAGAATCGCCGTGTATTATTCTGGGATTTTGGGAACTTACTGGTGACCAGTGACAGCTCAAAACTGGACCTTCGTGGGGGAAAGCGGCTTTTCCTTCACTCGACCCATCTCCCTTGATCTCGTAAATTCTGACCTGATTATCCCAGGACGCGACAGCCAGGTGAGCACTTGCCGGCGAGAAGCAAAGATCCGAGACGCTGTCCGTTGGGGGTGAAGACAAAGTTACATCTTTCGAGAGGTCTCCCAGAGTGTTTGCCTGACTAGCACTGCTGCTGGCTCCAAATAATCCCGACATATCTGCGGTTTTGCGGTGAAGTTTCTTCTTCTCAAAATCAACCACAGATAGAGCAGTGACTTTGTCGTATTTTCTTACAGAGAGAATGGTGTTGTAACGAGTTTATCTTTCGCGCAGGCAACAAGGTCTTTCATCAAGCTCGCAACGGATTCGGTACATCGAAATAATCCCTGCGCGTCGAAAGCTCTCCTTAGCGCGGTCTCGCTAAACGCGAATGGCGCTAAGCACCATGCTCAAGTTATTTTTTCTTGCCGGGCTTTTTCGATCTTTTCCTTTCCTTCTTCAACCTTCTCGTTCAAAGGATCGCATTCGAAGCACACAAACAGAAAGGTTTTCTTCGGAGACATTTCAGCTAGCAATAGCAGCTCATGCTTTGGGAGAAAGTCCCCGGACGCCCTTCCTTTTGGAAGGATTGCGGAAACGCGCCGCCATAGAAGCACTTTTGCGGCTTCTCCTTGTCCAATTCATTGTCACCTTTCCACCTTTCCTCCATTCGCACTGCATTTCCATCGATACTTCCGCCGTTCTTCTGAGCTTTGGGACCACATGGACGATGATATGAGTCCGCGCTCAATTGCAAAGTTTTTGGGCTTCCGTTGACTTGGGTTTGTGGGAGGAGCTTGGGCTGTTCTTGGGGTCGATAGTGATGTTCTGGTCATTGGAGGTTTTTTCGTCGAGATCGAAAGTAATTGCGATTGCTCTTCCTCACCGGGGAGTAACTCGATGGGGCTTATTCTTGACGCGAGAGGTTCAATCTTTTTTTATAGGTGTCTGTAGCTTATGGCAAAGCGGAGATGGATCCTCTATGTTCAGAAAGCAAAACTCTAGGTCTGTCTTCATCGATGGATTTTTTCTGGGCTAGATGGTCTTTTTCAGATGTTTCTTCAACGAGGCCGGGCACGAGGGAATTTTCTTCGATATGATGATTACCAAATAGAGTCAAGCACTGAAGTGGACCGTGTAAAAAGCGGCGCCACGAGTTGATGACACAAAATGCGTTATGGTATCTGATCGATGTAGATTCTTCCAGTGGAGAATTGACTTGTCTTTAGCGGAGGATTGTGTTCATATTATCAAAAGTCTTGTGTTCAATCGGCTGGGGATGCCTGTGTATTTAATTTAGGTCAATGTGTGTGATTCTGAATTTTTGTTCACTTGATTATCTAGATTAATGTTACAATATATGGCTCTAAGCATAATAATGTGAAGCCTTCAGGCGTCCCTTTTTCCGTCATTCAGGCCATAAATCATCTCAGTATGCCCATTACAATCCTGACGCCGTGAAAAGTATATAGATAATATCACATGAGTCCTCCCAGAACGACTCGACCTACACTTCCAACTTCTTGCTTCACACCAGCTCGACTGCTATCTTCGAACTCTTTCACCACTCCCTGTACAATGATCTTCCTCACTCTCGCATCCGCTTTCGTGAACAGTTCCGCCAACGTTGGGTTACAATCCCTCGGTGAGGCCACCAAACTCATCAGCTTGGTATAGCAGTCTATCAAGACATCGCACAACGTCGCAAATGTCTCGTAAAAATCCGGATCAAAAGGTAATGATGGCGTTAATAAATACGTGTACTCCTCCCCAGGCAAAAGATCCGTCTCTCCCACAGGAAACGATGTCGCGGAGCCTGAACCCCCAATGGAGGTATTCCCACCAGTCGACTTTGAGTCGAAAGAGTCGTTCCCCATTGGGAGTCCTATATCTGCGGCTGAACTCGTCCTCCTTCCTTTGCTTCCAGCGCCTGTTGCTCTCTTGAACATCTGTGGGAACCTGCCCCGTGATAATGATGATGCGCCATCTGCGGGATGGACTTGTTGGTAAGATTCGAACTCGGAGAGGAGGGCATTTAGGGTTTTGAGAAATTCGTACGCGTTGGAGGAGTTGAGGTCCAGGACGGTGGGTAATGAGAGGCCCAGTAAGAGATAATTCGTCGCTCGTCGCGCAAGTTTTCTTGTGTCGAAATATGGCATGCGCTGTAAATCGGGTTTGTTGAATAATAATGTGTTGAACCAGTAAACTCTCCCTTCGTGTCTAGAGAACGGTCAATTATTGAATTCTAGAGCTTTATTGTACACATACGCTTTTCTCAGGTAGTCTAATGTTGATATCCGTTTTGAGGATGTCTCTTGTATGTGCTGATAAGTGATATTCTCTAACGTAGGACTGGGAGGCTGTAAAGGCGCAACTTGAGATTGGCCCGTGGGACCGCCCATCCCCTGGTATGATGTCCCTGGCCTGACTAGCATATTCGCATACGGTGTGGTAGAGGTGTACGAATCGGCTGCAGACGCAGGTGAGGGTATAGTCTCGGCCGCTACCTGGGTGAAGCTATTCGCAGATTTGGGAGGCCTTTCGCTTTCCTGCTGACTCGAAGCCCCGCTTACTACCGAACTGCCAGCTCTCGATTGAGTCGAAAGGGAATTGAGCCTTTTCTCTGGCGAGAGTGTTGCGCCGACTGTCGACCCGTTGTTGCGGCTGCGATGAGTTGGAGCTTTAGGAGACTTTGTCGAAAGGGAGGCTTTGCGCCCGAATGTTGACGTTCTTGAGGAGTTATAGTAGGAGGTCTCACTGTGCGTAGTTGGAGAACCACTACTCGTACTCGGCCGTGTCGAAGAGGTCGGAGTCTTGCTGCCTCCAAATATGCTCCCCTTTGAGAATAGACCTCCGCCATTTGAAAAGCCCGTGTGATGCATATCGCCCTGGCATTTGGCTACTTTACCCGCTTATCTCGATCAGGGGTCCTTTCTGGCCTGCGGCTCGTGCAATCAACTCGTCTTGAACTTTGAGCCGGCAAAGGCAAGAAAGAATTATATATTAAAGAATTCCGACGATATAATTCAGAAAGAGATGTCCACTTCTTTGGCGTACCGTCCTAAGTGTGGCATCCGTGTTGCGCAAGCGCCCAGTTCAAAAGGAAAGTCAATGTACTCCGTCTGTCAAGGTCACTCTGTCGCGGGATTGGACAAGTCGCAGTTGCATGTCACCAGAGCATTCAAGTATGGAGTCAACAGACCAACGAGCGAGATCCACGACAACTATATACCACATACTGCGGACCAATATATAATCCTTCCTCGTCTCGACAATTTTCCTTCCTATCGCGTTCCAAAGTCAGTCCAGCACTACCAGCAGAGCCTGGTTACCGGCACGGCAGTCTGCTGTGCCTGGCGGATCTCGAAACTACTGCCAGGGGCTCGGCGGCGATATGCCGCGATGTGACAATGCGATAGGATCCGATACGGCCCCTGAACGCCATCCCAATGCATTGGATCATGTTTAGAAACAGAAGAAGATCGCACATTAAACGGCTGGCTGGAAAGTGGCTCTGTATGGAGCACTTATCGGAGTTAGGCCGGTGATCTGGAGACTGCTTTTGATAGGCTAATTCGCACAGGACCCCTCATTGTAGTCCGTGAACTTTTGAGGTACAAATATCACCCCTCTCAAGAAGCAAAGTTTCAAAATATATACCATCAGATCAGATATGGCCACCAGCAAGCTTTCGGAGATGGACGGGCCTTTTGGAGAGCCTGCGCCAGAGATATTGGAAGGCAGAATTTGGGTTGATGGGTGCTGGGATTTCTTCCATCATGGTTTGTCAACTACCTAAAATAACCTGGACACTCCTTCTAATTCCTTCTTAGGGCATGCCGGCGCTATGCTGCAGGCACGACAACTTGGTACCGAGCTCGTGGTCGGCATACATTCCGATGAGTCGATACTGGAGAATAAAGGCCCTACAGTGATGAACCTGGAAGAACGGTAAAGACAATGGTGTCCTGGTCTTGCTATCCGCTGATTCATGAGTAAGAATCGCAGCTGTTGATGCTTGCAGATGGGTCACTGAGTCTGTGTCCTATGCTCCTTATGTTACGTCCTTGCCATGGATATCACACTATGGCTGCAAATACGTTGTTCATGGAGACGATATCACTTCAGATAGTAGTGGGGAGGATTGTTATCGCTATGTCAAGACTGCTGGTCGATTCAAGGTGGTGAAACGAACACCAAGCATTTCAACAACCGACTTGGTTGGCCGAATGTTGCTTTGCACCCGAACACACTTCATCAAGTCCTTCTCGAAACTCTTGTCTGGGGAAGAAGGATCAGGAAGTGCCGAGGAGAGGACCAAGGATGGTGCAGCCATGACTGGAAGAATACGGCAATATGCCACAGACTCAACTGGTCTCAATCCTGGTTCTAGCGTATGGTTTTGGACTGCTTCTATGGCCGCAAGAGAGGATCACACTGAGGAAGAAAAGGGGATATTTAGTCGACTATGCGAGGGATCTCAACCATTGCCAGGCCAGAGAGTGGTATATGTCGACGGAGGTTTTGATCTCTTCTCTTCTGGGCACATCGAGTTCCTTCGAAGAGTGATCGAGGCTGAGGAGAAACTTGGAAGAGATGAGGGTTGGTACAGCGAACAGGCAATACAAGAGCGAGTTGGGAAAGGCAAGGACTATGGTCCAGTATTTGTTATTGCAGGAGTCCATGACGACGAGGTCATAAATCATTGGAAGGGCGTGAACTACCCCATAATGAACATATATGAGCGAGGGCTATGTGTTCTGCAGTGCAAGGTAAGTCCTCCGATTTCGCCGTCTATTGCCATGTTAAGTTTGAGTAGTACATCAATTCGGTGATATTTGGTGCCCCTTTCACACCAACTCGAGCATATCTCACCTCCACTCCATGGGGAACCCCGGACGCCGTCTATCACGGACCGACCAGCTTCATGCCCCTCACTTATGATCCTTATACAGCACCCAAGGAGATGGGGATCTACAAGGAAATAGGCGAGCATGCTTACAGCGGGGTTAATGCCGGCCAAATCGTCCAGCGAATCATGAAGAGTCGAGATATGTACGAGGAACGGCAGCGCGTAAAAGGAGTGAAGGGAATTGGTGAGAATGCTCAAAGGGTACGAGAGCAATTGGAACGGGAGCAAAAGTTGAAGGAAAGTGCCGCTTGATGGGTCAATGACAGGTAGAGAGGTTCGAGATCTCCAAGATTGGGACTCTTTCAATTCGTGCATTATTGTCTTCGGCGTTCAACACGTGCGAGGAATACCCAGATGATCGATAGAATAGACAGATTGAGACTCAATGGTAGATTTTAGAGAGATCAATGCATACGTCTGATCAGACGTGGCACATAGGGGGTACAACGTAGTATCTTCAACACATTTTGATATCTATGCTAGTGGGGGTTTATGATATATCAAAAACCAGCAAAGCCAGCACCAGTAGATCGCAAATGAAATTCAAAGATGAGCCCACCATATGCAGAAGCAATGTGGCTGATAAGGCGAATCTAAGTTTTCTGGGACCTTTTCAAACAGAATTCTCAAATCAGCGAGCATTCCATATTTCTACTCAATGGGGGAGCCGTCATGTGCTACCTCGACGTGCATAGTGGCGGTTACACTCGGTTGGCAGCGGCGATTATCATTCCGCCGCACTAGTATTTTCACCTCTTCTCAACTTTCATCCTTGTTCTGCCATGCCTCAAAGACGATCTCACGCGCCTTGCACTCGTCAATTGGCCACCGATGTCGGTACCGGCATTCGGATTTCGTAGTATGCGTACATGAGCAAGCAGAATTGCGGTGACGAAGCCAATATTCAGCCTCCTCAAATCATGGTTGCTTAATTCGAAGTGAAGACAACTCTTGCGTATACAAGGACACCCTGATCGCCGAAATGTCACTTGTGCAGTTGACAGATGGGGTAGCTGGGCCGGTAAGAAAATCTACCAAGTACGTAGTCTGAAAAAGCTCGCCTGCATTTTCTTGGACCGATAGAGTGGGAACTGTATTTGGCGGTTTGCCGACTACCTACCTATCTCTTTGCCCTTAGTGCCCGCAGATACCAATCCATCCACCAGGTCAATCCATTCCGCACCTTCCCTTCCCTGACGTTCCACACTAGCACCGAGTAATCGACTAGAAAACATCCTTATACGCCAGCAGAGTCTTCTCTGACTCAATTGTCATATTTAAAGGTCTTCTGACTTCTTTCCCTCCTTTCTTTTTGTTTCTACATACCACCCTAAAACAGTGACCACATTCTATTGGTTATTGACTCATTGATTTGGAGACCCTCTCTTTGTTGATTGTACATTTAAACAAACACAACTTCATTATCAATTGTCCCAATACACAATGGCACCTTCAGCAATTACTCCACCTCACACTCATCCTGTGCAGCAAACTTCAGAACTCACAGCCGCCGCCGTTGCCAAAAAGCTCGCTGAGACCGCGCCATCTGTAGCAAGGCAAACCAATGATGTTGAAACCACCCTTGCGCCTCTCGATGCCTCAAAGTTGAAATTCACCAAGACGACGACGCCTATGACTGTTCCTGAATTGGGAGATCCAATCATCGCAACTGCTTCGCAATGTTCTGACCACATGGTCACCGCGGTCTGGAAGTCTACCACAGGATGGGCAGCCCCTGAGTTGAGACCGTATGGCAACTTGTCACTTGCACCAACGGCTTCTTGCTTGCATTATGCTACGGAGTGCTTTGAGGGTATGAAGATGTATAGAGGATATGACGGGAAACTGAGATTGTTCAGACCGGATTGCAATGCTAAGAGAATGGTATGAATTTCATCTTTGAGTGAGCGGTTTTCTTTTTGGCTCCTAACTGACGAGCATGTAGTTAATATCGGCAACACGTATCTCACTTCCAGGATTCGATCCCAAGGAGCTAGAGAAATTGATCCTCGCCGTCGTTTCTATCGACGGCCCCAAATGGCTCCCAAAATCTCGAGCTGGGGAGTGCCTTTACCTCAGACCAAGTATGATCGGATCCGCGGGAGCGCTTGGTGTAGGCGCTCCAAAGGAGGCCACTCTTTTCATCATTGCCACCTTCGTAGGTCTTCTTCTAGAAAATTCTAGACAAATTCTGATTATAGCCCTAGATGCCGAAACTCGAGCAACCAAGAGGTCTCAGACTCTTAGCCTCAACAGAAGGTATCCGAGCCTGGCCAGGAGGATTCGGCTACGCAAAAGTCGGTGCTAACTACGGACCAACCCTCATGGCAACCAAGACTGCCGCAGAGAGGGGCTACCACCAAGTCCTCTGGCTCCTTGACGGACAAGTCACAGAGGCTGGCGCATCTAACCTCTTGATCGTCTGGAAGACAAGAGAGGGAAAACTCCAATTGGTCACCGCTCCTCTTGACGATAAGATCATCCTCGACGGTGTTACGCGACGAAGTGTCTTGCAACTTGCACGCGAGCGACTCGCCAACGGCTCAACTGGCTTAGAACCTATCGAGATCGTAGAGCGCAAGTACACTATGGATGAAGTAGCCGACGCTGTCAATGAAGGACGTATGGTCGAGGCTTTCGCTTGTGGCACAGCTGTAAGTTTCAATCCCCCAATCTTTAAAGAAACCCTCGAAACTAATACCATCACAGTTCTTCGTGGCACCAGTCTGCGCAATCGGCTACCGGGAGACAGATCTCGACATCCCTATGAAGCGCGGTGACAGTGGAGAGTACGCACACGCCATCAAAACCTGGTTGATCGACATCATGTATGGCCGCGAACAGCACGAGTGGGGCGTCGTCGTGGAAGAGAAGGAGGAATTGTAGATTTGAAGTTTCATGGTTGGGTGGTTGGTTTTGAGACGCTTCGTATGCATAGATGCATTGGATGGCGTTAGCGGGAGTTGGGCCAGATTGGTCATGATGTTTGTCATTGGCATACCATAGCGTGTTATAGAGTATTTATTGACGTGGAGCTTTTAGACTTTCAAGCCGTCGCACAAACTTTATGCTGTTTCATTTTTACTAATATGGTAGACGACTGATGCATGCTCGCTTAGCACGTCGATTCAAACGATGTGGCAAAGCTTGACAAGCTGTCACCATCCTGGCTGTTGGTAAATCACACTCGAAAGTAACTTAGGAAAGAGGAGATAAGTAAACCATCTGTCATTGATTGATGTTTATTTGTTGTTTAGCAATATCATACCTTGGGCCAACACGACGGCCATATTTCAGTAAGCTTTCCATTCCTTTTGACCAGTCAGCATGGCATCCCAACGTTGAAAACTAGCAATATCGGGCAGAGAAAGGTGGCCAGCATACCTTTGGCTCCCAATTCGTTGTATATTATAAGCAGCTTTCTATTTTATTGTCCCAAATAGCAACTTCTGTCTCGTCTTGCAATCGTTCTATACATGCGAAATGTCCTCATTGAGCTTCCATAGTTCGAGATACTACCCCTTCACAGCATCTATTCTTGCAGCAAACTTTGAAGTAACTTGGTCTGCTCTCTCTTCGTCATAAGATCCAGTTCCTATTCATCGCAAGTCAGCACTGGTTTCCTCATCATCCAATACTACTAGCCTTCTCCGAAGCCTTCATCCTCTGCATCGTCCTCCCACTCAACCCATCAACCTCCTCCTCCACCTCCTCAACCCTAGTCCTTAACTCAATATCAATCAGTTCCATCTCCTCGCTCATTCCCTTTCCTTTGCCCAATCCCTTAACTACCTCCCCATCTTCTCCAAATTTCTCCACCCCAAACACGTCAACACCAAGCCTCAAATACTCATCTTGTAACTCATCCCACTCTCTCCAATACTCCTTCAACTTAGCTTCTTCATCCTCAACGATTTTTGTGAAGTCCGCGATGCGCGTGCCGATCTTGACGATCTTCGTGGCACGTTTGTTGTCTTGCTGGACTACTGTTTCAATCTCTTCTTCAGCTGGGTCAGCTGAGAGAGTCTCGAGATGGACTTTGAATGTGTTGATGAATGTCTTGTCTGCTGCGGAGGAGGTTGTGAGTTTGTTGGTGAAGTTGGTTTTGATGGTGTCCAGGTTTGTGGTACTAGTTGTTAGGATTGCTGAACGTGCTTCTTCGATGCCATCTATAGTTGTTAGTAAATTAGGTGATTTTGCGCGCTACGAAGGACATTGAACTCACCTTCGAAGTCAACCAAGAAGTCTGGCTCAGGTGTTGAATCAGAACTTGGTTCTCTGCGTTGATTTTTCTTCTTGTCACGCGTCAAATCCCTGCGTGGACCCTTCTGTTTGAAGACACCGGCAATCGACACAACATGCTTTCCATTTACAGCCTTCTCTTTCTGTTGTGGAGCCGGTGAGTTTTGAATTGGACGGTCAGCCTGTCGATGACTTCTAGAAACTGCCGCACGAGGTTTGCTGCCATGTTTGCTTTTAGTCTCGCCGAAGGAAACGGACTTTCGTGAGTCTGCAGCTTCGCGCGCCATCTTGATTGTTCAGAATATTACAGGGAGTTAGTTGTGATGAGTATTTGGAAGTGACGAGAGTGTGAGTGGAAATGAGATGAGTTGGAAGTAGATATTTTCTTTTTTGTTCTATCTACTATTTGTCGAAAGAGGAAGTCGCGTCTCGTCTCAACAAGCGAGATACGTGCGAGGCAGAAACGACAACAAGTTGAAGCATGAGCCCCCCCTCCACTTAGCATTCCGTATGCTGTACTTGAATTAGATCAAAAATCTACCCTGCATGCTGAAAAGCACTTTCTTGCCCATGGCATTATCCACTGGAGATTTCAATACTGCTTTCTATCCAGGCCTTCACTGCAACACAAGCATCCAATATATTTTATTCACTGAGCAGCGTAAATACGTGCATGACAGCCAGAGCCTCTGAATTGTGCAAGATGTAAATGCAACAAAAACCAGATGAGTTGTGAGACGTAATCTGCCTTTGGGCAGATGATGAGTATGGCATAACAGAGCAGGCTTCCAGCGGACCAGAGAGATAACTTCAGTTGTATGATCTACGAATAACGAAAGCTGTATTGAAGCAGTGAAAAATGAGATACCACAGGTATGGCATTATGTAAGATGAAAGTATGTGGTAGAAATTTGAAGGTAATAGCGATTTGTGAGAATAAGGCAAGATAACGGTTTTTTTTAGATCGTAGTGCTCGTTTTTTGGACTTGTAATCTTCTTCAGCAAAAATGGGAAAACAGCCAATCTAAAGGATATTGCTCGAGGTTCAGCTCCATGGCCAATATCAATTCAGAGTCTAGCCTTAGGCATAACGGCTTGGTCTAGAGAACGAACCCGAAGAGATGAGCACCAAGGCTACATCTGTACCGGCTCGACATAGACTATGAGGTTCCAAAAAGCTACCCTTGGAGCGCAAGAGGTGCTATGCCAAACAGTCCTTCTCCTTTATAATTAGGTGTGCCTTGCCCAACATAGGCTCCTAGTACTCACTGTCCGCTAGCGCTTGATCCCAGCCGCAAGTAATAATAGAAGGATTCTCAACGACCGGAATGAACCAATGTCATCAAAAACCAAGTCCCAGCCTCCTCTCAATAACCTCCACAATCTCACTCCACTCCCTCATCGCCCCATCCCCTACATCCCCACAAGCAAGTTCCTTCTCCTTCGGCCTCAACACCTCAAACCATCCTCCCTCCTCATCATTCCCATCTCCCCCCTCTCCGTCCTTAACCCCCCACTCCCCTTCCAAGACCGCAACCTGCCTCCCCGTAACCGGATGCCTCCACATCGCCGTATTCATCGCGGGCGCAACCACTATCCTCTTCCTCCTCCGCTCCATCACACTCCCCACCTCAATCAACCCACTTGTATCCCACGCCCTCACCACACTCGTAAGTAGATTATCACTCAACCCACCGACGATCCTTGCGAGTGTGTTAGCACTGAGTGGCGCGATCACCATGATGTCTGCCCAGCGACGTAGTTCGATGTGGAGGATTGGATTCCCGCGAACCCAAGGGTGTGTCCATTCGTCGGCGTCGGTGAAGATGTGGGATACGGATGGGGAGGAGAGGAGTGTAGAGAGATGGGGTTGCTCGGAAGATTGGCCTGCGAGGAAGGAGGAGGCGGGTGTGGTGAGGAGGAGGATTATGGAGAGGTTTGCATGCTTGGAAAGAGCGTTGACGATGTTGGGAATTTTGATAGAAGCTACAGAGCCGCTTGCTGCGAGGAGGAGGTGTTTCTTGCCGTCGTTTGCGTGGTCGGCTGCTACGAATGGTGGCTGTAAATTTGGTCCATTCTTCTGATCGGAATTTATATCTAGCATCTTCACGACGCTGTCGAAAGACGTGCTTCAAGGCGGTTCGGGGAAACTCATCTTGACATGAAGTAACGAGGTTACAGGACGCAATGCAAGAAGGCGAACAACGTCAATGTCACCCCACTTTTTCCCAAGCTCCGAGGTCAGCCTTGCACCAATTACTAATATCTGATTGGTCAGAGCTACAAAATCAACCAACTTGATATCCATCACCATTTGAGTTGGACTCGAACTTCCCGAGCATACACCTCAGTATCCATTCCATCTTCACAAACCTCAAAATGATATCAAGACCTCTCCTCTCGTCGGTACGGTCCCCAACCTTCACCCTTTACCAATGCACTATATACTAACAATACACCGAACAGGCCTTCCGACAAGCAGCTCGCCCCATCCCAACACTGACCAACCCTTCTAAATTCTCTCGCTTTACACCCATAGCCGCACGTTTTCTCTCCCAGGAAACTCGCTCTAAAATAGATGAGGTCATCACCACGAAACCCGTCGTGCTCTTCATGAAAGGCACACCCGAAGCTCCAGCATGCGGGTTCTCGCGGGCCAGTATACAGATCCTAGGGCTGCAGGGTGTGGATCCGGGCAAGTTCGCGGCGGTGAATGTTTTGGAGAATGATGAGATCAGACAGGGTAAGTCCCCTAGTCCATTTCCAAATTATAAAACATAAAATGAAGGGATAGGGAAAAGGTGGCAAAATGGCTAACAAATTTGTGATGTAGGGATCAAAGAGTATTCAGACTGGCCCACGATACCGCAGTTATACATCGATAAAGAGTTTGTGGGGGGTTGTGATATCCTGGTTTCGATGCATCAAAATGGGGAGTTAGCGAAGATGTTGGAGGAGAAGAAGGTGCTTGTTCCTGCGGAGGAGGAGGAATCTGCGCCAAGTAGTTGAGCATGGGAGGCCATTGAGGTAAATTGTGTATAGGGTATAATGATATTGTATGATAAAGGGCGTTGCGGTCTATAGACATCTCACGATGATTTTCACGGTGCATTGACTGTTTTTGTGGCGATTGGGGTGAAGTGATGATGGTCCTAAGCTTGCCTTGCAAGTTTCTGAGTTAAGAGCAGTTTTTACTTTCTCATCCACCATCTAAGTTTACAGGGGACTACCGAGCAAACCTTCATTTTATCATATGCACTTAGTCACCTCCTCAAGACATCCCCTCGAAGCACCTGTCCTTCTCTGAATAGCCATTCTGTTTCAATCACCTGCCACTGTAACAAATAGTAAACGAAGCTCTTTGTCACCACAAAATTGTGCCAATTATGTCCACTCTCCGTCAGGTCTCCATGGTCAAATCCAGGATTCAGACGACCGAATTTAGAATCTGTACTCGAAGAGCAGACAGGTAGTTTACAATGGAAGTGTCCTCTATGTTTATTCTTGAGTAAATGGTTTCAAGTAATATGATAGCTCAGGTCTTTGCACCCTGCGCACGTCTTGCTTCACAATATACCTTTGTACAGTATAACATTGATTATTAAACGCAATGAAGTGCCAGCACCATTATCTAACACCAATTATCAGAATCCAGCCACCAGATATATCTCTTGCGAGTATGAAATCTACTGTGCAGACCACTTGAACGCCTTCTTGCCCAATGCCGAATCAGACTCGTCATCCAAGTAACGCCTCCTCCTCCTGCCCCTTTCCCTGCCTCCCCTTCCTCAACACCCTCCCCAAACAAACACGCATCCCATCACCCCCCAAATCAACACACCACCCCACCGCCACACCCAAGAATCTCATTCTATTAACCCTCCCACACGCCCACAACAGTCCTCTCTCACTCTCCCCTTTCTCATCACAGCCCCACGTCTCCAGTGACGTTACGGCGATACAGAGGACGAGAGTTTCCTTCCTGTATTTCCACAACCCACACTTCCTATCCCCATTCCGTTCCCGGAGGTCCACAGTCAATTTATAACTCAGCGCTGGATCTCGAAAGGTGACAGAGCTACAAATGATCAGCATTTTACGTAGGAAAGAAGGGAAAGGGGTGGGGAACATACCGCTCTCCATTCCTAACAGTAACATAAACTAGCTCCTCGATCTTTTTCACGAACTCCTCTTGTCTGCTGATGTCGCCGGTGAGGACGCCTGCCATGGCGTGGCCTAGCTCTCTTGCGTCAACGGCGATCTCCTTTCTCTTTCTTCCGAGGTGGAGGTGAGTGCGGGAGGAGAGGGAGAACCGGGAGGTGTGTGGATCCTTCTCGTTCTGCTTGACCACTTCTAGGAACGCAGCATCCGGGAAAGCCATAGATCGTTCCTGGTTAGGATGTATATATCGCGTCTGCGGCTCGAGATTAAGAGCACCTTTCGTGTTGAAGATGAAAGGTTGTGCCATTTTGGATTCTGTCCTTGGTTTTATTACTTTGGGAAGAGTCATTCGAATCTCGTAAGAAATACTGAATGATAGAGTGAAATAGAAGGTAGTGATGTATGTTGTGAGTTATAAAAAAATGAGCCAAATAGTAGATTCGAAAAGAACCAGTCCTTTCAACCTTTTAAAATAATAGTAAACGTATGGAGGCTTGATCACAGATCAAAGAGAGAAAAAAAAAACTCAACACAATAAAAGATAACTACTTCCCAAATCCTCAACAAAGAAACCGCGAGAGTCTACGTTCAAATACCCATCACCCGGCTTTCCACACATAAAAACCAACATCGGCCTATCCATCACACGACATTCAACCCACCAATCTCAGCATCGTGTTAACAAGTAACTCGGTACCTCAGCCCTACAGCGCAGCGGCCCTAAACAGTCATCTGATCATAGGACCTAGGGTTGTACGTTTTGCATTGTTGGTGCTTCCCCTTTCCGTTGGCGCGCGCCTTTTCCACCGCCCACCTACCTACCTTCGTCTCTTAGAGTCGTTGCCGCGGCTGCTCAAACAGTGACCTTCCCCCGTATCATGCATAGATACCTACCAAACCAAAGATAACTCTCATGAACCTCCGTAAAGATGATGCTTGTGTTGCTTGTGGCGTGGTGATGGAAATAGATAAGAGAAAGGAGGTAGGTAAGCGCGATTGTACCGAGTCCTCGGGTGTCACGACCCCTCCAGTAAGCAGCCGAAATAGAAGGCAAGGGGGTTGCGCGGGGCTGATGTTGGATCATCAAGGTACGAAGGGATGATGTATGACGACAGGAGAAGTTAGTTTTGTTGGAGGACAGGTCGGTTCAAATTTGTTTTTCAAGGACCTGTGATGTCACGAGAAAGATGGGAAAAGAGTAGATGAGGTTTTTAGGTATTCAGAATCCATTTCTATTCAGATTTGCAACCATCATGTATTGCATTATGCAAACACATTAAAGTTTAAATATTTACAAAGAAGTTGTCCAAGTTTTGCTTTTCCTGGGAAAAGATGCCCATTCATGCAAAGATCGATCCTCCATATCAAATTGTGTGGTGCTCCAGGCACCCCCGGAATCACAGAGGTCCCCTCCTGGTATGATTGTCTTGATTCTTTTTACGCCTGGTGCTTGATGCTTCCATTGTCCGAAGTAGCCTAACCAAATGAAACTCGTAAAAGTCGACTTGCGACTATAGGGGGCTCGCTTGAGAGGTCCACTCTCTTGAAAGCATGCATCGTAGTCGCTGCTCCCTCTAATTGAAGTACCAGCTCATTTGATCTTGTCCCTTGGTGAGGAAGTCTGGCATGACTTCTTTGATGGCCGCGTGCGACAAGTCGAGAGAGCCTCCAGCGCAACCCGGGCAGGAATCGGCGATCTTGGCAACGACCGACTTGCCATTGTAGACGACGGTGATCATCGCACCACAGATAGGGTTCTTGTTTGGATCGGTGACCCCAGCCTTGGTTTGATATGCCGTCATCATTGTTTGACTGAGGGCAACAATCTTCTCCGAGTCGCCATTAAGGCCGCTAATTCCACACGAGGTGGTTCCAACATCTGGTTCGTAGTAGGTAACCTTTCCACTGCATGGACTACCCTTTGAGCATTCACCAGAGGAACTGCTAGAGCTCGAGGCAGCAGACGTAGCAGCGGCAGGCGCGGCAGCAGTGCTAGCCTGAACAACGGGGGCCACCACCGGAGCAGCTTGACTTGGTGCGGCTGGTGCTGCAACAGTCTCGACGGGTGGGACATAGACGGACGTGGACGATGGTGGAGGTGGGACGTAGGTGGATGTTGGTGCAGGGGCGACATAGACTGAAGTTGAAGACGAGGACGATGATGAAGGCTTTGCGGCTGGTTCGAGAAATTGAGCACCCTTATCTGGGGATGCGGCTGGAGCAGCAGCAACGCTGACGGCAGATGAAGCAACGACTGGAGCTGGCGCGGGCTCTGTGGCTTCCGTGGGGATGATTTGGCCAGGAGTCACCCAAATGGTTGTAGTGACTCCGACGATCTCAGTAGTCGAGACTACCTCAGTGACAATGACCATAGGAGCTCTTGGCTTGATATGCTTCTTATTGTGTTGATGTTGGTGGGCTCCGTGAGGTTGAGCGATGGCAGCGGATGCCAACAGAGTGGCGGCGGCGAAAATTGAGGACTTCATGATGTTCGTGATAGACGAGCTGATGCGAAGATTTCTTTTACTTTGGATGGTGGATCTATTGACTTTTGTCGGGTATCTTGGGTCGTAACAAAAAATTGAGAATCGACTGGCGACTGTAAAGCTGAAAAGGGTGACAGTGAGTTATTCTTGGACGACTTTAGTACGTGAGTACAGAGTATCGTGGAGTAATATACTGTTGGTGTTGGTTGGTGAAGTTGTGAAGTTGGTGAAGTTGGTGAAGTTGGAAAAGACGGTGGGTGAGAAACGATATCTCAAAGTTGGGGAGTTTGATGGAAAGAATGAATCGATTTCGCAGACCAAGGCTGAAGAAAGAATGTGATGATGAGGAAGAAAGAAGGTGAGAGGGAGAGGAAAGAGTGTTTTTGAGTTGGCAAAGAAGGAGGCCGCGAGTGCGTGTGGTGGGGAAGAAGCGATGAGCCGGATGGATTGTCATTGGTCTGACTCCTGTTCGTTTGTGCTGAATTCGGGGCTGTGGCTGGGAGGCCCCGCTTAGGAGGGAGAATTCAGCCAGTCACAACTCGAAGAAAGGGTGCTATGAATACTCTGCCGTGGTTTAAAGCAGGGGCCTACCTGCTTTTGACCCACATGTTTCTTGGCATTCAGGAACCAAGGTTCTTTTCCTCCTCTGACCCCTACCTTTCTCGCCTGTTCCTGAGAGGATCCCCTGTCCATTTCTTGTCCAGTCCTTGTCCAGTCCTTGTCCAGCCCTTGCCCAGTCCTTGTCCACTCCTCCTTTGCATCTGGGCATCTGCGGGTGGTGAAGGCGTCTTCTTGCTGCAGAGACGATCCTCTCACCACTGATCCTCACATCCGCCGTCCCCTTGAATTTTCTTTAGCTGATTCGTTCCCAACTTCCCCTCCTCCCGTCAGACTCGCGAACTGACGGAATACACGATAAGCAATCTTCATTATCGTGTCTTCACACATGTCCTCGCTCCCCCGCAGAGACTTTGCATCAGGAGAAGCACAGATGACCACTACGTCAACGACGGCATTGTTGCATATTGCTGTCGTGATGTTCATCTCAAGTTCCCAGCGTTCATCTCCTGCTCCGCCACGTCTTCTCGCTTTCACGACTCACAACTCACCACATTGACCACATCAACCACACAGCCTTGCAACCGGCAATGCCCTGGCGACTGGCAATTGGCGATTGGTGACTGGTGACTGGCGACTGGTGACTGGCGACTGGTGATCATGGAGTGTCCGAGAATCACCTTCTTCACAGCCGCAAGGGGAACGAACTCAGGAAACCCCCTCCCCTTCCCCCCGAGGAAACAAAAGTCAAGGCTCAACGAGGCCCAGCCCGATGTGCTGCCAGCATTTTCAACGCCAGTCCGTTCCCTTCAGCCAATGGAAATCATCACATCCTCCCCTCTGGGCAGCTCCCGACCTTTGGCGGCGGGACTTCTCCGCTCGCGTACTCCAACCAACATGGCAACATAAGCCCGTCGTTTCAGCAGTGCAAGGTGGAAAAAACTCTTTCCTCTGTCGACCGGCTTCTGAGCAGGTATCCTCGAAGCAGCTCACCGACCTCCTCGCATTGGTGTGTTGATCGGCAGAAAAGGTGACCCAAGGGAAACATCTGATTGAAACATCCGATTCCATCACCTGAATCCATCACGAACAGGTGTGTGTGATACCTCGACCAGTCAGAACAACCCAGCTCCGACTCTGTGCAGCAGCAGCTTGACGCTTGAGAGGGTGACAGAAGCGACTCCTGCAAGGTGTGGTGGAACTAAAAGTGGCAAAATCTTGCCAACACTTTGTCAACTCGCTCGACTCGGAATCAAAATACGATGGAAATTTGGACATTTTGCTTCTTTCGTCATTACTACATTGCGCTTTTTTCTGCTGCTGTCCGTACTACACACTAGTTGAGAAACTGTATTCCCATGTCGAGGAGCAAGCAGTGAATCCGTCAACCGCTTGGATATCTCGGTCACGAGCAGCCCACGTGGAAGCGAGCTTCCTTCGAGGAACGTTGCACATGGCCCCATGGGTACACCCAATTACCCCTAATTGAAATGGAAATCCTGCAAATGTTCCAGTAAAATTTGTTGGAATCCATCAAGCTTATATGTTTATTGCAGGATTTCCTACAAATTTCTCTTCTAGCACTCGGGTTTCATAGAGAGAATACCTTCTCCATTAGGTGTTCGCCAACGGTCAGCGTTCAGGTCAGGATGGATGCCCCACGAGAGGAGAACCCTCCCTGAGTGGGTGTGTAGTTCCTTCCGACCTCTCGTAACATGGAACCATACCCCCAGCAATGTTCACAAAGTAGCGAGAAGGTTCTCAGCCACTTCAGTAAACACGCATTTCGAGCTACTCTGTATCATGTATCTATTTTCAGAGACCGAGAGAGTTCTCAATCGCTTTAGTCAACTCGCATCTCGAGATACTTGAGAATTTATGTATCTATCCTTGGTGGCACAACCTTACAACGGCTTCGTGAGGAGGTAAGGAGACATGTCAAGCTTAGCTTTCTACTGCCATGGCTAGCTCTATCTCTGCAGTTTCCCGAAAGCAGAACAGTCTGGTAGGACCAGGAGTATAAAATCTGTATACCACTGATATCTTAGTTAGATCCATTGTCTCGGCCAAGAAAAAGGGATTCTGGCCATTGTTCGATGGACTCCAAGTCTGACTCCATGCATTTGAAAAGGAGAATTTGACTGACTCATCCCTCTTGTCGAGAATATCAAGGACAGGCACACTTTCTTACTCAGAAGGTAACTTGACCCTTGCTCTATGAGTTTTGGAGGATCACAAGACTTGATATCCTAGTCTCAGCAAATGTGTTTCCACAAGATTACATGATTTCATACCCGTTGATCTTCCAATACACTTAAGGGACTACATTCAATCGTGACTGGGTTATGTCATTACTGACATCCTACTCATCCCACTCTCCTATATCAGAGTGTATTCCACACTTTGTGGGTGAGTATTTAGGTCATCACGAGTGGTAGATAAAGTTGTGACGTGGTGTCGAAAGTCAGACGCCACTGTGCAAACTTTTCGTAGCAACGTACAAAGTTTCATGTGGCTCGCAGGAATCCATCTGATCTTTGGACGTGGCATGTGTTGTTGTTGATTCTAAAACCAAGGATTTATGTAAGGCTGCAAGGTGATCAGATAGCACTACACAAACTGCACAGCAACTACAACGAGCCGTTCAAGCTGCATGACTTGGTCTGGTTTTTCAATGCGGTATATCGTTGTTGTCGAGATCTGATTTATTATCAATTATAGAGTCAAGGATTCATGTGAGGAATCAAGAGTAGTTATTCGTCGTGTGCACGGCCAAATTCGTCCTGATCTTTTAACGTGGCCTATGTTTGTTGTCGAGGTTTCAGTTGCTGTCGATCCTGGACATGGGTTTATGCAAGAAGACAATGTTGGTTGTTCACCGACTTGCCTGATGTTCGAGAATGTGAGTAGACCGACTGAAGTCCTGGGAGAAAAGCTGTCAAGTGGTTTTACTAGAGAACTCCTTGACATCGGTCTTCTGTGTTTAGCCTATAGGCTTGCGATGAGAAAGTATGATAGCTAGATGTTGTTTTGTTGTTGTTGCCATGTTATGACAAATGCTTCTTCTTTTTGTTGATAGATTGTTTTTAACAGCTTTATTACCGCTTCAATTCTTTTTAGAGGTGTGTAGTTGGAGATGTGTTGTAAGAACTTGAGTCAAACCTATGCATACACCACTATTCAGATATCCCAGATACCACAAGACAATCAATTAGACTGGTCTTAAAGCTCTAGGGGAATCAACTTGATCATGCTAGATGGGATGGGAGAACAACTTGTATTCTCTACTCCTTAAAAGGACCATCGCAGCCTATGGAGTAGCGCCTGGATGTTCTCATGGCCTTGACACACGCCCTCACTGTGGATCTTGCTAGTGGAAATACTTCAGAGGGAATTTGAAGAAGGATTAGGGATCATAGCCACGAGTTGAGATGAAATAAACTTCCTAGATAAGGCCCAGAAAGGGGTGGGAGGTGATCATAATGAAAGCTGTTATTATTAACTTAATAATGGTTACGAGTTTTAGAGTGTGAGAGAGCTTGCAACATACGGCAGGGCTTCTGTTTTCGCTCTGACTTGGAAACGCCAATTGTGATTTCTACAAGTTTGATATTCTTGGGTTCATCTTAGGAAGAATCGCTTGGGATTATATCAAACGGATTTGAGTAGAAGTTTGTGGAATTGGTCTGGTAATTGCCGGCGCTGCTACAGAACGGGACTGCGGACTTTTCGACAGGTATGGTATCGGCAACATGACAAAATATACTTGAATGACTTCAAAACCCAAAGTTCGAGAGCTACATATCACCCCCACCTAAAGTTAGTGGATCTCAGCTAGTTATATTCACAAACTCCTTCACTTCCAGGACCGACTGTAGTAATTGGATATTAAGATATAAATTTGAAAGCCAAACACTTCAGATTTGAAGACACTGATCACTCCGTGAACTCTGCCGAGGGTTGAAATTATACTTTGCAAACTCTTCTTTTGATCCCCCTACTTAGATTGTTGATGAGAAATATATAGCATTCAAATTTGCGAAGAGTGTATATTATCTTGTCAATGCCCAATCAGTACTTGAAAGATTCTATTTTCGAAATCCGAAAGAGTTTGTGAGTGGTGAGATTATCAACTTTCAAATGATGCAACATTCCAGCGGGAGACCGCTCATTGCTATGTCAGCTCAGCCATGCCAGCGCTCACGCCAAGCTCTAAGAGGCAAACTAAGAAGTACGATAAATATTCCTTCAACTAAACCACACCAACAAATCAGCATCCCCAATTCCACTTAAGCATTACAGAAGGATCACCTTAATCGAAATAAGAATAGCCACCCGTGCTACTGCTTACCTTCGTATAGCCTCATACCCGAAACTAAGCGACCTCTCCGTGGGGGCAGGAGATGCACGCGCTTACAGACCAATCACCTCTACCACGTGCGACAGTTAAAGGAGAAGACAAACGGTATTGGAATAGAGGATGAGAAGGAGATTTGAGAGGTACATCTTATTGATAGATTCATAGGCTATTAGATATAAGCATCAGCCTCAGAGGTGTTAAAGAGCCTCAGCTGTTTCAATAGGATTGGAAAATCCTCCGGCCTTGGCGACTCGAGAATAGAGCACATGGCTCTGTTTGTGTTGGTCAGAGATTAAAACCAGGATTTCAATGGGTATGTGAGATGATGCTCTGTCGTTTGCGATGACATGTGGGGATTTTGGGCACTATCTGATTTTGTGGTGGTGGAGATATAAAGATGCTCATATCTTCTTGCAATCATCACTTTCTCCGTTTATAACCAACTCAGCATAGCAACTTTCCAACCTTTCCTTCTTTCAACTTCAAAATTGGTCTCTTTCTTCGTTCTCTTAGATTAGTCGAAATGACTATCAAAACCCTCACCATCTTCCTCGCCCTCTCCTCAATCTCCAACGCATCTCCAGCTCTCTCCTTGCCCCGTCAAATCGACCCCCAAAAATGGCGCAATGTAAAATGCGACATCCCCTCCATTCAAGATGAACGCGTCTCAGTGTTCACTCGCTGGGCAGACACTGATGCTCGAAACGCATATTCCGCAGTTGGGAGGGATTGGAATCAACATGCGCCGCCGAAGAACTCTGATCCCTTGACGTTCCCGCAGCATGTTAGCAATTTCTTTCATGGACCGCCGAACAATGATTGTCAGGATTTAGGGGATAGTACGTGTGATGTTATGAAGCAGTGTGATGATTTTAGTAGTCCTGCTGGGTGAGTGACGCTAGGATGGTCTTGCGAGAGAATGGGGCTGACATGAAGATATGTAGATGGATGATCTTCAATTCAATGGTAGCTCTACATCAGGTAAACTCCCCCTATCCCTCCCAATTTCTTGAGTTAACTTAAATCATCAGGTCGGACGCCACGTCGACACAGCTCTCGAAGCAGCTCTCAACAGTATGCAAAACGACATGGGAACCTTCACCACCACCTTCGCGCCCCAACTCGAAGACTCCTCCATCTTCCGCGCCATCATCACCGATCTCGCAATGATGATTGGGATCGGATCAGCCTATAGCTGGAACGTTGTTGCCAAACGCGCGAAGTGGTTCGAGAACGACGATCATCGTGGAGTGGCTAAGGATTCAGTCAACACACTTATCGCTGGCGCCATTGCGTCCGGGAGGGATCATCTTCCAGCGTATGTTACCATCTCTGTCTATTTTTGTTAAGAGGTAGAGATCGCTGACAGTCTTGAAATAGCGCAGCGAGTCTTCAGAACAGCCTCACAGGAGCAATGGGCGATATGTTTGGCGCGTGGAAAACCGCAAATTCGGCATACATCCGCTCCATCTTCTCCGGAACCGTTCAAGCGCAAGGTGATTTTGGGCGACAGATGGGCAGTGGATTCTTGGCTTCGGTGCCAAAGGCTGTGAATGACGACTTGACGACTCTGACGGATAATCTGAAGACGATTATGTGGACTAAGATGATCACGAATGCTTGGAAGGTTGCGCCGGGGAATTTAAAACCGGTTATTGTGTGAGTGATCTGTTATGGATTTTTAGGGAAGATGGTTTGCTGATGAATAGATAGGATGTCCGATAATCCCTGCAACAGTCAAGCTGAAGGTGATCTCAAGGGCTCCATAAGTGATAGTGTAGCGGCTCAAACACATGTCTGTTATGACAACAAGATCTTCTATGTCGTTAACTACGTCCTCAAAGACGGAAACGGGCATGTTCCCTACACGTCTCTTGAAGCTCTGCCAGGTGGAACCTTTGACAACCTCTCCGGTGGAAAATGGTCTGGTGTCCGACTCGATGATTTTGTAATCAGGTTCGTTATCTCTGACTCTTCTCGTTTCCTTGCATGGAGCTGATACCTATGTGTAGTGCTTATGAAGGCTATAAGAACAATGGAAACAAGAACGGCTACCCATCACCTGACACTAATAGCGCAGGCGTGGAAGGCAACTTTGTTTTTGAAAAAGGAACTCAGACTCCTGGATTTACGTCCATGTCCATCTGTAAGATTTCGACGTATGGGGAGCTCAATCCCAACTACTCATGTCAACCACGGGTTCCGTGTTTGACGGGTGCGAAGATGCTCGCTTGTTAAGGAGCGGATCTGATTGGGTGTGGTCTCCATATACACCCATACAATGTCCAAGGATCTGTCCTATCATCTTATTCAAGGAAAGAGAATGGAAATCATTCTCACATCCTGTTTAGGATGTTTGAGCTTATTCTCCTAGCAATTTAAGGACATTCTAACAGACTAGCCTGTAATATATTGGAGAATCAAGGAATGTGTGGGTAGAGTTCCGACCTAAGGTCTCACAAGGGTCGTTTATCTTATAGACTTGGGAGGCGTTTGTTGATATCATTAGACGATATTATATTAGCTCAAGAGCTGCTGATTCCTTTTTGCTTTCGAATGTTGTTTTGGTATAGCAGTCGCTAAGTGTTTGGTTTCATAAGCCCGTTTTAACGTCCGTATACAGCTTCGACACATCGACTCGATTGGAAGTAGCCTCAACGAGCAGACTTTGTACTCTTAGATATACACTCTTTTCTGTCATGGATTAAGTGATATTTAAAAGCAATGAGGATATTACTGCAGAGAGAAACCATAGCATTAAACATGTTCCCCTATGGTTTCATACTCTATTTCCTCTCCTTCCACCGCATGCCCTCATCTCTCATACCCATCTCCCCAACCTCCCCGCCCTAAACCTTAACAAACTCCCAAACCTCTGAACCCCCTGCCCCATCCCCCATCTTCGCCAACTTACTCACTCCCTTCTCAACCCAAACCCCCACCCCCCAAAGCCTCTCCCAATGCATCATCAGTAATACATATCCCCCCTCGGGTATCGCCCTAACGCAAAACCTCTCCCACCCCTCATGACCCCCCGCATCGCATACTAGATTTCCCTTCACGTTATGCCCCAAATACCGTCCCGAGCACGGGTCTCGGAAGCCGAGCCAGCCTTTCGACTCGATGCACTCCCAGTGGATGTTACCCGGGCCGCCTGGTGGCGCGAGGATGATGGCACCGGAGAGGAGCGTGATGACGTGGTTGGTGGACGTGGAGCGGATTATGAAGGTGGAGGAGGGCCAGGGGACGGATGATGTGATGGCTGGAGTTGGGTTTGGGGACGGGTGGTCTTCAGTAATGACTGTTTCGGGGGGTGTGACGGCTGTGTATATGGTAGAGTTGTCGTGCTCTGGGATGGGCTCGACTTCAATGAAATTGAGGACCATGGTAGTATATTGTCTTCGTACCGAGATAGTGGTAGTGTACGGGTGTTGGGCTCAGGATGAAGGGTTAAGATATATAAACTAGGCTAGGGCGACCAGGTTACTCTTGATCTGGTTAATAGTGAGAATGCTTGTAGTCTGAATACAGATGTGAGAGTGTTGTTGTAGGTCACGTCTAAATACAAGTCCGCCTCGAGCTTGCATGGAAATGCGGTCAGTTGACCAATCAGCCACAACATGGCTGCAAGGGTTTCGGTATAAAGGTAAAGTCGATGATTGTTCTCACTCAACAATTCCCTCGTATTTTTGAGGCCCTCTCTGTAATGATGAGCATCGACTAACGGTTATATAATAGTGTACCGCCCCAGGCGTAGCTCTACAGTATCACGATAGTAGAAACGTCGACTTTAACGTTCTCAATACGCTTACTAGCTCTATATATCTCATTCCGCCATCTCTAAACTTCCCTCGATCCTCACTCGCTCAACACTCCAACCTTGCAAACCATCACTTAAATCTCTATCCCACCACTTTAAGCCCTGACACCCATCATCCACCTCAGCACCGCAATATGTCTCTTCCACCATCTTGATATGCGGTAGTAATTTCGACCTCATCTCAAGACCATTTAAGAAGCCCTAGTATCGCGCTCTCTTTCTGTAATACCCCCTGAGACCTCTAAGACACCTGAACTTGAAGCGATCGACATATCTCTTAATCATCTCATATTCTACCAGCAACCTAGCACATAATAACCGAATTTCTCACACCCAAAGCCTCGCAAACACACTAAATAATCACAACCTCAGCATCCTCTATATCCCAGCAAGGAGAAACAGACGCTTAGATCATAACGTAATAGGGGTTCGCTTAAACGCCCAACAACAGATTCATTCATTAGCCATAAATCCAAACACCAACTTGCAGTAAGAGTCCTTCTTTCACAAGGATTCTAATTCCAGCTGGCAACTCTACCTCTTCACTAGCAACATACTACATAATCTTCAACCAAGAAACGCACCCAAGGGATTGGGGACGGCAAAACACCAGAAGCATAGAGTAGTAGTAGCTGTTGATTTCCTGCAGACAAAACGTTCAATTCTCCATTGACATATAGAAATGAATCTTGATGTTTAAGATATTCATGAATTATTACCCCAAATCTTCAATTTGCGAAGCACCGACTCAATCATCGATGATCTCTGTAAGCATACAACCACATCTAGACCTAATACCTCTCGGGTTTCTTCTTGTGCACATCGCAACTATAAACCAACCCTGACACCGCACCAAAATACCACAACACACATCTCTTCGATCCCTCTGCCTGATTAAGCCGTCAATCTACCTAAACATGAGAACACACCAAACCCGGCTTCAACAACAACTCCTCCGTCCATAATTTTAACCTCAGAAACAAATCACCCTTTGTACAAGCGCGAGTTTAACTTCATCTAACCCTTCTTAGGATATACACCATGTTGTCCCTTCGAAATACAATACATGACGCAATAGGCTAATAGAACAACATCATCCCCCAAAAGAACAGGCAAAAAGATCACCGAGAAGTTCGAACATCCAGACACTTATTCGGCGCAGCAGTCAAATTGGCGAAAGTCTCTTCATAATCCCGCAACTGTTGGCTGAGCATCGCAAGACCAGCGAGCCCATGATGCTTCGTTTTTGACCAGGTATTCAAAGGTGGAGATTAATCTTCTTGTTTATATGTTTCTATACACCCTGTGAGGTGTAGTTAGCGATAGCGTAGGGTATAGAAGAAGAGTTGGTGTGAGAAGGTATTTCGAACGGAGTTTGATATAGGTGGATTTCTTCTTATTCACTTCCTACCACAAGATGATTTCGTCTTCTTTTGAAAGATTGGATGCAATAAGAGGCTTAAAGAATGTGAGTCGAGAGCATCTTTCACCCAAATTTCCCAAATATCTAAGACACAACAGTGAATAAGTATTCAAGCAATTCAACTTCATTAAAGCCTATTGTTACAACCTCCATCTACCTATCTACCAACACACATCTATAAAAAATGCTATTACGATGTAAGGGTATCTATCACTCCTAACGTGCAAATGCGTCCACCATTTTCCATACCATTAAATAAGCCAAAACATCTTATCCCATTAAAATCCCACCCCAAAATGTCAAAAGTCGTACGCCTCCCAACCCAACATCCCCGGACCCAAGTCATGATCATCATCATCATCATCATAAGTGCCATTAAAAAGAGAGACATATACTGCAAGGCCATGCACACAACACACAGACAAGGCAGACATAGAAAGAAGCTGGACACGCTATGGATGAAGAAGAGACAGACACGCACAACACAAAAACATATTAGTTAAGGAAAAGAGTAGATGATAGAGAAGATGTATATGACAACATAAAAAAAGAGAAATTTTTATCTGTGTTTTCAAAAAAGAAAGAAGAAGCAAGGAGATTTGAGTACAGATATAGAAAATGAGATACCCAAGAAAATCCAAGCACATTAAGTAAGTCATCCCTGTCGTATTTTTCTCTCTCTTTCCTGACTTGGTCACATGAAAATCCATCCGAAAAAGGTTCGATTCCACGAAAACATAGGGAAGTAATAAAAAAGAGTCCTATGAGAGGACGAAAGGGTGATATAGTAGTACATGATGTGAAGATGAGGTTGAAGAAAGACGTTGAATTGATGATCGGTCGAGGTCAAAACCATCTCGAGTTGCCGCTTTTCGATATCTTTTGGAGGACTCCGATGCAATCACTGAGCATACTGCATCTGCCGCCAGTGTTGATGCCTTCGAAGTTGAGGCGTTGACGAACCATGTCGATTATCCCGGAGGTCTCACCCTTGATCGGATGTCCGTTTGTAGGCAGTTCTTCCACGCTGAATTCTAGCATACTAGTGATGTAGAAGTTGGCTTGAGCTTGCGCTTCTTCGACCGGCATCCCCTGGGCTGAGTCAATCGCGGCGTCTGTACTTAAGGCCCCAGAAGAGTTAGTTCTGGCGACGTTAGACGTTTTGCTGTTTTTGACTTGGTATCGATGCCCAAAAGCCCAGCAGATCAAAGCCGAGACATATAAGCTCCAATATTCCGTGATGCACACCAGACCGTTCGTATGACATGAGTTTGAATGACTTTGTGACTGCGTAAGACTCAGAGACAGAACACGGCAGGCATGGTGGACTGCATGGGCAGCATCCATTGACTTAGACCAGGCGTGCAAGCGTTTCTGGGCATCCTGGAAAGCTTGTGGCGGCGTGACTTTGTGAGAAAAGATCCACGTGTCAGCTGCCACAGCTAAAAGGTCATGGAGACGGGTGTGATGTAGAGCTAGATATGTTTGAGCTAGCGGCGATGAAGTGAAAGTGCTCGCAATGTCAGCTTCAGCTGGGGGGGAGTGGAAGAAGCGCGGGAACGAGGGCAGGACGTCCAACGGAAGTTGTGTTGCCAAGGAACATATCAAAAGTGATTGTGAGAAGGAAGAAGATTCTGTTGAAAGTTGATGATTTGTCGGATCCCTTTGGAGGAGCTGAAGAGATTGCTGACTTTGCCATTTCGAAGCATCCGTGGCTCCCCAGAGGCTATCAGTTTCAGGGGTTGGAGAGACGAGGAAGGGCCGTAATTCCGTGCCGAGGGCTTTAGATCGGGGCTGTTGGTGGTAAAGAGCTTGGTGAACGTCGAACATAAAGCAAGCGTTGAGAAGTCGTTGTCGGGATTCCGCTTCGATCCACTGACGCCATTCGTTTGGCGGAGTCGGCTGCTGTTGTAGACTTTGGTTCTCTTCTAACAGTCCAAAACGTTCACGTAAATCAGCCACAGAGGCTCCATCAACTGGACTGGAGCATGTAAGTGCACCATAGCTAGAATCGGTGCCGTGGAGAAGCTGTTCTTGAATTAGCCTAGTTCCCTTCCGATTTTGGTAAGCATGGACTTACCCTTGAACAAAGCTCCTCAAACCGCCTCGATAACCGAATGGTGGTTTTCCGTCCCCGAAAGCGACTGAAGATCTCAGTAAGCAGAATCGCTTGCATGGTTTCCAAAGTCCAATTGAGACACTGTTCTCAAGTTAGCAAATAGGTCCAAGAATCACTAAAAGTGAGATCGAAAACGGCAAAATCCCCCGAGCTGGTCCTCGTCGAAAAAGAGCCCAAGGAACAGAATCCCGTGTAAACGCCCGATAATGAGGGACAAATGACTTACTTGATCCAGGCCTTTGCGACAACTCTCATTCAATTCCGAACCTTTAATTCTTGCTTCACGTGTGTGATGGTATTGAGTACCGATGGCGGCCATTGCCGTGGTAAGGAGGCTGCCTTCCGCAGAGTCGTAAGTTGGTCGATGTATGATAGGAAAACGAGGATGAAAATTTTGCCAATAGGTGTCTATATACAGGCTAGGGGTTTGCGACTGTTGAAAGGGAATGGTGGTGGAGGAGAAGTTTATTGTCTCTAACTTCTCTCTTGATGTATTAGTGCCGGCCAATCTGGAGTTGGGTACTCGTGAAGTGGACGCTGGAAAGACTTGAGAAATTGGTTTGCTATTCGTCGAGAGGGTTGGAGTACCCACTGATTCCAAAAAATATCCCCCATAAGGCACATCCAAGTGCTGCACATGTGATCTAGGAGCTGATATACGTGGCTCAAATTGCTCATTAAATTCGAATGGTGGACTGCTTAAATCTTGAGGAGTGGTTAATTGTGGTGACCACGCAGAAGTTGCGGATATAGGCCATTCAGCCCCAGAGTTGGATCTTCCCCTTCCCCATCGGGTTGATAGAGGACCCTCGGATTGATTAGAAAATGTGCTGTCAGAGGCAGACGAGGAGCAGAATGGAGAGGTATCGTGGCCATAGGCGTTGGTAGTCGGATAAGGCTCATCTGGAATTCGCAAAAGAGGCAGTCCAGAATTACTCAAGGGCGAGCCTGCGGTGGTATAGTTAGGAGGAAAGGCTTCTCCTCCTGTATACATTTCCTCGTAAACCGGTTCAGCTCCTGGAAAGTTTCCTCCTCGGACTGGTAGATCCGCAGCTGTGAAGACGGTGCTAGAGAGGAGATTGAAACTTGCATGCGGACGGTTAGAGCCTGGAGAAGTCACCGGGTACATATCTGGAAGGTTGGCCTGGTCCGCTGTTCGCTTAGATCCTGCACCGCCAGGAGAATAATTTGGGAAAAGGGACTGTTGAGTGATCGTGGTGCTGCTCATATTTCCCATGCTATTGGCAGTCCGAGGTGTTGAGGCATCCGGGGAGCTTGGATTGTTATCGAACCTTTCGGCCTTGATAGCCAGAGGCTGGCTGCTCGTATCGGAATGGCTCGAAGGTTCCCTACTGCGGTCGCCAGATACATATGGCTTCTCTCCTTGTGTCTCACTATTCCATGTCAGCATTTACCATCACAGGGTGGCTTTCGATAGCCTACTGTCGGTGCATGTGCCGTGCGAGTAGGTCAGGTCGGTGAAACGCTCTTTCGCAGTTCTCGAATGTACAGCCATACGCGGGCTTTTGGTGACTCAATTGGTGACGTCTGGAAGATTCGTGTTAGCATCTTCCGCAGATGGTGATGAACCTCCTTACCTCAGATGTTCTGCTCGCGTGAATGTCTTTGCTGGTCTACATGTTTCGCAGGTATGAACTGGAACACCCTTCTTCGCTCTACTGATGCGACCAGTGACCGGTGTGTATTTGACTGGTATCGACGACCCCGACTCGGAAGATCTCGACATGTTTTGTGGTGTTCCTGAACCACTTGCTGGCCCTGACCCCATTGCTTGATAACTCGTCTGATAATCCATATCTTGCCCGGCGGCGGCACTTTCGCGTTGGTCTTGCGTGTCTGACCGTGAAGCTTCCTCAGTCCCACTTGCTACCCTATGTGATCGACGACGCTTGATGGGATGCTTCCCTTTATTAGTGTTGTCCGGGTCGATGTCTTCGTCGTCGGTCGGCGGCGAGATGACTTCGGATGATGTTGCGATGGAAGATCGGGAGGCTTGTTGAGCGGCTTCCCTTGACCTTCTATAGGCAGCTTGGGATTGAAGCGGCTCCACATCAACGTCCATGATATCTTTGAGGCTCGACATGTTGTTTGAACTGTAATTGGAAACGATGTTTGTAGATCCCTGAATTGTTTTGCACAGCCTTACTGGAATAGATCTTGATCAGGGGCCAAAATCTCAGCGCAGATGGGCTCTGGTATCTACACACAAGATCTGTGGTAAGAAGCGCTGGGGTTGTTGGAGTGGTAGACGATTAAAAAAGGTGGTGGAGGGGTCTACTTGGAAGTTGGGAAGTCCCTAGACGGGTGCGCAGTAGATGCACAAAGATAGAACGTATTGCGGGGCATTGCTGAAGTGCGATTATGTGTGCAGAAGAAAAGAAATGGTGGAGGAGAGAGATGGAGGTTGTGAGGGTTTGAGAGAGATTCGAGCCAGTCGTGAGCCAGTTGTGCCCCTGCCGCGCGAGGACGAACCCATGTCAGATCCATGTCGTGAACCTGGTTTCCGTGCAGGTGAAGTGCACATTCACCCCTGCTTCTCCCTGTCTCTCTCTCAAATCCCTGTCCCCGCCGTCTGAACCATGCAGCGGGTGCGGTGCGATTAGCACCGATTAGGGTTACCGTCGCCCAAGCCCAGCCATAAATAGCGAACTGGGCTGGGATGGCTTGCTCAGATGCCATGGCCATGCTCTGTAAGCGCCGTGGGCGGTCCGCTAGCCCTCTCCCAAAAGCGTCTACTCCTCGTCTGCGAGACGCCAGTTGAAAGGTACCCGCAAGACGTGAGAAAGCCCTTTCCGGGCAGTCAAGAAAAGAACCCCTCTCAAGTGGACAGCGAGGGCGCGATGGCCACTTTTCACGCCGGTGGCCGCGATATCTGACATCTTTTAGTCCGAAAGTTGTAAATATCGAAATATGTCGACATCGACGGAGCCAATCAGCAGAATAACGGCGGATACTGAAGGCTAAGGTTATGCTTAATGCTCTAGAATAGATGAGATAATTCCTATTCGCCTTCTGCGGACTATGTGTCATGATATCGACACGGTACAGAGTGTCTCCCCCCCTCATTCCGGAATATGTAAGAATCTATCACATTACTCCTCGTAAAGTCGTTTACCCTCTGTGGAGCAATTGATGGTGCGTCCATTGAGTTGGTGCTGGGTTGGCTCGGGTGGTTGGTCGACGGATGGATCTCGTTGCTGAATCAAGCATATCGAGAGTGGTGGATCATTGATCATGGAGGGCGCGCCATCAGATGATCGGAGAAGAGGGGCAACTGGAAGTGTTCATCTCGTTCGTGACAAGAACGAGGGCATTGTGGTCTGTGTCCCCACCCCGTGCGGCTCTTCAGCCAACAGATCGCACAGTTTTTTCATCTAGACGCGAGTCACTCGCTTGAACCACAAATGAACGAGCTCTATCATTGACCCACTTTCTTCATCCCCGCTGGGGTAATTCAACAACCCGTGGCATCGTGGCACGAGCCTTGTAGGGCGTTGACCCGATAGAGACGAACAGGCGCGAGATGAGCCACCCCCGAAACCCGGGCCTGGGCGAGAAACCTGCAGTTCTTCCCAATTCGGCGATTTGCGAAGGATTCTGTGTGCATACCCGGCAAGAGCGGTGAATCTGTCTACCCTTCCACTGTCCGGAGGTTAAGCTCGAATAAACACACGTTGGACAGTAGGCCACCAACAACGGTTCTCTCATCCTTCTGGTGGACCAACAGCTGAAATGTCCGGCAAGGTCTAGTCCGGGCGTGTTGGAAGGGCGAGAAACCTAGAAGCGCGCAGAACAACGGGACGAAATAGTTTCTCAAGCGCGCTGACCTATGGAAGCATTTGCTGATGCGCGTATCAAAAGCTCAAACGATGCCGCCGGAGGAGCTCCTCTTCGAACCCTACTTCGACGACAACTGACAGACGAGAACGTCGCGGGCTTGCAGTGGTGTGCTCAAATCAGACTCAAACATGGGATGTACCCGCTGTCCACCCAAAGCATTGGAAAACCTCCAAGACTGCCAGGGTTTCTTTGTGGCTTAAATATCCCCCTGTCAAGCACGTCAGCACTTAGCCGTCTTGGGCATCACTATTTAACGACTCTGCAATGCTGCAGTGTTCGCTGGCCTGCTAAATTTGGACCTCGCGATGAGAGGCTTCGCCTCGCAGAAAATACTTCACGGTTGCAGCTCTTGCACCAGTGAGTTGAGAAGAATGCAAACTGCCCGTCTTCTCCTAGTCGATGCACATCATCACCCCGAATCACGGTGCAGATTCAAGACATACTCTATTAGATCTCAAGACTTAATGATGTAAACCGCGCTGCGCATACACATAAAATAGATCGTGGCCGGAAAAAAAGTACTTGGCTGTTCAAAACGCCTTTCCCCCCCCTCATATTGGGGGCTCCGAAGGACGAACGCCATCGATGCGATGATTAAGAATTTGTCGCTGGAAATGGCCTCAAGGTGGTAAACAAAGAAACAAAAGTCCTGAATGGGGGCAATATGTCGACAAGAGATCTCAAAGCTGGAGGACGACGAAACATCTCGAACATGGGGGCAAGAGATAACTTCAAGACATTCGAATCCTTCCCCCTCCCCATCCCTCACGCCAAAGCTTCATCTGCAGAATAGTGCGCCATGACCGGACAGGCATGTCGCGTGGTCTACCACCCTTGTCCTGAATATCCCCTCTCTTCACCACCATCCCAAATTTGTGAGTTGGTTGCAACCCGTTGGCAAACAGCTTGAGAAGTGGTGGGTAGGTACCACCAGATAGGTCCCACGGTAGAATCCTACAACCTGAAGCCCCCAGCCAACCGACCACTCATACTGCTCGTAGCCTGTCGGTACCTGTCCAGCTTCGGTAAAGCAACAAGCATACAGCATTCATCCATCGATGGGACTTTGTAAACTTCTTACTTCTTACGAGCGGCACTCACACTTCCTGCTTGTAGTGGGTGTGCACGATGTTGATGCAGCTCATCGTATGCCTCGTGGTAAAGCCACCCCCAGATTCAGGACGACCTCCAGCCCTCTCATCACCTGCCAATACCCTACGTACAGAGAGACAGGCTTGTGTTCTATTACCATCACAACACGAAGTGCCGTCGGCTTGTTCAACATTTGGACTCATCGGATGAAGCTCCGGCAGAATCCTTTAGGAATTCGCAATTCGGCCCCGTTGTCATCGGACGCCGTCGTACAATTCCAGAATGGTATGAAGAATAGTTTCTATTGTACCATCTGTTACCTGTCGATCATTTCTACTGGTTGATAAGTACGAAACTTGTTGACATCCTGCTCTCCTATTCCTTGCAGAAGCGATCGTCAGGAGTTTGAGAGATGCGGTCTGCTGTTTCAGCTTTTTTATCGATCGACTTCAATAGAACTTTGAGCGACTATCCATCGTGTTGCCCCTGACAAGATGCAGAGAGGTGTTTCTCGAGAGTTTCAAGAATAAATGACACTGACATGCATTTCATATCATTACTTTGGTCAGCACTTAATTGTATCTCTTTCCAATTTTACCAGCTTGACCCAATTGTATCATGGCTATGGCAGTGGCAAGCACATTTCCCTATAGCCGCTGCTCCCAGCTTGTTGAGATTCCTCCCGAGAATTCAAGAGCATGAGAAATGCTATGGGTAGCTCTGCACGTGCAGTGCTGATGAAGATGAGCTCAGTGCGCAGCGCTTCCGTTCTGCAGGTTCCTGCACGCCGTATCTTGTGCTAAGTATCTTGCTCGGCAGTCGGGAAAATGCGTCTATCGTATCGGCAGGATAATTTGTTCAGTGGGACGAGAATGATTGTGGAACAAGAAGTCGCTTGTGGTGGTAGCGAGAATGCCATGCCACCCCCGAAATACAGGAACTGTTCCTGAAATGGCCCCATAACCCAACATTCTGCTAAAAGTACTCTTTGAAGATCATTAACTGGAAACTCAAGAGACAAAGACCACAAAAGCGGTTCTTGATGGTCGGTATGGGAAAATATCGGCTTGATAGGTGAAGAGCACTCTCACCCTCTTCAACTTTCGGCTGAAATTGCACATATTCTTCCTTACTTGGTTGATCGAGTCATCTCGAAAAGATCTATAGGCTATGAAGTCTTCATAATAGTGAGGCCTTTTTAGTGGCGCCTATTAATCAACAACATACCGACCACAACTTGTCCAAACAATGTAATATTGAAGGGATATGAGCCTGGGATTGGCATCCTTCTTGTCTGCCGTGACGGATTGTCCGAATTTTTCAAGCGATTCGGTATCTTGAGTGCCCCCAAAGACCCCCAAGAGTTTTCAGACCCGAAAGCCAAAGACCCGAACCTGAGGTTCTACAGTAGTATTGGACTTGCAGTCTGCGAGGCTGTCAGGTAACGTGATCTTGATATAAGGTGGGCGGTGGCTTGCGGGCTGCGCCTTGAAATGGTTCACCACAACTGCAAGAGCCACAACTCAAAATAGATTATCGTGATAACTTCACCAAATTTGGTGAAAACAACAACAGAATGTGCAGACAAACTATTGAAAAGAATAACTCGAAATAGATGCGGAGGACAAAGAAAGGCCCGATGGAATCCCCACGATGTTGGTTCCTGCAGTTTTCTAGAAGATGACCTCGTGGAAGCTGCATTAGCCTGCATTTCCTTCTGAAGACCTGGCGTTTTCCTCGTGGTGAGTGAGACACCAAAGCCCAGCGTCAACCACACTGAATCTTAGACCTCGTGGTATGGCTTGGGATCTTCAGAACATGCCGTGTAGATTACGTGAGAATGGGGATTTGAGCAATGCAATCAGATTGAGCATTGAGCAAGGGAAGAGGAGGAAAAAGAGTTATGCCCACCCTGCCTTAGCGCTCTGAATAGCAATCTGACATAATCCTATCCTCGTGGTGTTGATAGATGGGTTCGAACTTCCACTGTCAAAGTTTTCTTTGGCTGACGTTAACATAGTCCTGCCAGTAGTGATAGAATTGATGGATCAAATAGCAACTAGAACCCGCTCTCGCGCCGGCCCGCCCGTCGTATGTTTGGCACCCGCGCGCCATTCTTATCGATTGTCTCTTTGCCCATCTGGTTGGTCCCATTCTTATCGATTATGGATTGGAAGCACTGCGAGTAGGTCTGTGCCACGGCGTTTAGACGATGAATTAAATTATGCAATGTAGGTAAGAATCTGTTGGTTTGAAACCGGATTGAAATAAGAGGACAGACGCGTCTTCCACGTCACGGCTGGAATGACGAGATGAAGGATGACCAACTTGTAAGTGGCATTGAAGTCGGATAGCCCGCTAAGAGCCTCATCCTATCCCGTTTGAATTCAGGGAGAGCGTCAGAATCCTGAACACGTCAAAATAGAAGCGCGTTAGAGGACGGAAACATTATCGCCGGTGAGAATTGTAGGTGGGATGTTTGCATTCAAAATGGAGCCATGAGTATTTGGAATTGAAACCCCGAAATGACCGTCGTACAACGAGAGTAATACGAGACACTCTGCCTTGGCTAGGCTCTTAGGAAATCTCCCAAGTGGTGCTGAATTTGAGTTTGAATCGTGGGATGTGAAGCTTGCGTCGAGGAAGTACATCTCAGTAGGTTAGATTTTGAACCGCGGCTGACCGGCCTCGCTTAGAGCCGGGTTTAGGATGACCACTCCCTCAAGCTCTGATCACCTCAGGTACTACTAACAATATCACTTTGAGTATTGATTAATCTGAATTGATCAACTCGATCTGTCTAAGATGACATAAATTTATAAATTTATGAAAGAACAATCTATGTTTGAACGGTCCTGCCGTTTGAGACTTACTCAAGTATTAACCTGGAAAGGCGAAAACTCACCTCCCGCCTGGGCATCATCCATGAAGATACCACGCACGTGACTCATGCGGCCCGAGCTTCTAACCTATAGGAGAAGGAGGGACATCGAAATAACCCCACTATGTTCCACCTGGGCGTCGTTCAGAGCAATGAGCTCCATTCTTCCCCTCCAACTCTCTAAGAGGATTTTATTATCTACTTTAAAACAGCGACTCTGCACACGGTGTCTTTCCATTTCTTCTTCAAGCCGTAGCACGATCAGAAAATCTACATCCCAAATCCCTCGCTCATCACCACATACTCGCAGCTACCTGACAGACTCCATTCGATCACACCAAGCCAAGAAATTTAGAATGGCTCCCCAACTCGACGGCTACTTCAAGCAAGTAGATAGCCTCTCTGATCACTTCATCGAACGTCTCCGCAAAGCAGTCGCCATTCCATCCATATCCGCAGACGAAGAGCGTCGACCTGATGTCGTGCGCATGGGAGCATGGCTTGCAGACGAGTTGACCGCACTAGGTGCTCAGGTTGAACAGAGGCCACTCGGCAAACAGCCAGGCAAGGAACATCTCGATCTCCCACCTGTAGTCATTGCGCGTTATGGCAGTGATAAGGACAAGAGAACCATTTTGGTCTATGGTCATTATGATGTTCAGCCGGCTGGCAAGGAAGATGGCTGGGCGACAGAGCCATTCGACTTGACGATTGACGATAAGGGAAGAATGTATGGTCGGGGGAGTACGGACGACAAAGGACCTGTGCTAGGTTGGCTCAATGCGATTGAGGCTCATCAAAAAGCTGGTGTTGATTTCCCTGTCAACCTGCTGATGTGTTTTGAGGGAATGGAGGAGTATGGTTCCGAGGGCCTGGACGATTTCATCAATGCGGAAGCAAAGAAGTACTTTGCAGATGCAGATGCTGTCTGTATATCAGATAACTACTGGCTCGGCACAGAGAAGCCTTGTCTTACATATGGTCTCCGTGGCTGCAGCTATTACTCTGTGGAACTATCAGGTCCTGGGCAAGATCTACACAGTGGTGTTTTCGGTGGCACCGCTCAAGAGCCCATGACGGATCTTGTTCGTATTCTTGGGTCTTTGGTTGATACTGATGGCAAGATCCAGATTCCTGGTTTGGCTGAGCTCGTTGCGCCCTTGACCGAGGAAGAAAAGTCTCTATATGGCAACATTGCTTTCACTATGGACAACCTCTACGAATCTCTCGGCAGCCAGACTTCGATATACCCAGACAAGGAGAAGACACTTATGGGCCGCTGGCGCTACCCATCCCTCTCAGTCCACGGTATTGAGGGAGCGTTCTCACAACCCGGTGCAAAGACTGTCATTCCAGCAAAGGTTATTGGCAAATTCTCGATTCGAACCGTTCCCAACATGGAACCAGAGGATGTTGATCGTCTTGTCTTCAAGTATGTGGACGAGCAATTCAAGAAGCTTGGCAGCAAGAACACCATGTCGTGCACTCTTCAGCACTCAGGCAAGTGGTGGGTCGCAAGCCCAAAACACTGGAACTTCTCCGCTGCTGGCAAGGCTGTCGAGAGAGTTTGGGGTGTTAAACCTGACCTTACACGAGAAGGCGGAAGGTATGTCTCCTATCCCGATGTTATTTGATACGTTGCTAACACTTGTCTCTAGTATCCCCGTGACATTGACTTTTGAGCAAGCTACCGGCAAGAACGTACTCCTACTCCCAATGGGTAGCTCTACCGACGCGGCCCACTCCATCAACGAGAAGCTTGACAAGAGAAACTATATCGAGGGCATCAAGCTATTAGGAGCATATTTGCACTACGTTGCGGAGGAGCCTATGACTAGCTAACCTGTCCGATCTCTGATAACCTAATTCAAGCGTGAATGATAAAAAACCTGATCTCTCTGTGAAAATATGGACCTGACTTTTATTGCTTGCAAATCGCCCGTCCATATGAAATTGCACAATACCTTGTTTTGCTCCAAACCAAAGTGCTACTCATACCGTTCGCGAAAATACCCTCGAAAGTACCCTTTGCGCTACGTAACAAATTTCTCCCTTTTGAATCACTATCATCCGAACTATATTCACTCCGACTAAATGCTTGGTATAAGCGAGGGAATTTGAGTAATTGATAAGAGATTGGATAAGAGCTATTAAATTGGAGTTGCGATTGTGATAAAATCAATGCTATCATCCGAATTCTGTTTAACCGCACCAAAATATCAAGCAGAAGTGAGGGGGTTTGATAATTTGATGAGAGACGGGATGAGAGTTTCCGAGGGCGGCGTGTAATTAAAGTTTATACTCCCGTCCCATGCCGATACACGGAGTGGGCTTGTTTGGCGGCAGTGAAATAGGTTGGGAAATTGTGAAAAGCTAAGATGACAGAAGTAGCTGTGCAATAGAAGTAACGAGGTCGAGGTAATACTTCGCTCCTAGTGGCCTCCTAACAACGCAGCACAATACAGGACCTTTCCACGATGCATTCAGACTCATTCTCATTTTCATACTTGACCTAGGACATAGTTTTCATTACTCTATCAACAAACAGTAGTCAGTAGCCCAACAAAAGTCGTCGGTACCACGATCTATATCTACCTCTAATCAAACGTGATTTTCTTCGCCACTTTAGTATCGCCGCCAGTGTCCTTGTAAAACGCGCCGTATGCACTGTGCTCCTTCTTCTTAACTGTAGTGCCGAATTTCAGTAACTCATCAGGGACTGGTTGGTTTGCTGCTTTGAGGACGTTGATCAGTCTAGGATAGTGTCAGTAAACAGTCCAAGTGATATCAAGTGGTGGTACTCACGATCCGCTCTGCGCTTTATCATGTTCAGTAAACAGCGTAATAGCAAGACCTTCCTTTCCGGCTCTCCCCGTACGACCAATCCGATGAACGTAATCCTCAACAGTGAGAGGGAATGTCAAATTAACAACCAATCTCACATTCGGGATATCAAGCCCTCTTGCTGCGACATCAGTAGCAACAAGGATCGGTGTTCCACCTTGCTTGAAAGCCTCCAAACTCCTCGTTCTCTGCTCCTGACTTAGATCACCATGGATACCAGCAACGCGGAATCCCTTCGATCTGATGAAGCCTTCCACTCTTGTAGCCTCCTTTTTGTACAGCGCGAACACGATGATACGATCATCTTTTTGATCGCCACTTTGGTATTGCTTGAGGAGTTGCAGGAGGCGGAATTCCTTGTTTCGAGGATCAACTACTTCGACTTTCTGGACAATACGGTTATTGGCTCTGAGATCACCTGTTGGGTTGTCTCCGATTGTGATTCTTAAGGGTGTTTTCATGAAAGTGGATGCCAGCGCACGAACTGATTCTGGCCATGTTGCTGTGAACATGAGAGTTTGTCGTTCTTTGGCGGTGGTGTTAATGATCTTCCTGATTTCCTCCTCGAATCCTTTGTCGAGCATGCGATCGGCCTCGTCGAGCACGACATATTTCGCTCTACCTAGATCTGCACATCCTTCATTGATCAGATCGTTCAACCGACCTGGTGTAGCAATAACGATATCTGCAGTCTTGAGCGCTCTCCTCTGCTCATCTTTCGGAACTCCTCCATACACACATACAGCTTGTAAACCAGAGATCTTGGCCAATATCGAAATTTGCTCATAACTCTGCATTGCCAGCTCTCGAGTCGGCGATACAACAACAGCTCTAGCACCCTTATTTCTAGCACCTGGTAGGGCCAAAATATGACGAACACAAGGAACTGCGAAAGCCATCGTCTTTCCTGAACCGGTTTCAGCAACACCAATAACATCTCGTCCAGCAGACAGATACGGCCATACCGCCGCCTGTATAGGTGTAGGAGCCTCGAAAGTCTTGAAAGGTTTCAATTGAGCAGGATCGCTAATAGGCAAGTAGGAAAATTTAAGAATAGGTCTGAAAGTAGGTGTCGAAGATAATGGGTCTTTAATCGAGATGAAGTTTTTTGCGAGAAAGGTGTCGATTTCGGTTTGCGGTAAGGCGGTAAGCTCTGGGTTCTCGGAATAGAGCTCATCTCCTTTGGAAGTGCCGTTGCTTGAACCATTGCTCTGCTCTGCCACAGGTGCCACCTTTTTCGAAGGAGCTTCTCCATTGGTAGCAGAATCTCCGTTTGCTTCTTTGGCAGCCTTCTTCAATGCCTTCAATCTCGTCTTACCGGCCTTCTTGGCAGCTTTCGCGTCGACTTCTACTTCGGCGTCTTTTGACTCTTCCTCCTCCGGCGTTACAGGCGTAGTTGCATCCTCGTTCTCTGGTTCTACCTCCTTTGCTGCCTCTTCCGCTTTCTTCAATTTCTTTAGGCGTTTCCTTTCCTTGCGCTCTGCCTTGGACTCCTTGGACTCGACGGTCGTGCTATCCCCATTGCTGGGTTCCGAGAGGGGTTTGCTTTTGCGCTTCTTTTGCCTGTGCGAGGTATCGGGAAGAGGTTCTTCCGCGCTGGGCAATCCAGTCTCTTCGAGTGTTCGTTTGGGCATTTCAATAGCGACTTGAATTTATGAGGGGTTCATGGAGTTTTCCGGGCTACGATTCTGATAAGGAAAAAATTTCTGCGGGTTTTCCTCGGCTCGCGATAAGATCAAATTTGGCGCTAGTTAAAAAATGTATCAGCTGGTCCAGCAATTCTTCAATTGAGTTCAAAGGCGAGCAGGTATTGCTTCAACATAACTTGACGAAGAATAGACTTTTAAAAATTCAAATCATACAATGATGGTGCACCCATGATAGCTATATCACTTGCAAGGAGGGTAAGTTTGGTTCGCAGATCATTGATGCTATGAAGGGAATTTGTGTACAATTGTAACCCTTTGTCCAAAGTTGATATCATAAAATCACGCCAATGCATCCCCTACTCCAAAACACGCTGAGTGAAAGTGGTCAGCCTGCAACAGTGCTAAACCCAGTCCTGATATGATGCCTCTGCAGGTTGTACAAGCTTATAGCATGCCCATGTTTAGTTTCGTCGTCGTACTTCCCCACGCTGAGAATCTGTAGAAGTCTGCGCGGAAGTATGCTTCATCATCATGCGTGTCACCTCTACGCCGTTGCAGCAGTTCCACTAAGATCCGTAGATTGAGCTTTTGGATTCTTGGTGTAATAATTTGCAATTGCAGACTTGATAGCATCCTCGGCGAGCATAGAACAATGGACTGCCACGAATTAGTAAGGTATGGGGCGAGAATATCCTCAGGAGGTAGTATTTACGCTTGACGGGTGGAAGACAAAGCTCCTTTGCGATCTCTGTATTACGGACACGACCAGCCTCCTCTAAAGTCATTCCTTGAACCAACTGCGTGAGGTAAGACGACGATGCGATGGCAGAACCACAACCAAAAGTCTTAAATTTGACGTCCGCAATGGTGTTATTAGACGGATCAACCCTAATTTGGAGCTTCATCACATCGCCACATGCAGGAGCACCAACGAGACCAGTTCCAACATCAACATCAGTCTTTGGCATGCTACCAACATTTCGAGGGTTGGAGTAGTGATCGAGGACCTTCTCGTGATATTGTCGTCTGCTAACAACAGTAATGGGAGTGGAGATGGAGGCCGAGGAAGGTCTGGCAACCGGTCGAGTTGAAGCCGATAACGCTCTTCCAGCGGCGCGGGGTGTGGCGATTAAAGCTCTGCGGAACATGGTGAAAGGTGAATCTCAGGTTTGATTATGTGCGATTTGAAATTGATTCTAGGTTGCAGGATATCGCGAAGTGGTTGAGTGGTGAGATCGTGATGTTGCCGAAGAGGTTGAATTGCTGTCTTTGAGGAGGTGCCGCTTTGATTCTATGACGAACTAGCTCTTAGTTCAAAAATCAAACACAAATCAATTGGTCTAGACTGGGGGGAATGCCAAGTACCGAGCTCCGTGATTGGCGGTCCTATCCGTGCCACTGCCAGAGCAATTCACCGAACTCCGATTGCAACCTCATACCTCCGAGGACGTGGAAATGAGCGGCTCTGCTCCCGTTGCAAGAATCATAACGTCAGGAGCAAACAAAGGAAATAGTTCTCAGGTTCCTACGAAATACAGTGCCAAAACGCATTGGAGCAGTTAAAAGGCATTATTGATGTGAGCTGTTCTGCACGCCTATCAACTGCCCTAGTGCGCTTGGCAACAATATGTGATTCAAGTTTGACTTGAGAAATCGATCTTAAGTTGACGGTCACGCAACCATTTAGACGTAGGTTTTATATATGATATCCTTCTCTAGAAACTTCTAGTGTTAAGAATTACACAGGAATTACTTTCAGTTTGCCTATTTTTCACATAGACATGTCTCGCCCCGTTTATCTCGTCATATTTCATTCCCCAATATTTGCAACCCACTGGGCTTTATGGGTTCCTGGGCTCAAGGAAGGGGGGCGTGAAGATACTGGCAAGATCATTAACGTTCAAGGAAGCCCGAGTGAGGGTTTCGTTCATGAATTCGAACGAAACTATGATCTGTCCAAGGAAACACGAAGCCACTCACTTAAGCTACTTTGCGATATTCCTTCAAGATTGGTTGTGGAGGCCAACAATGAGCACTGTATTGATAATACTCCGATCGATGAACTTGAGAGTTCAGCACGCAAGATCCAAGCACCTGGCCCAAATCTACGGCCAAGCACATCTGTGAGGCTAAGCCAATCCAAACTTGTTTACACAGGATAAAATAGTACTAAAATGAAATCAGAGCTCAAGAACGAGAGTAAACATACAGAATTGCCAGAGTTGGTTTTATGAATGGGTTTCTTCAATGGTGGTAGATGAAGTATTTCCCAAAAGTACTTTGACAGTCCTTGATCAAGCCCCAAAGAATTGAAGAAAGTGTCAACCACAGGTAAAACAAATCTTAGCCATGCTTGAAAACAGGGTATCACAGACTAACAAAGACATACAGTATGGCTTCGAGAGCGACCGCCGTTACTTTTAGAAAGCCACTGCGGTATAGAACTTGGCAAATTATAGCGGTGGAATAAACATAGAACACCGCAAAATCTCCAAGGCCAGAGAAATAAGTCTACCAAAGACTTTTGAACTTTGGAGCTCTTGTGCAACTTTGCATTTCCTGGGAGCTTGTTAAGCGTGTTCTGGATACAACTATAGGAAGCCGTTCATGTTCCCAGCACAAAAAAGACAATGCAACTACCCCACCATGTCTTAATGATGTAGATGGCTGCATTTCTTATTGTGTTTGGGACCCCTCTCTCCTGTAGCACCCAGATTCTAGAGCCATCCATTCGTCTAAAAATCATAAATATACTTTCAGAAGTTCATGTATTAGCCGGAATATCTGGCTCCAGACAAAGGGCGTTGTACAATATTGTCTGTCGGACCTTGGAATCAATTAGAAAGTTGAAAGAGATTTGTAGAGGTTCTGAGGAATATCTAGAAAATGGTTCGATATTGAATCCAGAGCGAGAAGATCCCTGTCACTTTTGGCCAATTAAAAGGCTGCCCTCCAAACGCGACTCTGCCCCGCCTCCCGCGTCTGCCTCCTGTGAGTGTGTCAGAGCAATGGTATATCAGAGCACATCCTCAGTCGGTAAAGCAAAGTTTCAGAGACAGTCTACACAACATCAGAGACCAGAGCCTCAAAATGTCCTGCAAACATATTGATGCAGCAGGTAGGTCGCCATCTTTTACACTGGTTCTACAGATCCTTTTGGCTGCAGTAGCTCTCCACAATCACAAACTGAGTAGCCGAAGGGGCATTTGATCAGACGCTTCTGGCAGATATGTGGCTTGTGCCTCGAAATTTTGCCTTTTTACTACTAAAGGAGTGTTTACTAGAAACTTTGAAAGCTGACCTTTTGTAGAACTGCGAGTGCCTGGCCCAAACCAGTCTGTCTACCGCGAAGACTGCACACAATGCTTCGATTCTATTGTTAGCATTCCATCTTGCATTTTCCATATTGTGGAATGCTAATTTATTCCTAGGATGATCCATTAGGACTTGATGTTTGTCTCTATTGCTTCAATGGTGGCTGTACGGCAGATAGACAACATGCGGCCCTGCATTATGCGACAAGAAACCACCCATTAGTACTCAACATCAGGCGAACAAGAAAGGTTGTAATTCGGGACGAACCTCCTCAGAAGATCTCCAAGCTTGCAATTGCTGCTGAGACCGAAGCTGATCGATACGATTACGATACGAATGTTCGATGCTACGAGTGCAATGTAGATAGTGTTGATAAGGCTGTGGGCAAATTGCCACAGGTAGTAGAGGGGGTGATGAAAGCAAACACCTTTTCTAGGCAAGAAGAAGTCAAGGCGTGGGAACAAGAGTTCACGACTTGTGAGCACATACTCATGCTGCAACAAGAGGCGACTCGCCAGATTCAATCCCAGGATTTAGGGCATTGCTCGCTTTGCGATTTGCAAGAGAATCTTTGGCTCTGCCTGCAATGTGGCAACCTTGGTTGTGGTCGCGCACAATTTGGAGGACTTCGGGGACATTCTCATGGGCTCGAACACAAGAACACCACAGGGCATGCGGTAGCTGTAAAGCTTGGTTCTATCACACCAGATGGCACTGCTGATGTCTATTGCTATCAATGCGACGAAGAGCGACTGGATGACAATCTTAGCGACCACCTTTCTCATTGGGGAATTATCCTTGCCGACCGACAAAAGACAGAGAAGAGCTTGACAGAAATGAACGTTGAGGAGAATTTACGGTGGGAGTTCTCCATGACGGATGACGCTGGACATGAATTGAAGAAACTTTTCGGCAAGGACTTCACTGGACTAAAGAACTTGGGCAACAGTTGCTACTTAGCTAGCACTATTCAGTGTCTCTTTTCCCTCCCCCAGTTTCAGGCACGTTATTATCTTCCAGATTCCGACCTGCCAGCTGTAGATGACCCCGCACAAGACCTTGAGACTCAGCTACGAAAACTCGCTGATGGTTTATTGTCTGGACGATACTCTAAGGAAGATCCAGATGTATCTCTATCTGAGAATTCTGGGGAGACAGCCTACCAAAAAGGTCTTGCTCCAGCAATGTTGAAGCATCTTGTAGGTAGAGGTCATCCCGAGTTCTCTACAATGCGACAACAAGATGCATTCGAATTCCTTCTACATGTATTCAAACTCATCACCCGCTCCAAGCACACCGCACAACAGCCGGATCCCACACAATCATTCCGGTTCGTTATGGAACAGCGACTACAATGTCTCAGCTGTAAAAAAGTTCGATACAGAACAGATGAGCAAGATAACATCTCAGTACCTGTTCCTATTAGAAAGATCACCCCACAAACTGCCGCCACGGAAGATACAGAACAAAACAAGGGCGAATACGATTCCGTCACCTTGAAAGAATGTTTTGAAACCTTCACTGCGGAAGAACATGTTGAACTAACCTGCTCTGCATGTGGTAGTAAGGACGGTTTCTCCAAGAGATCACTGTTCAAAACATTTCCCGAAATACTGGCAGTCAATGCTCGGCGCTTCACTCTGCTCAATTGGGTTCCAACCAAAGTTGATGTTCCAGTCGTTGTTGGTGATGAACCTTTTCTGCTTGACGACTACAAATCTCTAGGCCACCAGCCTTCCGAGGAGCTCCTCCCCGATGATGGTAGCGAAATTGTACCGACATTTACTGCTAATGCGGATGCTGTGCAACAATTGGAGGGCATGGGGTTCCCACGCAATCGTTGCGAAAAGGCTCTTCATGCAACAGGAAACGCGGATGCAAATACAGCAATGGAGTGGCTCTTTGCCCATATGGAAGATTCAGATATAGACGAGCCTCTTGATCTTGGTGGTACCTCCGGTCCTTCCACTGTTGCAGACCCTGAGAAAATTGCAATGCTGGGCGCGATGGGCTTTGGACCACCACAGGCACGCAAGGCTTTGAAAGAGACTGGTGGAGATGTGGAGAGAGCCGTGGAATGGTTATTTAGCCACCCAGATGACCAAGGAGAATTTGAAGATGAAGCACCAGCGGTTACAGCTGAGAAGAGCTTCCCTGGAAGCAGTGACGTTCCAGCTAAGTTTCAATTGCAATCGATAATCTGCCACAAAGGTGCTAGCATTCATGCTGGGTAAGTGATACATCCATACTAGGTGAAGCCCTATGCTAACTCTCTTCTAGTCACTATGTTGCTTTTATCCGCAAGTCGATTCCAGGTGAAATTTCTCCCGCCTGGGTTCTCTACAATGATGAGAAGGTTGTCGAGGCTGTGGATGTTGAGGAGATGAAAAAGTTTGCATATGTTTACTTCTTCCAGCGTGCTTAAGAAATGAGTCATGAGTGGCATTTACGTGGAGCGGTTGGTTGATGAGATATGAGGCGTTGCAGGGTCTAGACAGGAAATGTCTACAGATGCGGTCCCAAGAGGCACGCCAGTATAGCCAGTAGCGAGAGATTAAGTAGAGTATGAATTTATCGTCACAACTCTTTCTTCACAATTTTTAAGAACGCCTATAAGTGCTCTGTGCTGTTTTACGTTGGATTAGCAAGAACCACCCTGTCAAACATATAAAAGACTGCAGATTTGGGAGGGATTCGAAAGTAAGTTATCGCTTTCTTGTAGCTAGTGGCCTTCTCGCTTATACTGTCACCAAAAGCCTATCATGCAATTCCCCTTACCGACTTGTAAAGGTTAAGAAGGTAAGCACGTTCGCTAAATACACTGAGCACGTCAGTGTTGCGTTTCAAGCGAAAAAGTGTGTGAAACTTACACTATCACCAAGAAAACCGCGGCAACAGATCCACTCTTTACGAAGTCAAATAAGCTACCATCAAACGAGAGCGCAAGCCGGTTTAACACCGCAAATGTCCCTACTCCAGCAGCGACAGTCAAAGGCTTTGGCAGCGTTTTCTCAAGTTCGAAATTGCTTCCATGAAGTCGAAGAAAGCTCTTAATAAAAGCTGTACTCCAGACAATACGGAAACCCATGTTCAGCACATTCGCCCATACCAATCCTTGTGCGCCCATTTCTAGGAAACCTAAGAAGAAGAATGCTGCGCCTGCGAAGCCGGCGGAGAATGCTAGCATCCATACTGATTGTCTGTTTACCTCTGATTCTGTTGCTACAGAGGAGACGAAGGCTTCGGTTATACCGTTAATGGCGAGGAGGGGGATGTAGTAGCAGTATGTTGCCAAGACTTCTCCAGCGCCAGATTTCGCCCATCGTGAGCCGGCGATGATTTTTAGTGCCAGTGGGGCGATGGTGGGACCTATGGCAAGGACGCAGACGGATAGGAGGACGTAAGAACGTAAGAGTGTGAGTAGATTCTTTCGGGCTGTTAGTATGAGAGATTTTGATGGAGCCCCATCGACTGTTGATAGCAGCTTTCCAAAGTAGTTGCGGCTGCTTTCCTCGATTGGTTGAAGGACTAGGCGGGCGAGAAGTCCACCGTAGTTGTTGGCGAGAGCATATGTGCCCTGTACGGCCGGTGAGGTGAGAGCTGTAATAAGGACGGTGTCGCCGTGGGTTAAGACATGTTTGACGACTGATTGTACGAAAATGCTAGCTCCTAGGGCTAAGAGAGGCCGTGAGAAGTATGAGAAGAGAAATGTAGAGGTGTCACTGAATTTGTTAGTATTTCAATTTATGATGGGAAGCTGGCGGAAAGACCTTGAAAATATCGGTGTCAAAACAAAATGAAAACCTCCAGTCGAAGATATGCTCCACACACTGCCATAGTACACAATTGCCAGCATAATAGCATAGACTGCCTGTCCAATAGCAAACGGCAAAACGCCCAAGTCATGGTTGTTCCGGGATGCCCAGATAGCAGATCCACAGGTAGCTAGACATCTCAGCAAAGTAGCAACAGCTTCAGCCCTCGCACGTATTCTATACAAAGACTTATGCTGCACAACAACAAAACATGGCTCAGCCAGAAGTTCCCAGATGGCAGCTAAGCCATACAACTTCAACGCCTCCTGGAAATACCTCGTCTCTTGAATTACAGCATCTTCTTCCACGCCCTTGAGATAAAATGCAGCTAGCAAAACAGCAAAGATAACTCCAAGGTAGACAGATATATGTGCCAAATTTACAATTGCTTGCGTCTTGCCCGCTGCTGTCCTGCCATCCACGTGACCTTCTGGCACTTTTTCATCTTTAGTCTTGTTTTCATCTTCAGATTCCTCGGGTTGTCTTTGGATGGCGACACGTAGACTTTCTCTCGCGAAGAAAAGGACGGAGATTGAATATACTTCGAGTTGTGTGGATATGCCGAAGATCTCTGGGGATAGGTAGCGTAATAGTATCTGATTGACGACGAATGTCAAGGCTCTGGAACCAACTTGGAGGCCGATTAATAAGGTTGCACCGCCAGTTGAGGTGTTTGAGAGCTTTAATGAGGGAGCGTCTGTACTCGCTTCTGGCGAAGTGCTAGGTTCGGAAGTCATTGGTGGTGGTGTTGATGGACTTTCAAGTGAACGACTTTGGACAGCAAGGAGGTTTGTTAAGTCCGAATTTCGGCTTTGACTACCGCTTTCGGCTGCAGACCCGACTTCTAGACTGATGACAACACTTCATCACGAAAAGTCGACTCATACCAATAATCATTTTATAGATTCTCGACTGCTAATTCGATTGGGTGTGGAGGTCTGAGAATGATATAGGACAGGCTTCACGTTTCCAGCTATGATTCGTGTGCTTTAGGCTTCAGCATACATTCACGTCAAACGAAATTCAAATGAGATCACACTCACAACATTCACAGCCGCCAGCTTATACTTCCCATAAATAATTGATTCAAATCAAGTCCGTGGTGTTTGTAGAAATACTCATTTACGCCAGTGCCTGTCTGTGGCGCAAACGCCATGCATATCCTCGCCAATATCAAAGCCAAGGCAACCGGCCTTTTGCCAACGAAACTCCAAAAGAACGTCAGGAACCAGAAATTTCCGAATCAACCTTTACAACCAATAAACTTACTACCACCACTAAACCCTGTTGAGCTCCCACGTATACTTCCAGACCACTCTTGTGCTCTTCACGATCAGGGATGGACGAAAGTCACATACAACGAACCTCATGATGACTTACAGCGCACTTCTCAAGCCCTCTTTAAAGCTGGTCGGAGTTTCTTTGACTTACCAACTGGTCGCAAAGAAGAGTTTAGGACGAGGGCCGGGACCGAAGAAGGATGGAATCATGTCCAAGGAGAGAAACAATTCATTACGCTCCGAAGTTTAGAGAAGACCCCGCCGGAGCTGAGGGATGCTGCTGAGGCGTATTGGACGGTTGCTGGGAGCTATTTAGATAAACTGTTGAGGCGAATTTCAGAAAGCTTAGACCTTCCCGCTGGGGCTCTGGGTGTTTATTCAGAGCCATGTCGAAAGCTAGGTGTGGATAAGACAGCGACGCTGTTGCGTCTGTTTAGATATGAGAGCACCGAGACCAGTGAGATAAGGACAGTAGCTGAACGTACGTACAAAATACTTGACATTCTCTTACCGATTAATTCGAGATTGTCTGACATTTCCACAGCACATAGAGATTTGGGCTTATTATCACTCGTAATAGGCGATAAGCCTGGTCTAGAATGCTGGGATCGCTACGCACAACTTTGGTTTCCCATAGAAAAGACCTTCGAAAGTCCCGCCGCCAGCGTAATGGTGGGTAGACAGCTCGAGCGTCTTTCAAATATGAGATATCGATCGGGTGGTCATCTCGTCCGCTCTTATCCTGAAGGAAAAGTCCGCGAACCCTCATCAGGCTCTTCAAGTACTCCACGATATCGATATTCTATTGTTTTTGTACTGCGGGCACATTCTCCAGTTCCACTCAATACTGATGACCTTACCACAAATATCACTGGGCCTTTCCAAACACCTTTAAATGGTATAACTGCTGGAGAGTTGTTCAACGAGATACACTCTGCGCACTTTAACATTAACGCTAATGTGGAGGAGAGGAACCAGCAGCGGGAGAATCTAGCCTCGAAGAGATCTAAAGTGCACCAAGGCATAGGAGGTTCCATGAGCACAATCATCTAGATTTCTGTGGAAATACAATTCATAGCCAACTACAAAATTAGCCACTGTATAGAACCTGAAAACAAAATACGCTAGTATGTTTGGTACTCACTGCGGTTCGCTAATAGCAATTTGTGTTGACCTTTTACTGAGCCTTGTAAATACTGGTAGACCGACTTAACGACCTCATATACATATGTATTTCTCGAAATAGCTATGCATTAATCAGTCAGTATTTACCCAAACGGAAAATCACATGGCAAGTTTTCTGACAGGGCGATTTAGAGAGGGGGGTGTTTCAAACTCTTATTCTCGAATTGTTATCAATCAGTAGATCACCAACCTTTATCCGTCGGCGTTCTTCATCACGGAAAGATTATCCACTCCACGCTCTTCGGCCATCGAAATACTCAGGACACATCACCGCCCAATGATGACAATATGTACAGTATTGCTTCGCTTACAAAGTCTGTCATTGCACTGACGATGGGAGCACTTGTGGGTGATGGTATGCTGAAGTAGGACACACACATGTTCAAGATATACTATCCGAGTTCGATCAAAGCAAAGATTCAATTAGATTGTCTGCTACTGTATCGGATTTACTGTCTAATCGTACTGGTCTTGCTACTACATCTGCTATATGGGCCTAACAACGAGGAGAGGTTCTCGTGAGAAGAAAAAGGATGATGTTAAACTGTGTTGTGGTCTTGAAGCTGTCAGGTCACTCCGGGAATCCTTTGTCTATTCTAGGTGGAACTACGGGCTGGTAACTAAGGTTTTAGAAAGAGCTACAGGGAGACATTTTGACGAAGTTGTAGAGGAGAAGGTTTGAAACCCAATGAACCTACAAAGAACTACCACAAGGCAAAAAAAAGGGAGTAATTTGCAACACCTTATGGCATCTGCAACAATGGTACAGCTGCCGAACTTAAGCTTGATGTGCTCGAGGACGGCACCATCAATGGTTGTGGGTATCTGCATGAGTAGCATAAGAGACCTGTTATAGCTTTGCAGCTGTATGCTCTTTCATTCAACAATCAAGAGCAGACTGGATTGATTTATAAGAGTACTTGAAATCTTAGAAGTGCTTATAATAGCCTAAATTGAAGAAACGATAAAGAGGAACATTATTAATCAACCAAGAAGGCTCGTAAATAGGTATAGATGCTGTCAACCTACACTGACCGTCAACTGGCATTAGCGGCGCCCCGTTTTTACACCAAAGCATGGCCTTGACACCTCGTAAAATTACTGTACTGCCACCTACCTCTTATTGATTCCTTCTAGGTATATTATTATTAGAATGATACCCGTATTTTCTCTGATTCAACTTTTTCCTAACTTAGGTGGTTGTATAGTTATCCTGGCATAAGTATCGTAGCCGAAAATGGCAATTTATTATACGAATTCCGGGTAAATTTTCTGCTACTGGGCTATAACCTTTGCGCGGTTGCCAAATTAACAGTAGTTAAGATTAAACTTAAATCTGGCACACTAGAGTATCAAAAGACTCTAGAAAAAGATTATGGGGGTTTAATTATAAGTGGAATAAATGGCATATGTTTACAAACTAGGCAAAAGGGCGGATTTTGGTTAGGTACTCTACTTACTTACCCAACCTAACTCAGGTAACCTACTAATCTTCTAAATATTAAGGAACTATACCATTAAAGACGTTTAAATTTAATCTAGTCCCATTTAATTAGTTAATTTGAGATAGTTTTCAGCAGTCCATTTTCATTCGGCGACAACCAATGAAAAAGGTTGCCGCGTTAGCCATTCAGATAGTATCTACCAGACCTAAAGTGCCTGTCTTATTCTAAACTAAGAACATAGTTGAAAACTCCACGGACAAGGATATTCGAACCTACGCCTGTAGAATAAAGGATCTTGATACACACTCTTTAACAGGTCTTTAACAGGGGCAAGAGAACATATCTCTTTGAATGTCTAGGAAAGTTTGATGTCAATCTCAAATGAAGGAGTACTGACACCTCATGATTACCAGAGTATTTTGTGAGATACTTGGTAACAGGTCACTTGATACTTACTTATGATTTATAAGGGAAGTATTTTCAAAATACAGGCTGTTGTTACCTCATTTTCTGCAGACGAAAATCATTCTTCCTGTCACGCTCTGCACGCTACAGATACGCCCCTAGTATCTAGATACCTACACATCTACCCGAGATAATGTTCGGTCCCGTTTTTAAAATAAAATGTAAAAACAAAAGGTTACAACGGCGATTATACCCTATTTTCTATACATAGTTTCTATCTACAAGCCCCGAGTCTCTCCAGATATGGAAACATGTGAATCATCCTCTGTCCTTTCCACGAGGGTACCTCGGAGGTATATTGAAGGAAGCGTTGTTGGCGTATTACTTTTATATAATCATACTAGGGGAGTTCGACTGAACTCTATGCAACGCTCGCACAACTATGATAATATGACTAGAAAGAAGAGAAAAGAGAAGATGTTAAATGTCAAGTCTTGGTTTTTAATTGACAGTATCGACAGTCTGCCCGTCACATACGATACCTAGCGGCTCTTGAAATTGCTATCTATTGGTCATGTCTACAGAACACTGTTGATGCAAACGGGAAATTTTGTACTTGTTAACGTTTTCATGTTTTAACTAGACCGCTCTTTAAACGACTTTTCCTATCGCCTAATAAGGCCTAATGCCTACAGGTCCTGGCCGCTGCAGTAGTACACACCTCGAACTTCATGCTCTTCGTTCCTATCATTGCATTTTCTCATGTGTCGCCATCAAAGAACCTGATTTAGTCAGTATACTATTCATAATTATTGATATGGGAGGACCTCACCAATGAAAGTCGTCACCAAGCGACTTCGGACCTGGCAAATATCTTCTGGAACCAGCCAGATCGTAGCACCCATCTTTCTCGCAATACTGATGCTGAGCTTGGCATTCATGTATGCATCGTCGTCCGTTCTTCCCGGTGTTACCAAGTCATAGTCGACATAGCTGCTCTTCATACCGCTCAGAACGTCCAAGAGGTAGACGCCTTGCCCGATACTCGAGTCCTTGAACGACCGAACAGATGAGTTCTTTCCACCTTTTCGGGTCATCTCATTCGCCCATTTGACCATCTCTGCGTCAGAAATCTCACGCTTCCCTAATCTTTGTGCCAACGCGGAAAGTGTTTCCGAAATATCTTTACGCATGAGTTGCCAGACCAGGCCCAATGTTAATGTGCGTTGCCCATCTGTGATATCTGCACCTTGGACACCGACCAGTGAAAATCGATTTTGCTTTCCGAGCTCAATAGCGTAGTTGGTATTCTCTACTGCCTTGAATCTCGACATCTCGTTGCCGTTTGTGGGAAGTTTGTTGACATGGCGCCAATTTACCGACCCCTTAATGACCTTGTCATAGGCTTGCAAAAGGATTGTACCGTCTCGTAAATCATCATAAAGCGAGTTGACCGAAGGCTGAACATCAAGGCTGTTGAGCCATAAAGTGAAAACTCTCGCTTCTCGTTCGCCTTCTGCATCGAAATCGTCGACTTGAAGCTTCTCTTCCTCGGTGATTGGATCCAGCGCAGGGTGAGTATTGAACAAGTTTGCAACGAATGCAAGGTTGAGTTTTGGGTTTCCAGCTACAAGGGACGATGGAGTGAGGAACTTTCTGCACCCAAGAGTATCCGCATTCTGTAATACTTGCTCAGCTCTTTGATGGAGGTCTCGGGTTTGTAGAGGGCCACGAGTACACTGATCTGGCGCAATTTGAGCAAGCAAAACCGTGTAATTTTCTGCATCCTTTACATCTGTGGAAAAGTTTGCGACTCTGTGAGAGATGTTAGATCGATATCAAGACAAAAGTTGCACCGTGTCCTACCTGCGAGGCCAATTTGCGGCTTTCAAGTGATAGTTCACCCATCTTAGGAGAATTTGCTCCGGTGGTAGTCTTAGAAACTGCTCGAGTGTCTCATCATCTTCCAATAGTCTGTACAATTCCGGATGCAACTTGATGTCGATCTTGCCTAAGAGACCTCTGCGGATAACCTGCCAAATCAAACCCAGAATAAGATGCTCTCGGACTTCAATAATATCCCCACTTCCAATGTTCACAACAGAACAGCCAATACCCTTCGCGGATTCGATGACAATGTTGTTGTTCTCGGTCATATGAAAAGCATTCAAGGTCTTGATCTTACGCCCAGGACGATTCAGCACACGCTCATCAATAGTGTCAGGCACGCTGTCGTTTATCAATTTTGCCAAGACAAGCCCATCTTTACACTCATCAAACATTTCGAAAGTATCTGTGGGGAATGGTAGTCGCGCGCCAATATCCGCGTCGCCAGCCAATACCGCATTGATATGACGAGTAAACTCTGTTCGTTCATCCTCGTTGATGGTATGGGTGACGTTTGCCGAAGAGCCTTGGACTTGGATTCGTCCACTAACACTTCCCTTTGAAGCATGCCCACCGCCTGTTTGTTGAGATACTACTCCCCCTCGGCTTGGAGTCGTTGGCCCCGTAGACATGCGCTGTTGAGCAGGAGAAGAATCGCGAAGTTTTGCGACAAGCTAGAAACCCATGTTAGCCACCAGTCGCATCGCATAACTTTCATAGATTACTTACTCCTACGTAGTCATCGAGCTCAACTCTTCTTGAAGAATCGAGTTCGACCTCCTTCAAAGCTTGTCTAACCACATCATAGGGCTGTCTTTCGCTGGTTTGGGTTGCCTTGATGGCAGTCGCTTCGTCAATATATCCTTTATCATCTATATCGAGCTTTCGAAAAGCATCTTGCAGACCGAAGATCTCGTCCTGTTGGAATTGAGGATATTTCCTGAGGTGCAAAGGGTTAACTTGTCCAAATTGATGTTGAGGCTGAAAGTTCTCCGTGGCTCACCTCACGAGTTTGATGACATTCATCCTTGAGTGCTGGAGCCGCAGCCGAACTTCGCAATCTCAAATTGATTGAGGATATCTAGTCGCCGAGTATGCGCGGATGGAACAATTACAATGCGAAGTTTTTAGATATTCTTTGCCTTTGTCAAATCCGCCGTCGCCGGGTAGAGGTGGATCGATGTTGGTGACAGCACTGCGGGGTCCGGAGGATGGAGTAGAAGCTGCTTATTTGGTAGAAAGAGGAATGTTAGTCGCTCTTTCTCAGTTGGAGATTTGATGATTCACCAGAGGAGAAAACCAAGAGCAAGATGATTCCAAATATAAAAGATTTTATGTGAATGTAATATTGTCAAAGACAGGACCAAGAGAACAAGGCCATCTCGTTTCGCTTGGAATGCGAGCGACCCCGCCACACCCGTTCCAAGCCAAGATTTGCGTCACTTCTCAGCACTGCCCCAAGCTCTTCTGCCAATTTCCAAGGAGCTGCCATCAACCTGGAAGACAACAGTCAACACAAATTGGAACACACCGAAATCACCGAAGCCAGGGGCCCGACGATGCTCAATTCTATCACGAGTACTATTATCGCTAATTTAAAAATCTATACTCGAATTATGCGACATTCTCCTCTAGGCTACGAAGATTTCTCCTGAACCTTTTCCGACCGTCGTCTTGTCGCCTCATGCTGACGACCAACGTGCCCAAACGCGTCATCAGATCCTTCAGGCACCTCTTTGCGAGCGCCGCACAACTAAAACAAGAGTCTTGTCGAAAGCGGAATATATATCGAAGCTGTTTCGCAACGAAAGCAAGGCAGCCACTCGATTTGAGAGTCCTCGAAGCGAAATATAAACAGACCGCAAACGGTGGCCGAACCGCGCGTCTAGCTCGAGCAAGAGTCCTGTGTTGGACGCCGTGCACAGGACAACACGTGGCCGATATAAATCCCAAGGAGGATGCCTTTCATCGAGGAGGCTACACGATGCTGTTCCAAGTTTCTCGGAGCAATGTAAGACAACTGCAGAAATTCGCTCGATACGTACAATCCATAACCAGTTGAAGCTTGTCCAAAACATACTCTGAGACAAAACAAAATGAGAGTCCGCTGGCTACTTGCTGCTGAAAATATATCACAAGAATATGAGTTCCCAGGTTCATGGTTCAGTTGTATAGGTAGGTGCTCAGCCTGTTCAGTAGCATAGAGACATCCGACTTCTGCTATGAGACACTCTTATATTTCAACGTTGAAAAGTATACATGTAACTGTCGTTTGTATTCAACATAGTGAGCTACTCAACCACGCTATCTTCTTTGAGTCTGGCATGGAATCCATACACTTTGAGTGCTTGAACTCACTCGGATAGCGGAGAGCAATGTCCTTTGCTTTAGCTTTAGATACTCGTCATTCTTTCCTGAATTTTGAGCGAGTAATTGCGATTTGGACAAAATAGCTTGGACAAGAATGTATATTTCATAGTATATAGTCATCATCTGTTTTTGCGCCTCAAAGCATATAGGCTACTTTTGTTGTTTACTCAGATTACCCTACGCTTCCTTGAAAACGCTGATCAATTACATCTTTGATATATAGTAGAGCGATAAATTATCAAGGACCAATGTTGTATCCTCCAAGAGCTCAATATCCTTCACTTATCAACTCTTCCACCCAAAAAGTATCAAAAAGCATTGTCCCTCTAAAGATACTAATCTTGTGAGTCGGAATCCTTAGTTAACCGTACGGAGGATTATGTGTTATTCAGTCTCTCGGGACTTCCTCGAGACTTTATTGCCATTTAACAATTTCATGTTGGGCTTCCATATAGGGAGAGAGCACTCTTATGGTTTCAATTCAGGAATTGGTCTGTTACGTACACATACGGCGCAGCTGAATGATCAGTGGGTTGCAACCACCTTCAGCAAGCATCACTTCTCCTGTCGAGCACGCCACCTCGTCTACCAGTATATGGGATTAATCCAATAATGTATTCAGCTCAAGGTAGACCTAAATTCAACTTTTGTTCACTGGACAAGTACACAATATCAACAAGTCGATTGTGACAACGTCTAGCATTCAGCGGACTTTCTAGCAGCTTCCTAGGGGAAAGTCCTTAGCCTTGCCCAAGAACTGTCAGCCTGGTGTTTGAGATGAGGTTCGTTCCCCACCATCAATACATAGAATCGAAAACCACAGCATTAATTGAAACATGCTTGATTGGAGACATCATCCGACTTCTAGGTCACGAGATAGATTCCCACCCATCGAGACCCTGGCCCGCGGGCACCAATCACGGCAGAAATAAAGCCAAACCCCAGTACAAGTATATTTTCGACGACAGAGCTTTCTGCTATTCCTCGGAACCTCGTTCACAGACCAAACAGAGACTGCATCCTGCACAAACCAACGCTGCTTTGAAACGGTGGCCGCCTTATTGTAAAATTAATACGGAAATATTGATGTGTAAAAGGCACAAGTCATCAAAGCTCACTTTACGTAACCCGTCGCTCCCACGTGCAGCTGTCACGCACTATTACGAGAAGCTCACTCGTCAAAGATATGCCTTGCGTATCGCCGTTAGTTGACAACACCCGTTCAACCATCAGAACCTCACCAAGATAAGGACATGCAACTGGGAATGTCGGTATGCGTAGAGCTTGAATAGCCTCCGTTGGCCTGCAGTCCGCCAAAATCCCTGATCCATAGAGATCTCTTGATTCACCGCTGGCTCCAATCCATTGACAAATCTTGTTTCTGTTATTCGCAGGTCTGGCTGCAATAATCATGGCCCCGATACCACTCGGAGGCAATTGTTCATTGACGGAATCGCGATGGTCATACATTGCCGATCTTACTGGCCCCATCTTGTGCAAGTATTCGTTGTTCATCACTTTACGTCTCAATTACTATTCGTACCTTGTCCATATTACCAACTCTTCTGTCATACAATCAGAGATATCGATGTCCGCTGGCGGACAGCCAGATTGGTTCGTGGGCGGAAGGGATACTTCGAGGTTACCTTTTATGGTCAATTTTCCTTGACGTTCGAAATATCATAGAGCCAACTGCGAGTAGTTTCAATTGCCGTAGCATACCGTTGCAGTCATGGACGACTCTCAGGATTCCAAGTCTTGGTTACCTAAATTCTTTCACTCTAGGACTTCTTCGCCTTCAACTACCCCACCAAACGAGCGTGAGCCCCTTCTTCCTAAACCAATTGACCCTCAATCGGCATCTTCTTCAGCAACAGAAGGAGAAACATACGAAGTCGATGAGGATGCATCTCCAATTAAACAATGGCTCGCCGAATTCCTCCTCTTACTTCGAGGCTCCGTGCCGGTGATACTCGCATACACGCTCCAGAACTCGTTACAGACGATGTCAGTATTGATTGTGGGTAGATTGAGTCCCGAAGCATTGGCTACGGCTGCATTTAGTTACATGTTTGCTATGTCGACGGCGTGGCTGATTGCATTGGGGGGTTCGACCGCTCTTGATACATTGGCTTCATCGACATTCACTGGCAGCAAGAACCCGCATGATCTAGGTGTGCTACTACAGCGATCCTTTATCGTTCTGACTGCATTCTACGTTCCAGTCGCCATATTATGGGCATGTTCTGCACCTGTGTTCAGGCTTTTAGGCCAAGAAGAATATATCTGCGTTGATAGTGCCAAGTTTCTTACGGCATTGATACCAGGAGGTCTTGGATACATTTACTTCGAAGCAATGAAGAAATATCTCCAAGCCCAAGGTTAGTACTCTTGAACTGGTTATTAGCAAGGCAACGCTAACACTCCAGAAGAGATCATGCGTCCAGGAACGTACGTCCTCCTTATAACCTCCCCCATGAGCGCTGGCCTCAACTATCTCTTCGTCTACACATTCGAGCTCCGCCTCATCGGTGCTCCCCTCGCAACGGGTCTCTCATACTGGATATCCTTCCTCCTTCTCCTCTGCTACGCTCGCTTCGTCGCGGGATATCGTTGCTGGGGTGGATGGACTCAAGCATGTCTCCAAAACATGTCGACCTTCGCCCGCCTCGCTATCCTCGGTGTCGTACACGTTGGTACAGAATGGTGGGCTTTCGAGATTGTTGCTCTGGCTGCTGGTCGTCTGGGCACAATCCCACTTGCTGCTCAGAGTGTAATCATGACGACGGATCAAGTGATGAATACTATACCTTTTGGCATTGGTGTTGCCGCTTCTGCTCGCGTGGGGAATCTGCTTGGAGCAAGGAACGCAAAAGGGGCTGCTAGAGCGGCTAATGTTGCTGCCTGGCTGAGTATGTTCATGGGCACCCTGGTACTGATTGTCCTCATGGCTGTGAAGGACTTCTACGCCAAGATCTTCAATGACGATGTTGATGTTATCCGTCTCACTGCAGAAGTCATGCCATACGTTGCCCTGTTCCAAATTGCCGATGGACTGAATGGAAGTTGTGGTGGCAGTCTCAGGGGCATGGGAAGACAACACATAGGTGCAGCCGTCAACATAGTCAGTTACTACATGGGCGCTCTTCCCCTTGGGATCTGGCTAGCGTTTCATGGTTGGGGTCTCGCTGGTCTTTGGGTTGGACAGTGTATTGCGCTTTACTTGGTGGGAGCAATCGAATGGGTGATAGTCGCATGGAGCAATTGGGACCATCAAGTCAAGAAGGCGTTTGAGAGGATGGATAGCCCAGAGCGAGTTGAGGCTGGGGAGGCGGGAGTCTTTCCTGAAGGTCAGACAAACGGTGGAGTTGGCTCAACAGAGTAACTCGCTGTTTGAACGATATTAACTGAGTTGGTCGTCTTTCAAAGAGTTGACGATGCAATTACGACGCAACGATAATGACTTAGCACACGACAATTTCACCCTTTTATCATAGAATTAGCGTTTGGTGTTCAGAAAATATCGGCATTTCAGGCATTTCAAACAGATATGAAAATGAAATATGTGTTCATAACTTACTGTACATATTGACTACGGAAAAGTCGACATTTCGGATGTTTGCGCGAGAATGACATTCTCGCCTCGTGTCTAAAAGAAAAACAACATTCAGGAGTCTAGTCAGTTCATGTTGCAGAATAAAAACAAGAGATTGTACAGAAACCAGAAGAATCTTCCAACAACTCAGGCTAGATCCGTTCTTTTCTTCCATTGGCTGGTAAATGATCTTTTTGACATGTTCTGGATTCTGATAGGGGTGTTTTGGGGAAATTGAGAAAAGGACCGAGGACGCAGATGATTCGCTAACGAGACCAGATACTCAAGCACTAACAGCACTGAGGTCTGACTGCAATTGTTCTTCGCGTCTTCCGACTAGTAGAGTGTGGATTCCACGAGTATATTTAGAAATGGACCAAAGAACAACACATCTTCAGCCGCCTTATACCATCTGGATCCACGCTTGACTTTCATGATTCATGACCTCCCCATAAAATCACCTTCGCACACTCATTTCAACCATTAACCTTAGTTTCCAAGCCGCCTCACGCTCTCAACTCTGTTAAATTGGCGAACACGAGTCTTCACTATCAGATGCGCCGGCTTGCGGCTATCGAGCACTAGATGGCGACTATCGTGGCGCTTATGCAGGAGACCCGCTACGATTTTCCAGAGACTCGGGTCAGAGCTGGAGATGAGATTGCGGGAGATCGACTTGATGTCGTGGAGGATGGGACGTTGTCAATTAAATGTCATGGTTGTCAGGACCGGAGGATTGGGAATTCTAGGGATGTGTCGAATGTGAGTTCTCAAATTAGCGGGGTCTATGCCAAGACCGCGAGTTCTATCTTCAGCAACAACATAACTTAACACAAGAAACTAACGACCCTGCAACTATAACATCCAACCTCTTAGGTACTCTTTATCATCTCATCCAAAATTACCCTCATCACGGGACAAAACAATAGCTGTACCTGACTTCCAAGCCCCGGCGCTCGGCTGATAGCGAGAAATCTAGCTCCTTCCCCTTTAGTCCCTTTCCCCTTTCGGCCTCGCCTAACTTCTAGCGACCGGCGTACCTGACTAACTTCGACATCCACATCCCTCTTTCGGGCCTCGTTGACGAGATGGGAAATTTGCTTTGACTTCTCTCGCCCATTAACTAATCGTCCAGTTGCATTAGCTGCGTATCCAGCTGTCACTCACCGACTTGACAGCCCGTAAAAAATCAAATTAGGCCTCGACATAGCTTCGATCTTTTGGCAAATTTGTCTTCACGTATCTGGGGATCATCCCTTTTCGTCTACAAACCTGAGCAGAGCAGCGACTAATAAAGCCACGAGCCGGACATGAATAGCCTCAACATGTGCATCTAGACGCCGTTATCCAGCCCTCAAGTCCTCTAGCTACTTTCTGAATACATTTCCCACGCGTCTAGACGCCTCGGGCGTCCCACCAAGCTTCGGAGGTCAAGCCATGGCAATGATATGGTTTTCCTGGGGTGCATATATATATATATAACCCTCCCCTCCAACCCAGCACCGTGGTCGATCCATCGCACTCGTATCCTAGTCACTCATTACCCCCAACCCTAGAGTAAAAGATCACCATGCGTTCCACACTCCTCGTCTCCGCCTTCGCGGCTCTCGCAGTTGCGGCTCCCCGTCCCCAGGAAATCGAGTTCGATCTCGTCGACGCCGCTCCCGACGCAGTTATAGTCACTCCTCCAACAGATTTGACTGTTGACAACGTCGCTATAGTGCCTGTTGCCTCTGCTGTTGCGGCTGCCACTGCTGCGGTTACGGATGTTGCCTCTGCTCAGAAGAGGGATTTTTTAGACGTTGCTGAGGCGCTGAATCCACGAGACAACAGTGTCTGCAAGAAACAACCTGCTGGTACTGGACCTGCTGTCATCGCGTACGTCTTCCCCATATTCAATTATCCGACCTTTCACTAACAAACTTTCAGCCCCGCCGATGATCCAAGTTCCTTCCTCGCCTACCAACCCTTCATCGACGCCGCGACCAACGCCGCAAACAAGGACAAAGTCCCCCAAGGCTACTCCCTCGCCTTCTCCAACCTGAAGGGATCCTCCCAGATCGCACCCTACCTTGGCCTGAAGACCCTCACCAAGTATGATCCAATTGCTTGTGCCAGCTACTGTGATCAACTCAGTGGATGTGTAGCTTTCAACTTGTACTATGAGCGTGATCCCACCGTTGATCCCAATGACTCTACATGTCTGGACCCACCATCTCTCACTAATATCAAGTGCGTGAGATGGGGTGCCAATGTCGCGGCTGAGAGTGCCACGAATATGGGACAATGGAGAGGTATGTTTCTCCCAAACCACCTATCCTTCCTTCCATCCCAAACATTAAAGTAACATGAACATTAAGGCAACTTCAACGTCGTCATCGCCGGTTCCAATGGCTACAACAAGAATGCCGCACCCTCCACCCAAGACGGTTTCACCGGCCCCAAACAACTAGGTGGCGCCATCAACGCCCCCTTAGACCCCAAGACAAAGACAAACACCTACATGGGTTACAAGTTCTTCTCCTTCCTCCAAGTCCAAACCTTCGCCAACGGCGTGGAAGCATGCACCGCAGCCTGCACCTCTCAAACTAATTACAACTCCCGCCACCCTCCCGCCGCTCCAGCCAAGCCAGCTGTCTGCAACCAAGTTGTGGTGTATGTTCTCAGTGATGAGAACCAGCCACAGGGAATCTACTGCAGCATGTATACGGAGGCGTGGGCACCTAACTACGCGACGAACTATGGACAGTATAGAGGCGACCATTATTGGAGCGTGAGTCAGGCGTACTCGTATGTGAATAGTAGCTATAAGTATCCTGAGATCTGTGATGTTGGGGGGTGTCCTGGGGAAAGCTATGGTGGTGGGAACTGTGGAGGTTGGGGGTTGGGGACTTGCTAGATGTCGAGATAGAGAGGGAGGAAATGAGGGAGATGGACGGGTATGAATGGATGACTGTTGCTGGAGTGCTAGGTGTACAGGGATAGATCATAATAATGTATATTTGATGATTAAAACAAAGGGCAACTCGGATCAAAACTTGCTTCGTACTGTACGTGTGCGTCGCAGTGATACGGAGTAGGTGAATTGATGACGGGATAACGAAGCGTGCTCCTACCTAGGACTTCCTCGCGGCTCTCACAATTTCCAAGAGTGGGGCATGCATACATGTGACAGGCAAACACCCTTAACAGATTTGCTTGCATAGTCAGTGATTAGTTGACACACATACCTACTTTAATATATACAACATATCCAGAACATTATTCTTCGAATCCAAATGTCTGCATACTTGACACATACCAACCATTATTTGTCGTCAGCTGTCTCTCGCTTGTCGTACAACCCCTGATAACCTGATACGAAGCCTCGTTTTTGCAAAGCGTTCTGTTCTTATTAAGGCAACCAGCAATGGTATTTCCTGCTGTTTGGCCTTCGGTGTATGCTCCTACCAAGATAATTAGCATTGTGGTGAGAAATAGCGGGCCAGAGGGAGGAGACAAACCTTGCAGGAACCCAAAATAAGAAACACTCGTCGCCTCTCCCGCGAACCATAACCTCCCTAGGTTCGCTCGTAGGTTTTGATGTGTCTCAAGACTCATTCCAGGTGGCCAATTCGAATAGCTACCATAAGCCCATGGCTCTATGCTCCAGCGTGGATACATGAAATCGATGGGGTCTGGGATATCGTTTCCAAACATCTTCCTCAGTACAGTCATGACCTCTGCTTTCGTAGCGTTGTCTGATTGCTGTTCCGCGCGATATGATTGCGAATATACCACCGTGACGAAGAATATCCCCGACCCAGGGATAAAGCCCGGTGCCGAGAGTGATTGAAAAACGGGATACCATCCACGCTCTATAGGGTCGGCGTAGAGGAAGAATTGTGTGGCTGAGTCATCGCCATGTTCCCAGAAGAACGTCCCATCGGCAGCAGGTGGGAACTGGAAGAAGATTTTGGTATAGGTACCCATTTGCATGCCTTCGATTCCTGTCTGTTTCCAAGCTGGTAGTACTGGGGCGAATTCTACGACGTCGTTTTGGAGGACACCGAGACTAAAGGTGCAGATTGCGTAATCGGCTGTGATGCAAGAGCCATCTGCCATGGTGACTGTCACGGAGCTTGAGGAGTATGTTATAGATGTTACGTTTGTGGAAAGGCGGAGTCGAGTATCGTTTGGTTTGAGAAAGGTGTAGGCCTCGCTCTCGATGAAGTAGTTGAAGCCTCTCTGGTCGAAAACGAGGTTGTTTTCATCGCTAAATTGATAAAAGGTGTCATTGTAGTTCTGGTACAATATCGTCAGTTCAATTCCCTTTGTGCATACCGCCAATGTTTTACTTACCACGATGGACCACGTTTGACTCGATTGATCAGGCGAATAAGCATACTCCCAATCAAACGACCACCATTCCGCAGCTTGCCTCCTCACATCCTTCTTCGGTTTCCAATCCGCAATACTCAGCCCCGTCCTCATCGTGCGATCCTGATAATTCTGCGTAAGGATCGTCCCAGCATCTTGTTCTACCGTGGTATAAGCAGTCTCATAATCATCAATCATGCCCGCAAAATCTGCCGCCCCATTCTCATCATACGTCTGAATCAACGAATAATTTGAATACGTGTTCGTCAACCCCCATTTCTTCGCCAACGTCCATATCGGATTCTCTGGTCCTCCCTCTGAACCTAATCCCTGGACCCAATTCGCGCCCAATTCAACGATATATGGCTGACCAGTGGTGGCATTCTTCCCAAACGTGGTATGCTTGACTCTGCCACCAATATAGTCGTTGACATCCACAATGATGAAGTCCGAGATTGAAGCGTTATACAAAGACTGAGCTGCAGCAATTCCACTTACCCCTGCCCCGAGAATGGCGACTTTGGTTCGAGTGCAGGTTTCATTGCTTGGGGGCACCGGTGTAGCGATGGCGGGGTTGAGAAGGAGGGGTATAGATAGGAAGAGCAACTTGCTCTTGCACAAGACAGACTTTGCCATTTTCAAATAAGATATACCTAGAGAGAACACAAGTGGAAAAGTAAAAGAGTGGTAAAGAGGGGGAAACCCACATTGTACATATACACATGGCATAGAGTAATATCCATGTCGCTGCAATCTAAAGTTCGCTGGTTCCTGCATATCTCGTGCAGGCCGATAACGAGGGGGCTGTCTAGAAATGGCTGCTACATCGTCCATAGATCTCAAGCTTGAGAGGGGAGTGTTAAAACGTGTGTCAAAGAAAGTACTACGATAGTAGCACCATGTAGTAGATAGGGAAGACTGCCATCCCTCGTTGATCGCCGACGGTAGCTGTCCGAATGTGGAAGGCCCTTGCGAAAGGTGGCATTTTGGCTTGCTTCCCACAAGAGCACCCCGCAATCAACATCGATCTTTCGGCTGAAGTATGGTAAACGTGTGCGATGAGGATGGACATGCTTCTTGTGGACGACTCCCCATGATTGAAGATTCGACGACGTTGATATCGTCAGGTACCAGATCCACAACCGAGGTTCGTCCAATCTATCAAAAGCACAGGTAAGGAAGCGGCCATGACCCCTGCTTGCCAACTTCTCCTCATCACGAGAAACTCAATTGCATCCCCTTCCTCCACAAGTACGCAAGTGTGGCAAGTGTAACTTGTGAAGATATGTCGAAAAGAGAGTGTGAATGACATCGTATTTTTTTAAACGACCTAAGGAGTCATGAGAGAATATGAACTTCATATCTCTGGGCGTAAGCTTGGAGATACGGGAATAAAAATACCGTACTGAAAGAACGCGTCACCACAATCTTACCGCTCGTGTTTGCTTTCCAGCCGCATTGATACTGGCAAGGCAGAGTTCAGCTTATCTGCACAGTGACGGAATCTCTCTGTAGAAACTTTGCGATATTTGAAAGATATGGAATTGAGGGTTAATTAGGATTATAATTTATGTTTCTTTCTCCTACTCTTCCGGAAATAAACATTATATAAGATTGGCATTGCAGCACATTGTAACAATTCGTGATAGAAGTGAAACATTTGCCCACAAATCTCCTGCCTGCCGTCCTGTCGTTCCTGGGTATTCTTGAAATCGTCTGGTGACATCTGTCTGCCACCTCATAAGTTGTACTCCTTTCTGAAAGTCATATGCTGTCCTGCCCTGTCCCGTCTGTTTCGTCCTACTTCTAAATTTGCGTTTGGTAGATTGAAGTCTTTCAGCAGGATGTCTTTAATAGGTGATATCTCTGCCGGCAGGGCGTATGCTCCTGGCTCGACTTGCTGGCGAAGCCTTGATGCTGGGAACATGTAGTGACCCAGAGGAAATGCTGTTTGTGGTCTTGAGCTTTGATTGTCTTCCTCTGCTCTATCCTATGAATTCGTGTGCCCAGTTGTGTCACCAAAACCATGATGTCTTTGCTCGAATGTCTGACTCGAAGAGGTACCGGTGCGAGAATGCTCTACATTGACATCTTCGAAAGGAATTTCGCTGAGAGGTGTTTTGCCGTCCGAGATCACACCATCTTCCTCATCCCGAGTGCTCACGATCGTAAACGGTGAATTGCGTGACGGCAGAGACTGTTCGTAGGACGGAGGAGGAACATCCCCTGTGGGTATAATTTGAGGTGCATTCTGGTGTTGAAGAACTGGTTGCTGTATATTCTGCAGAGGCAGGCTGCCTCCATTCGTAGGCGCAGGCGGTTGGTAACTCTGGTTTGACTCGAGGCCACGGCGTGAATTCTTCGGAGCCATGCCCCTTCTTTTGTTCCGAAGTCCACAACATCCACAACAAAACCATGCTGAGAAGATAGCAATCATCACAATTCCAATCATAATTGATATGGCGACTATGGCCTTCAGACCACCACTCATCTCCTCCCACGTGGATTTATCATCTGGCTCTGGACTCGGCGGGTAAGGGGTTGATGTTACTTGTGCTTGATCTGGGACTATGATAGAGATGATGTCGCGTATCGACGTTGGGAAAGTGTCCGTTGGAGCCATCGTGATGTTCTGCACTGTGTATTTCAAGGTGAATCATGCGATATCTCAGCCAGTCAAGGTATCGAAGAGAGGATGATCGCTAAGAGAACAAGACACAGAAATCAAATGCAGAATAACGTTGGGGACGAGTATGAATGTTAAATCAAAAGCAAGAGCCTTGTCTTGCAAGCAACATACCATGTCTAGATATCGTCTAGTACGAAAGCGGTCTCGATCTTACCGCAGCAGAAAGCAAGAGATATGATGGGCTGGGGCTGATCGATGTTGAATTCTCTTGTGCTCGCCGCACGGCACATGCATCGAGGCGCAGCCCACCACTCAAGACGTTTTCGCCCTGAGAACAGGCCTCAGAAGGAACCGACCCTGTCAACAGGGGATGTCGAGACTCAAAAGAGATACCTACCAATAGTTATGGAAGGGAGTACGTGTACGGCGGCTGCGAGTGCTTCAGCATCTAGTGAACTCATCATAAATCACGGTTGATTCTTGCGCAAAAGAATAAATTATTTGCATTGCATTTCGAGAATTAAAGCCAAGCGACTTCCGGCAGCTTGGGCGTAGAAGAAAATAGTGGAGCAAGTCTCGTATAAAATCACATGATAGCCTTGAGAAGATTGAGAGGTGAGATGGAAAGCACGCTAAGGTGTGTTGCCTTAGCCAGAGTAAGGCACCAATCACTCGCATTTCCTGCTCCAAGTTTCTTCTCGGCAACTCTTCCTCAACCACCACCAAACATCCATTGTCATCCTCATAATCATCACTCTTTATCCCATTTCATAAGCCCTCGATCCCACGGAGTCATTTTCAAATTGTCTTGCTCTACACCTCTTCGTGGCCTTCTTCCTCGACACTGTCAATCATCTTGCTCAACGGGCCCTTCTTGACCATCAAGCTCATGATCTCGTACAGCGCATCAGCAGCAGCCATAGTTGTATGTTCGGCATTGGTGTCATAAGCAGGGGCTACCTCGACTATGTCAGCAGCAATAAGATTGATGCCCTCCAAACCACGGAGGATCGTTCGCAGTTCACGAGTTGACCATCCGCCAGTTTCTGGGGTTCCAGTTGCTGGCGCAAAAGCTGGGTCGAGGGTATCGATATCAAGCGATAGATAGACGGGCTTGGTAGTACCAACGCGGTCGAGGATTTTCTTGATGATGCCATCCATGCCAATCGTGTCAATTTCTCGCGCCTCTACAATTTCAAAACCGCAATATCCGTCATTTTCGTAATCGCTTGGGCCGCTCAAAGTTGTTCGGATACCGGCGTGGATGTTGGTGTCGTTTGCAAGTAATCCCTCTTGCGCAGCATGGTAAAAGTATGTGCCATGATTGATGCTGGCAACCTTACTTGGGGACCCACCGAAGACTTTGGGCTTCCACGTATCGAGATGAGAGTCGAAGTGTATCACAGAGATTGGTCCATAAGCGCGATTGATGGATCGAAGGAGCGGTAAAGTGATGGTATGATCACCACCAAGTGTGATGATTCTTGGAAGTGTCTTCCCGTTCTTTGCTGGTCCCTTCTTCTTTGCATCGGTAGCAGGGCTGCGAGTGAGGAGGGCATTGTGTCCTTCCTCAATTTGGTGGAGCGCCCAAGTGTTGTCGTATCTATAAAAGACGTGAGCTGGTTTCTAGTTGGAATACATCTGAAACATACGATGTTACTGGGATGTCACCACAGTCTAAGACAGTAGCCCAGCTGTTGAAAGGATTGGTTTGTAAAGGTACATTGTACCCTCCACTAAATCCAACTCTGCGTGAGCCTATGCATTCAGACAGCGGCCATTAGCCTCTATGCTGTTTGGGAAGACTGACTAGAGATTGAGACGACGAGAACCTTGACGGATTCCGGAGGGTCCAAAGCGTGCTCCTGGTCTGTAGGAAGTTCCGGTGTCGAATGGAGCCCCTGTTCGTTGTTTTAGCACGAGCACCTCGATGGCCGGTTATGGAACATATTTATATCTTCGCACATACCAATAAATGCGATGTCGAACTTTTGTTCATCCGATGCTAGGCATGGGAAATATGGCAGACGACCAAATGTTGAGATGCCAGAGAAGACCGAGTCGGCCTGCGAGAGTCAATTGCCGTTCGGATCAAACAGTATGTCGCAGACTCACCTGGGTTCCTCCATCTCCAGGGAGAGTATTGTACCAGAGGGCCTTGTGAGGACCCGCGATTGGGATTTGATGCTCATGATCACCATGTGCGAGTGCACCAGTGACCAAGAAGGTGGCAGCGAGGATATTTGTCAACATAATTGCAAACAGAGCAATGTGTGTTCAATTGAAGATCAATTGAGGTGAAAGATCATTCCATTTTAAGTGCGGGAAGGAAACTATATGAAGATGCTGCGCTGGCATTGCTTCAACCCACCGTTGGCGTCATGTTGACTGTGCGATATTACAGGTCTTGAGCATCTGCCTAGGTGGTCTGGGTTTGGATAGCTTATCCCCTCCCGAAGCCGGTCTGACAGTGTCCTATCTGGCCGGCAGCTTGTTTGCAAAGCCCTTGCACCATACCTGATAGCCCCATTAGGCCTTAGGTATGCCATTGTTCTCTGAAGAGGCCTCTGACTGGAGAGGAATCAGAGCTCCGTCGAATGAATTTGGCCATGGCGGGGCAGAGATAAAGGACCTGGAGGAAAAGGCATAGCATATGCCGTAATAAGGAATGGGCGTGGATGACTGAAATGCTTAGCTGGAGCATTATCAATTGACTCGTCGAGAGTTTCCAATTGGTACTGACGATTTAGTAATGGAGAGGTAAGGAACGTTGTCAACGCAGGTCGTAGTTGTCGACAGGGGTAAGCAGATGCACTTGAGGATTGCGGTGAGGTAATTGATGATAAGAGAGAGGGGAGCTTTATCGGGTGTGCAACGCCGCTTGAAAGGGACCAAGCTCCTGGGGAATAACGGCGATGAGATTTTGGTGGGGCACAGCGATCTTTGGGAGCCTTGCGGAGATCCGGGGCGAGGCTGAGGGATTCCTCGGGAGCCGACTGTTTCGAGGATAACGATTTCTGTTGTCATATCAATAAAGTCCGCCGCTGTGTTTCCCTTCCTCGAGATTTGAAGGAGAGAAACAGCTCGTGGGGGATGACAACGATTCATTGGGCTTTGACTAAAGCCAGACTGTGAATGATCACGATGAAACTTCCCACGTGCAGGTTTGTCAAGAAACTCATAGAAAACTGGTTGACACCTCGGAACACAGAAAACTTCATGCCACTTCTCAGCAGGTAGGATGACCCCTGAGCAAATATTTTGAGTTCGTCTGACAAGTATGCAGTAGACTATGTCAGGTCTTCGCAGATTACGCTAGACTATCTGGATTTATTTCTGACAGCCGTCAAGAAGCTCTAGATATGATCAGGACTTTAAAGCGGAGGCAGAGCAAAAGAAAGCTTCACATCATGTCAAAGTTCAACTTCACACGTGATGTTCTTGATCGATTCTAGAATCGGGACTGGTCATCTCCTTGATCCCATGTGGACTTCCGACAAGTGAACGACCCTGCCTGGTTTCATACAGTACTGCAGCATGAGAGAGCGTGCAGGAAAGGAAGCAAAAATTAACATCTGTGTCGACGAATTGCACCAATGAGGTTGCATAGTTTGCTCCTTCCAAGCTCGTCTTCTGCACTGCAAGAAAATGCGAGGGGCTGGTTCCAACTTTGAGATGGACGGATGGCCTCATCATTCGTTGAGAAGCTCGCAGCAGAAGCACTCCTCCGTGCGTACGAATGAAGCAGAAGGTGGAATGGATGCTGTGTATGGCCGTATCTGCCACTCGAGTACTGCGATATTGCATTTCTTATTATGCCGTCTTCTTGTTGTGGGATGCCAGTTTCTTTCTTTAGGTGAGACGAATATTCTGATGATTCAAGTCGAGGAGTCCCCTTGTGACGTATGAAAGGTCGTGCTGTTGCCAAGACATCTCCGGCGCCCCGCCGAATCATCCTCAAGTCTGCTTCTCTGTCTCGCCTGTTCGTCCGTCTCTGTCCCATCGGTGCTCTTAGCTTACCAGTTCCGTCTTTGCGCCAGATCTCCCCCTCGCGAACACGACCTCTCCTATACCTCTCACCAGCGGCTCTCGACAGAAACAAGAAGGGATTAATACGGGCGCATCACACTCCACGGTTCAGACATAAGCAGTTCGGGCTCGTCACTGGCTGGATACGATTTCAGATTCTCACCTCTCCTAGTCGCACATCCTTCCGACTCGTCGGTCTCTGCGCATCGCTGCCGGCCTCGGGTCGTCATCCTGCTCCATAGGGAAGAGGAGGCTGGGTAGACTTTGCAGGAGTCTAGGAGCCTTCCATTCGCGCCATCATCGCGGGAGAGTGCGAGTGCGACTGTAACTGCAACTGCAACTGCGACCACATCTCAGAAGAGTTCAAGTCCTCACTTCTCAGTCCTCAACCCGGTGGTGCCTCGATCTGGATCCAAGCCTACTCACACACACACCCACACACACACACACCACAGCGCGCCACTCGACTGCTTCTGCCTTCCTTTTTTCACGCTTCGAATCTATGTAACACGCTCCTTTATCCCACGATCATTCTTCCGCGACAACATCCGTTTCTCGAGAACATCTTCCATCGCCAAACAATTATACATCCCAAAGCTGAAAGACTGCCTAGCATACGCCACGATAAATTTACAACTCGACACGACATATCTACCGAAGCGAAACATCTAATGCACACTGCCGTAATGTCACTAGAAGGTGGTGATTGACAGACACCTCGAGGACCATCCGAAGATTGAATCTCACCTTCGCATCTATTATTCCAAGTCTTTCCTCGAATTGCCTTGAATGCTTCTCACGCAGACAAATACGAATTGGCTCAGAATGCCATCCCGAGAGCTGGGGAGCTCTCTCGACCCTCCCGCCCGAGCTGGCACGACATTACTCAAGAAACACAAAATACTACCTCACCCTCGAACAGTACGCTATTCGGGTGGTGACCCAGAAACTCCAGAAAGGAAGCCTCGCAGCTTGGAGATAGATACAGGAATATCCTCCGTTCCCAGCTCTGACACTTCTAGTCCACGTACATTGAAACATTCATCAAAGAAAATCGGGAGCCTTCCACCTACACCACCTACACACTCGCGACAGTCTTCGGGAAATTATACCACCAGCAGTACCGCTTCCAATCAATATGTCGCGGCAAGAAGTTCTTCTAATGTCGCATCTATACCTAGCACCCCCACGAACCAAAGAAGCCCTCCTACCCCGGATGTCACCCCTCCCCGTCGCATACCGTCAGCATTTAGACCTCCAGTAACTGACAGATACCCCTCGTCTCGCGCTGAGTCCTTTAAGACAGCATTAGAGGACCAAGATTCTTCGGGTGATGAGGAAATGTCAACTGTGCGACCCGTCCCAGCTTCGGCTAGGACATCGGCGACGGAAGTGCCGCAAGTCCCAAAGATACCTCGAGAGTGGGCTCAGCGGAAGGAAGTTGGTCTAGGTTTAGGCCTAGAATCTGAGGGTGCGACCACGCCTAAAGCTTTGGTAGAGTCTCCTCAAGCGGAATTCCATATCTTTGATGGAGAATGGGGATCTGAGTCGAGCGAAGTGGAACGAGAATGGGATGATAATCTGATGAGGAATGTTACCGTACGCAAGAGACCTTTGAGAAATCTACAAATGTCCCCAAATGGAGCTGTAGAGGTGCTAGAGGATGACATCGTATCGCCGACGCAAGCAACCAAGGTTGTGCGGGGTCTACCTTTGCAGGAGAGAATCGCGCGACATCGCAAGCAAAGAGAGAATACCGATCGATCAGTGAGCGACACACTGGTAGAACGAGTTCCATGGCCTTCCGCCCCGGGCATGGAGTCTCCAACAACAGCAGATATTCGAAGGTTCTCGGCCATGTCGGCACGTTCTGGATCTACGGTCATTGAAGCTATGGTAGTTGATGCACCACCACTGAGAAGGAAGACACTGCGGCATACAAAGAAGCAATTTGGACTCCGGGAATTCAGCTCGGACCAGTCAACAATGAGTTCTGCTCCTAATTCCGTAATCTCGAGTGACCGACCGCATCGACTTCATCATGCCACCGGCAGGATACCTGAGATTCGACATCGAAGTCATGGCTCCAACGGCACTGTAAGCAGTACATCTAGTGGCAAAGCTCGGCGAGAAGTCCTGAGGAATGGTGGAATACCTGTGGTGGTTATTCCAGATCGCCTATCGTCAGCGAAGTCATCAAAAGCGCCTTCGCTTAGGTCAACGAGTAGTCGCAAGACGAAGCGAAGCATGTCCCTGAGCTCCGCCCCTCTTTCCAACTCATCTAAATTCAATGATCCTGGACACTTCAGCTCTCTCCCGCCGCGTACGAGAACTTTATCAGAATCAGCAGGATCTGGCCACTCTATTCGTACGATAGATTACCCACCAAGCATTCCTGCTCGGAGATCCTCCTTATCAGCGCCAACCAGCCGTAATACATCCAGGGCAGGCTCGTTGACCACTGAAAGCTTGCATGCCCATAACATGATCCAAGCCAAGAAGGAAGATAATGTGCCTAAACAAGCACAAAGCTATCGTTCTACGGAGTCACACAAGGACGTTGGGAGTCATAGTTCTCGGGTGAACGTTGACCATAACGGTGATCCTTTCTTTGGGAAGCGGCTATCAACGCAAGTCACTCCATTCTCTCAGTACTCTTATGAGACCGCCGGTACCGCGGCTGAAGTATCGGAAGCCATGGCCGTGACAATATATCCTCACCAAAACAAGTCCCTTTTAGTCGTACAACATTCATCAGAACCTTCCCCAACAGTTCCTGAAGAGTCACAGAAATTGCGGCTTGTGCCCCCCACAATGGCTTTGAACGGTGAGGCGGCCAACATACCCGTCACACCTCCACAGCCCGGCCATCCCATGGACAAGGTCGATTCTCCTCTTCGCAATCCTCGGATTCCTCCCGAGCCGCCTGCTATCAAATTCATTCCGGCAACTCCAGCCGCTCTTACACCGTCGCAGGAGGAAGATAGACAGCTGGGGTTCAACATGGATGATGCGCCTGAAATTCCTGAGAGCAAGCCGAAGCGAGGGATGTCATTGATGCGGAAGTTTAGCAATCGACGAGACTCCGAACCTACTACATACTTCAAGCCGGGATTCTTGAAGCGTACCTTATCTTTGAGCAACAGATATAGAGATCAGACAGATGAAGCGACTCAAACTGCCCGGGGCAATGCTAACCCAGCCACTCTTTACCCCTCGGTAGAAGACCGCCCTGCAGATGGCAGTAAATTGCACCCTTTCTGGAGGCCTTCCCACTTCTGGGATGACCTCGAGGATGAAGGGTTTGCTGATGATGAGCTTGTTGGTGGTCATCCCATGATTGATAATCGACCTTCACCCCCGAGGAGGAGCTTGAGTGGGAAGTTGAAGCGAACGTTTGCTATACTGCCAATAGAGGATGATTCTAGCCGTCGTTCGTATTCGACAGATCGCCGAACCATGCGGAAGGGTTCAAGTGGAAATCTGCGAGTTGTAAAGCAACGGAGTAACTCCAGTCTGGCGAGAGATGGTTCTAGACAACGCCGTCCGCCTGTCACGGGACAAAGAATGGGTGAAGGATCCTTTGGTTATGGGTTCAAGGAAGGAAACGGCGGGAGAGTTCATACCATTCCTGGAATCGGTGTTCGAGTCGAGTACGTAGGATGGAGCGCAATGAAAAAGAAGCTCAGTGAGAAGAGGAGACAACAAAGGAGCGAGAAGCTACGGGCCAGCATCAGTCATCCGAAGCAGGTGCAAGACGGCATGGACGATGTTCTCAGAAGAAGAATGATTTGATCGGTCGCAAGGATTGCATAAGACACGATCACATAGGCCGCAGAAACCCCAGGTTGGGATAGGACTGTACCACCATGGAGAGAAAATCAGGCAAATATTCCCCATACGGCGGCGGCACCATTACAATTTTGCATAAAGTGTATTTTGAACCCCCCAATTTCTGGCATCATTTTTGAGCGAGCGTTTGCTTTGACATTTTGCTGTTTTATTTTTCTTGTCATATACTTGGCTATACCTCATTCACGATGGGACGATATCACGAACGACGAGCATGAGAATATGACGTTTTGTCTTTTGGAATTGTTTTGGAAATATGGTATATCTTCTGCTGGGCAATTGATTGGGGTTGACTGTCATGGGTTGGGTTGGTTGGGGTTGCCCTTGTTTCTATATCTAACGATGATGTGATTGATGATCGTGCGGGAAGCCAAAGACAATTTAGAGATTGTAATAGAAGAGAATTTCCCTGGTACCAAGTAAGGCTTTCAGGAGTATATCAAATGGAGTGCAAAACTGTAAGAGAAGATGCCTTGTAGTAAGATAGCTCGGCTCGCCCCCCTGAGAGAGATCCGAGATTGGAGAACCCTGCACACGCTTAGCGCGGGGCATCAACGCTAACTAGCACATCCTTGCCACCCGTCAAGAAATATTTCATTCGTCCCGCTTTCTAATCGACCAAAAATATTACACCGCAACCTCACGTCCACAACCACAACTTCACCTCTGCTCATTTTTCTCACCTCACCTAACATCACCACTGTAATTATCACCTCACTATTGCCAGCTCCAAGTTCCCCGCTGACCTCGATCTTCACACAGCCACCACCCAAATTCGAACTCTCCCAATCTCAGACTCGCTCCAGTGCTAAATAAACAAAGATGGCGCAAGGCACCATTAAACCCAACAAGAAATCTACGGCGCCCACCGCGAAATCAGCGACAAGTCGTCGTCCAAATGTGTTGGGGCCGAAGAAGGGGGCGAGGAGTATTGCGCCGAGGAAGGCGGGGTTGGTGAAGAATATGAAGATGATGAAGGTACGTTTCTACTAGTAGTGCTCGTAACCTCCCTGCAGATTGGAGACACAAAGCCCAACCTCAAGCCCAATCATACTTGTCACAACGGAGAAATGCTAATATTAATGGTGCGATTGTAGAAACATTCCTCGGGTCTCACCGCGATGACGGAACGTACGCTTGGTGCTAAGGCGGGACATCTGGAGTTGATTAAGGGGGGGAAGAAGAATAAGGATGCGCCGGTCAAGGGGAAGGATGGAAAAATTGTGGAGGAGAAGAAGGGGGGGACGAAGAAATTTGGTTGAGTGGTTACGAGGGGATATGAAATGGTTCGGAGAAGTGGATTAAGGATATGTTTGGGCATGATTGGGAGAATTGTGGGAGGGGGGAGTAAAAAAATGAGGGATGTGAGTCGGCACTGAAAAGGTTGGGGAGGACAGTTGTTGCAAAATGACGCCGGATTACCATGAAGTTTTGAGGGGCGGTTCAGTCATCTCCGATGCTGAAGATGTTATCGCGAGGATGATGACTAGGGTTGCGTTTGCGTTGTCCTTGACAGGCATCGCTTGACAAACTGTGTCCAAGAAATTCCCAGGTCTATGTTGTGGACAATCTCGAGGCTATGTACAGACTGAAGCACCATCTCTTCAGAACAGGCGAAGAAGAGAAGTTCAAGCTCAGGATGGAAATTAGACATATCACCCGTTAATGTCCAGCGTCCGCAAGATTCGCGAAAGCGGCTTTGTAGCATATCATTATACCAGAGGTAATCTGACCTAATACAGTCACAAGCCCGCTTCCGAATCCGAGGGGCTGGTCATCGTTGCGTTCCTGTTGAATAATAAATATCGCTCTCGAGGCATTTTTTACTTTATAGATCGAGATACTCGTTCTTTTCTAAATTTTATCCCGCTATATGCCAAGCAGCTCCTATGGTTTCACCTTAAACCATGCTACTCGTCCTCGTACATGTTTGAGGCGTGGTGGAATGCCTCATTTCAAGTCTTCGAAAGAATGCTAAGTACTATAATTACGGGACTGAGCCCACAAAAAAAGCTATTACCCTAAGAGAAAGCTAAAAACACAAATACAGTCGTGTAGATAGCTAATAGGACCGTCCCGTTTGGAGGTTTCGTTCAAAGAGACTCATATCCCTACTCCGTGATTCCATTATGTTTATCTGAAGGCTGTCCGACCTCTAACGTCAATTAAAGCGTGAGCGTAAAGGAGACAGAAGCAAACCGTAAAACTTTCTGTGGAAGGATTTTTGTTTTGCTTTCATGCGCAAATAGAGAATGAAAACGTGCAGTATACTTATTGAAGGGTGTTAACAAAGGAACTGTGTGATGAGCTAGATAAGTGTCCTAAATCTGAATTTTCGACTACAAATGAGCGAAGAAAATTAGTCCTCATTTTTACTTCATTATTTATCTTACGTTGTAAGGGACCCTTTTAATTTATTCTCCCTCCTATTTAATTTTCAAAATACTATTCCCCCACTTAATAAATGTCAAATTATGCCCTGATCAATGCTGTAACAAGGGACCTCTGACCAACCAATGGATGCAAAGTGCTATATTCCAGAAGATTTATATTACATCCAAAATGCTATAGGCTGTTTAGTATTTACGTCACAAAAAGAACACCCTATGTCGCCTGTTTTAATGCTTAAAAAAGCTTTGGCATTGTTCGGCAAAAGAAAAGAGATGTGCAATACCTAAATAATAGCGCTGAACACCTTCGACAAAGCCAGACTAGTACTAGATTAATAGGAACCGTGATTTCATGTATCAATATTGCTACACATCAACGACTTGGACGAAAGTATGGCACTTTTGATATGCCATAATTTTTCAGAATGCCGTAGTTTGGATGGCATCATAACCACGAAAAACATACCCTGAGTCATGGACTTTAAATGCTTGAAAAAGGTTGGCAATTTTATGTAGTATGAACCTAACAAACATTTGCGAAATTTCGAAAACCGACTATGACAATTTAGATATTTACTCATAGAAATAATATACGTTAAATTATTTCTTCAAGTATTGTTCCAATTCTTAATTGGCTCTCGAAAGATATGCTGATCTCATAGAAGCTTCTCAGAGTTAGAATAATTAAGCAAGTATTCTTGGTGTCAAGCGCTGTGCATGGTTCTGCGGCTATGAGCATAGCGTGGCGTTAGATCTTTCTCGAGACTGGGTCCGGATCTGAGGAGCTGTCAGCAGATCTGTTGTCCACTGGCTAGTAGGGGAACCTCCCACTTCACTATGGAGCTTACCAACTACGTACGCTAGGTGTTGATACTATATATGCTTAATCTTGTCGAGGGCTCCGTCGTGTCACACTACCCCTTTAATATTTACATCAACCTTCTCCATAAACTCTAACCCTCCCTTGACAACTGCAACCTCTCCATTCTTAGTAAACAGTACATCTCTAATTGTGGCAGAACAAACCACATCTCTCATCCCAGAAAACCAATCATACGGCACGAAGAAGTGTCGAGAGAATGATAGTGGAGTACCCCCTAGATCCTCGAGATTCGCAGAGCAGACCCAGGAATGGATATTTAGGAATAGGAGTTTGCCAGTCGAGTTGAGATTGATGATGTGAGCAACGTAGGTGGAGAGTAAGCCGAGGTTGGATTTTAGGTGTGGTGTGATGCTAGTTGCTTGTGTTGTATTTTGGTTTTCCATAGAGGGGATGTCGAGAAGATGAAGGGCCAGTGTATTTGTGGATCTATTGGGCTCGGAGAAATCTAACAGGATGCGCCATTGTCGACCACTTGAGTAGGGCAAAACACTCTTTAGCTCAAGCCCCGTTGTTTTGATAGTGAAGGGATAACATGCAACTTCTGACCAGTCATTCCAAGCATGTACTCTGACGGTTGTGTTGTCAATGCAAAGTATCCATTGGGGCAACTTATGCTGAACCCATTTCCGAATGCCTGAAATCTCTGCCACTCGTACTGCATGTTGTGCACCGTCAATTTTCCAGAAGTGATCGGCTTCTCGAGTCGACAGAATGAACGTGTCTGCTGTCTCGCTGAGCAAAACTTGAACTACAGCGCTGCTTGAGTCTAAACGAGACTGTAGTATTACTTTGTCTGCAACCCATACTTGCTGCGGTGTTTTTCTTATTTGCCATGCAATAATCGAGTTTGAGGCATCGACGCTCATGACACAACTGCTGTGAGAGGACCAAGCGATGTGGCGGACCAATGATTTGTGGCTGTACATGATCCCGAGTTGAAAGCCAGTCCTCACATCGTACACAGAGACTGAGCCATTGTCCTTTCCGCAGAAAATAACGTCTGCTTTAGGATGCAATGCCATCACAGTGATTTTTGACTTAGTATCTGGCGCAGCGGCCTCGAAAATTGAGGTAGATGTGTTCTCGCTACTGTCATCGCCAATTGAGTTGCGGAGCAGAGCAACAGGTTCCCAAACATTGCAATGGGATCCTCTAACATCAGCAAAATGAAGACCATCCTTGCTAAAAGCCATCTGTTTGATATAGATATTCGAGGACCTCACTCGGTAGAGCAATCTTAAAGTTTCAAACTCATAGATTTGGATCGTTCCATGTCCAGCTGCGCCTGCCAATAAGCGTCCATCCGGGCTGGCGGCCAATGTGTGACAGTCTGCACGGAAACCACGGACTTCTTGGTCATTGAAAGGATCAAGAAGCACGAGCTCCCCGTCCAGGTAAGACACAACTAGAAGTTCAATATTTGAGTTAGGGTTGAGAACAAGAGCCGAGACTACATGCGTACTTGTCTCCCCGTTCGCTAGCCTTTTCCCACAATTACCATAAAAAGCATCTTCCTCAAGGTCCCAAAGCATCACTGACATTCCGCTGTATGCAACAGCCATCATCTTATGAGCTACCGATATCGATATTGCACTTGGAGGACGTGTCAGCAGTTTACTTAATGGATCGTCTGAGTCGTTCCAGGGTCTATCTTGCAGTTGTATACCATCGTTGTCTAGATCCCAAGTTGATAAGAAATTGTGGTGAGTAGCTAGAATTAGATGATCATTATCAAATACCATGTGTATTGGTCTTTGTGGCGCTGTGAAAGTGTAGATTGCTGTGCTGTTACGAATATCCCAGATTCTGATAGTCTTGATCCCGCAGGATGCCATCAGGTCCGACTTGGCTTTAAATTCAAGAAATCTGACAGCTTCACCATGCTCGACAACTCTGTACTCCTGAGAAGTCACTGCGTGATATATCGTGATAGTTCCAGTTGTCAAACCAACCGCAAAAAAATCATCTCCGTAGCTGATTGTGCTGGTTCGGCTCTGACGAAAATCTATACAAGACAGTCTCTCATCCCATTCAGTATTTGAGAGTCCTGTTACTTGTAATTTCCGTCCAGTTCCAGCGGTCTTGTATGCCATGGATTCTGACGGGCAGAACGGAGGGATGAGAGAATATATTGCGGCGGGTGATGTCAAAAGTGCATCGCCAAACTTCGCAGCGATGCGGATGAGATCTGTCGTCCAACCTCGGATGACATGGAGATCTCTGCCAAGAGGCGATCGCTGTATAGAACACGATTCAAGGTATGACCGAAGATTTTTCGAAGCTCTGATGAGTGGGTATAGGCCTTGCACTCTAATGACTGTATCAATCCATGAGAGAACATTTGATTGAAGAAACTTGCCAACAAGAATTAAGAGTTCGTTTGCGAGCGGGCTGGCCTCTGCTAGATGGTATGAGAAATCCAGACAAGCATACTGCGCAAAATCATTTCTCTTTCCTGCAACGATTGCTCCTGCACGTCTGACTATTCGAGGCACTTTCATCTCATCTCCAGTAAGGTATGTGAGACAAGCTATTGCGATACTAGTATGTGCCTCCGTCCTCTTGATTGAGAATTCATTCTTGTAAGAGGCATTCAAAAGGAATTCTCGAGCAGTCTCATGCACCATGTGGACCTTGGAGAATTTATCTACTAAGACCAATTGACCACACAATGCTGCAATAGTGTCCTCGAGAGCAACCAAAGGGTTTTCCTTGATATCAAATTTCAAGGCCCCATCGAGTTCCTTGGTTGTGAGCGGCCTTGTTGCACATGTAGTCCAGCTGAGGATAGCAATAGTGAGCTTTTTTCCGCGGGAAGTTTGTGACATTTGATCCACGGTTCTTTGGTACAAGAACTCCATACCCAGCGGGACATCGCTGAGGACTTGATTGATTTCCTCCTGGCTGTAGGCATTTGAAAGTTCTTTGAGGACTAGAATTGTCCACAGGAATGAGCCCTGAGATCTGTCAAGAATTTTCTCGACCAGTGTTCTTCGCTGCTCATCATCGCTCACAACAAGTGATTTTGCTTTTGCCTCCACCAGAAGTCGAATATCCGGTAGAGTATCCGTTACTGCAATACTTTGAAACTGGATTTGCCGAGTATTCAGCGTCCTGAAGCTCCTTGACAACTCTGGGGTTTCCCGACTAACAATGAGAATTCTGAGTGGGAGTGAGTCTTCAAGCTTTGCTAGCATTAGCTCAATGAAGGTAACGTAATTTTCACACTCATCTAGCGCATCTATTACCCAGTAGTGCATTGAAAATGTCGCTTGGAGGATTCCGCACTGGAATAATTTTCTCCATATTACGCGATCGTTGTCTTTGTCGAATTGAACACCGTCACTTTGCAGTTCCAGCAGCCTGTGGCGTACTTGACTGTTAGTCTGAGCCATCTGAAAAGCTATAGATCGTAGGCAGGCACCGAGGCGTGACTTCGACCTGTCACCATGCCTAAAGTAAAAGTAACTACAGTCTTGGCCCGTGGCTTGCAATTGAGCAATGACGGAGCCTGCCAGAACCGACTTCCCTGTAGCTGGTTTACCATTGATCCAGAGACAATTTGGAGAACAGGACCCGGAGTCCTTCCACTCTCGATATTTCGTCTTTTCTGAAAGCCAATTGCAAGTTCCAGGAATACGAGAATCATCGGAAGTGATAAAGTCATCTTCTTGATTTTCAGAGACGCTTAAATAATGCTTCAAATCGTTGATTTGAGTATGCCAGAGTGACTCTCTCCCCTTTAGCACTGTCTTGTAGTCAGAAAGGCAACTCCTAGAACACTAGGATGTTCACATACTAGTCTTTGAGATACTGCTCACATTGCTAGCAAATACATTGCGAACGACAATGTAATTTGGGTCTACTATACTATCAAATTTACAGATCGAGCGATGGTCTGCATTAGTAGGAATCTGCTTTTCATCAGGATAGCCGAGAGTTGCTGAATCCGGGTCAACGATTAGTGTGCTGAAAATCCCTCCAATTGTGAGCTTTTGAGTCTCGTAGAATGACCAAAGGTCCAAATCGGTGGAGTAATTGCGAAATTCATCATTAATCGACTGTATTGATCCAGAATTCCGCTTGAGATCTGCTACGTAAGCTCGAGAAGAGTATGCTGCCTCAAGAACATTGCTCAAGAGTTTGGCGGAGTCAGAACCTTTGTGGGGAGTTCCGAGAAAATGCATGGCCTTGACTCTTCTGGCAAGTTCATCGTACATCGTGTCCTGTCGAGCTAGCATGTAGGCTTTCTTGATGACAAGACCTCCCATACTGTGGCCAATAAGCACAATAGAGGTGTTTGAATTATTCACATAGGGAGATGTGCTCATTCCAGCGAGGAGAGATTTTCCGAAGTGATGGATGTTCAGACAATTGTCCTTGCCCTTTGTCCAGTCCGAGTTGTACCCAAAGCTATGGATTCGAACAAATTTGAAAGCAGAATCATTGGGTAGCCATTCCTGTGGCCAATAGTCTTTGATTGAGCTCGTCTTGCTCCATGTCTTCCTGGCACCACCACCAAGACCATGGACAAATACGAAGTCTATGAGGGGGTCTGGCGGAGCATACAGAAGATTGAGTCCTAGGGAGCCTTTTGTATCTTCTACGCTGTCATCTGTGTTGGTGGTGATTCTGCTAAAGAGGCTTGAGCTTGAAGCAGAGGAGCCGTGCCGGGCTGTATCATATGATGACGCTGTGTTGCTGGATGAAGCTAAACTATCTCTATGCCTAGCACGTCGAAGGGGCTGTTCATATATGTCAGATCAAATTCATAGCACGAATACTTTCTCTTACAATGTCTGGCATGATCGCCACGACCAATTTGCTATCGAGGCTCGAGCTTTCATGAGGCCAAAACTCGGACTCAATTCCAAATCAATTCTGTGTTGCGATGATAGTCCACTCAGAATCTCCAATCCATTTTGATAATGTAAGACTAGTAAATTGTCCTTGTAAATGTAGGATAATTAACTTGCACTTCCTATCTAGAATAAGAGAATAATTTGTATTCTCTTATCCTCAATAGAAGACTGTATGTCTGTACCTAGGGCTTGTCGAGGACCTAGGTGTACAACGAGCTTCACCTCGAGCTCTCAATGAAATCCAGATTACACACGCTCCAATTAGAAGTCCATCTCTGGTATAACAATGGTGAGGGGATAGGGGCAACGGTAAAAGGAAGAATCCAGGCCAAGATATCTGGTGAATGGCTATATCTGATAGATTAGGTTGATGTACTGGCAACCGTATTCAAACGTCGAAAAACATCGTGACGTGTGTTATTGGTTCTCAAGGTGTCGATGAAGTGCTGGGGAAGCGGCGCTCTTTTCCCTGCCTTAACCTTACCCCTGCTTCTCATTCCTTGTAGAGTCGACAAAGCCATCCAATAGATGACTCCATTCTTGGGTCCCGGGTGATCCCGGCGGCTGGCCGCTGTGGCCGTCTTCTTCCAATCATGGCCCTCAATAGTGATACATCAACATAAAACCATGTAGAGATGTTGGCCGTGGCGCTAAATCCAACGAATGAATGAAAGACTCAAACAGCGCCAAAAATAACCTTAACTTTTACACGTTATATTCAAATTCAATCTCGATCGCCCTCTTCATAAATCATCTTATGAAATCGCGCTTGGTCTTCCTAGACAAAATATTTGGGCTTTCGAAAATTAACTCAAGAACTCTCATTTACAATGGCGGAACCAGCTCACCCCGCTATCTTGGCGGGCGACCATGTGGGTTACATGGAATACGCATTAGAGCAGGCTCGACAATCTCCTCCTGCGCCTACCAAGTTTTGTGTTGGAGCTGTTCTCGTCGACGGAGGCAAGAATGAGATCTTGTCTACGGGGTGGTCGATGGAACTGCCTGATGATAACCCCATAGACCCGGGAAAAACGCACGCCGAGCAATGTTGCTTCATCAAAGTGTCCAAGAAGTACAACCTTCCTGAAGAGCGACTCGGAGAAGTGTTATCGACGAACACAATCCTCTACACAACCATGGAACCATGCAACAAGAGACTGAGTGGAAATCGTCCTTGTGTGGACCGGATCCTGACGCTAAAAGACTCGATCAAAGCTGTCTACATCGGCATCAAAGAGCCAGAGAACTTTATCGACCAAAAAGTATTGGTTGTTGGCAGGAAGAGATTGGAAGAAGCTGGTATTGAGGTCAAATTTCTGGAAGGGATGGAAGATCGCATCTTAGCAGTCTCTATCGCGGGGCATTAAAGGTCAGTCGAGGCGCATACTTGATCAGCAAAAGCTTGCACTGTTGGAAAAACACGATGTTTGCCGTAGGGTATTCGGGCTCAGGGGCAATAAATGATCTTTCGTGAAGGATCGCACTTCGCACCATCTTATCAAATCACAATCATATTTAAACAAGGCTACGAAAAGGTTTGTCTGGAAAGAAAGAGACACTTCTTTCCCTCTTGTGTTCGAAGATGCAAGAAGCTTCAACGGCCACTTCTTTCCCAGCCTCATGCACAATGATGCAGGGATTACGGCCAAGCGCTTGATGATAAATATATGAGTGCAGCTTTCTCCTTTCAACACAATCTCGGTTGATCTCCTTCTACTAACAAGACAGGGACGAGATATCAGTCAACAACCACCACATGATAGCATTCGATCATGAATTACGATGGCGCAGACGGCTTAGAGTTCGACGGAGGGAACACCAAGCTTGATTCCAACGTCCTCGCAGGTGAGGGCATTCCAGCAGTATGATTGAAGGCCTGGCCTGTCCTAAATAGCCTCTAGTTCTACCAGCAGGTAGCCGGGTGTTGTCAACCAAGAGCCATGGTGTCAGCTTCTGGGCAAATACTGGACGAATCGATGTTGAACTCGCTGATGGAACGCCAAAAACGTTTTTTATCAAAGTCATTTCCAACGCAGTGGGAAAGAACATGGTTCAGGGGGAGTATGAGTCCATGAAAGCCATTAGCACAACGCTACCAGACTTTGCGCCCATACCTACTGCATGGGGGACATATGAGACAATACTAGATACTCATTTTTTCCTTTGCGACTACCGAGAGATGCTGGATGATATGCCAGACCCCCACAAGTTTAGTTCGCGATTAGCTGTGCTTCACCAGAATAGCAAATCCCCGAATGGGAAGTTTGGTTTCCATATGACGACTTTCAGTGGCAATCTACCGCAGTTGAATGATTGGGAAGACAGCTGGGAAGTCTTCTTCACAAAAAATATGAAGTTAGCGCTCAAGCTTGAGATGGAAGCAAAGGGCCATGATCCCGAATTTGATGTTCTTGTTCCTACCCTCTTCGATAAAGTAATTCCTCGTCTTCTTCGACCGCTAGAGAGTGAAGGAAGATCTGTGAAGCCGTCACTAGTACATGGAGATTTATGGTATGCAAATTCCGGCATTGATGTAGACACGGAAGAACCTCTTATCTTTGACGCTTGCTGCTTCTATGCTCATAATGAATGTAAGTCAGATACCCACCAAAATTGTCAATTAGATGTTTTGCGGGGTTCAAACAGGATTTGCTCACATTCTTTTTCCCGGGTAGATGAGTTTGGTCAGTGGCGACCGGTGTGTAATCGATTCGATGATGAATACCTCGACGCGTATCACACCTGCGTCCCGAAGTCGGCTCCTCAAGAAGACTATGATAGCCGCTTAGACCTGTACAAGCTGTGAGAGGCTTGTTACCCAGTTTGATCATCATCATCTAACTAATCTACGAAAAGGAGATTTAATACGCACGTATCTGCGCTGTTTACCGAGAATCAGTCACTTCGAGAACAGTACGGCAAACTATCCCTCTTTATTTCTAGACAATTTACTAAAGACTATTGTTTAGAATGCTTGGCGATTTACGGGACCTCGTGAATAGATATGGCTAGATGCTGAATCAAACTTGCTGTTCGACTTGAAAGAGAAGGGTAAACGTTTATGTTCAGGAATCAATTAGAGGGTAGAAGATCCCCTCTTGTAAAGGGTTGGGCAATGGACCGAATCTGGCTAGCACCTCATCCACTTTCGTCAGTTCTAAAGTATATAACAGAAACTAAGAAGGACTAAAGATGCGTTGAAGCGAAGCCACTCCCCAAAAATTTAACTGTAGACAGTACAGTAACATTCAGATGCGCGCCCATCGTAAGATAATCAGTTTCATGTACCAGCTTTATTGTTTATGAAAAGTCTCGATTCTTAAATTGAACATTCAGCCCATCTTTCAAGCAACAAACCCATCGTTTAGCGTAAAATTGCCTCTTATCCCTTCTTCCCCATCTTAAATTAACCTTCCCATCACCATTAAAATTATCTTCCACCGCGCCAACAACAGTCTCCCAACAACTATAGGTGTCTCTAACGTAGCCAACTTCTGCCCAACACAATTCCCGACCCTAATCAAGAACGAATTAAACACAGACTGAGCACGAGCAACATCCTCATCTGTAACGCCATTCAAAGGATCGACTATTCAGAACTCTGGCCGGAAATTTTATGGATTGCCGTAGCACTTGTCGTTGTGCGTGATTACCCACCCCGCACAACCTACAAATGTGCCCTTGGGTAGGAACAGCCTGCCAAATTCAAGACCACCTATGAGGAATTCGCGAGGTAGTTCACCTAGTCCAGAGAGGCTCATACGCGCAGCTTCATCGACACAAGCACGGAGGTAAAGTACGTGTAGAGTGTCAGAAGATGTCTCGTGAAAGCTCAAGAAATTAGAATAAAATGGGGAGAAAATGAAATAGGTTTTCGCTGTCGTATATTTGATGGCATTGCCATTTCTGGATGTGGCGATAGCTTGTGGCAGCGTGGTAAAAGGTGGGTAAGTTGGAGATTATAGAGGAATGGCTCTAGAAATTTGCTACAGGGCTGATGAGAAGTTTGTAGTTTGGTGCTGTGATGAACTGTAATTGTTGATAAGTGAGTGACGTATAACAGGCGAATGGCCCATGTGGAGTACTATTGTCGTAAATAATAAGTAGAGCGGGCAAGAAATTCAGGGATAATCAGGGAGACATCTGTCCCGTTACAGGAATTATAGATATCTTTTATGGAAGAAATACGCTTAAGATCGAGAGTTTTGCTAGAATTTCAGATTTTTAGAAAGGAAAATATGTTTGATCTCTACCCCAACAGTACATTACGTAGATTGGAAGTATGGGAACTGCCTATAAAGAATGCCGACGTAATCAACAATGATCGTGACCGTTATTATCTTGTCGCGTAAGACTCTAGAAATTTGCAGTGCACCTATTATAGCTGAACTGTCTCACAACGCATAGGAAACTCAATTCAAATATCCTACCGATCAAAGGACAGTTTACTCAAATTTCATCAAATGGAAGTAGACTTTTACTGCAGTCTCATAAGTGAGCAAGCCGGAACACTTCAGTAAAGTGATACTTAACATCAGAGGGTGTCAAACCTAAATCCCCACAAGTGATGACAAACAGTGGTTTCTGATTCTCCAATGCGACAGCTTCGGCAGTTGAAGTCTTTCTAACACCAGGACCCCCGTGAAGCAATATCACGAGCCCGCGCCATTTTCCTTGGATGGCGTCTTGGCTCATACTTTCGGTAGGAACATTCGATGGCATCTCGGCCTGTCGTTGCTTGCTGAACTCTCGATTCTCGCCTTGACAAACTCCTCAAATGACCCGTTTAGGCGATTAAGCCATTTAAGCGGAATTTCTTTGACAGCATACTAGATGGACTCGGAATTGAAGGAAGATTAAATATCTTGAATTATAGGTGGGAAAATTGGAGGAACTAAATTAGGCGTCCCTGAAATTGACCCTAGATATGTAATTGTAATGTTCTATTACATTCATAAATATACAGCTACTTTGACATCGTTCCATTCCAAAACTTCGAGGTTTCTATACCAGAATCTGCACTGATCGCAGCGAACATCAAAATTCCACTCAATTTCAAGTAGACTTCCCAGGGCTTATCATGTTGAAAACCCACTCAGGGCAGTATCAAGCTGCCTTATGATGATAAAAGTGTAAGGTGGGAAAAGTAAACAAGCTTTCCATAATAATGGAATCGAATTTTTTGGTCAAGGCCGGTGACAACTCGCGTTACACAGCTACTCCATTTTCTTGGCCTGCTCGGCAAGTAGGGCGAGAACACCACAGGGGGTTCACAGCCTGTCCTTCACCTGGTGCTTCTGAGATACCTTAGGCGCGCGTTCGGTATTGCGAACCCTCAAACAGTCCATTCGCTAGTTCCAGCAGTAAAGTGACGATTCCGCTATACCTGCTTAGCAACCGCTAAATTTGCTGCGTCACGTACCACTCTACCCCTCTGTTACCCTGCCATACGTTGGTGGGTAGACTTAAGCGAAAGAACAGGCTGAAGAAGGGGGGGAGGTTTATAAAAAGCCTCCATTTCCAGTAGGACGTTACAAAGAACAAAATAAAATAAAATCAAACTTAAAAAGTGAAAAGGTTAATTGTTTTCCGTGAGCAATTCCCCATACATCAAGCCCAAATTCCCGCCTGTGGTCCTTGGTCACGCCAACATATCCTCTCGCTTCTTCAACTGGTCAGGATGATCTTGATTTTCTTCATTAGTACTATTCTTCACTTAGGTCTTCACTTAGGTGTTCAATCAAATGAATTACCTTTCTTTAATCCTAGCTACGTTGTACTGATTCAATCCAAGTAAAGCGTCCTCAACCCCAGGTTGTACTAAGGTGGGAGTAAGATTTGATGAATCTCCATATATACTTCGGTGTATAGGAAGAGGGTAAATACATTATGTCTAATTCAACTCTCCATAGCGCGTATGCAAGAAAAGGCGAATTAAAGATGGAGTTTAAGAGGTTGCAAATCATAGAGCTTAGGGCCTGGGATACATGATACATTGAATCATTTCAAACTGCTCAACACGACGATCTTATAGTTTTCGATGGACTTAAAATAATATTTGCGTAGACTGTCAGAGATTGTCATGTTCAAGCAGTGTCAAGATATTCCTTGCTTAGTAGTCAAGATTGTCATTCCTCGTCCTCACGATAACACTCGATGCATTATATTAGCCAGAGGACCTCTAATGTAAAGAAAAACAATTGCTTGAGAAACTCGAATAATGAATATCAAAATGTGTCGCCGCAGAATATCCACAAGAAGAGTAGATTCTGTAGGCTAGAGCTTGAGAAAGAGGCAATTGAACCACACCAACCCAGCCCAGCCAAACCAGCCACACGTGGCACCAACATCCCTACGCTCGTTTACGTAGATTCAGAGATGCATCCCTTTGATATATGGTTCCCAAACTGTGTGGGGGCCACAGTACAGCGAGGGAATCGCCAATGCTGAGTTGCCTATATGCCTCCTATGCTGCTCCCTCTCCGGTTGACAATCCGTATCCTTCGCAGCCAGGAGAAATTTTGTCTGTCACAAGACCAAGACCGTTGCCACCCGCCGCACAGTAATTACTCTATTGCTAATGTACAATACCAGTTCTCTGCATCGCGACTAGACACGCCGCAAAATACGGAAATTTAACATGACCACAATATCAATCTCTCTTCCTGCTTCTTGCCGTCAGATGGTGGACATCACACCAATAAAGAGCTATAGTCTCGAAAGGCGACGAACACAGCCTTATTATTGTTCAATATTTTCTTTGGATTTTTGGTTGAGTCTTCACGAACATGCCAAGATACCCTAGCAAGCCATATTCGGCAATATCGAGGAGTTCAAACATCTCGCAAATTCAAACTTCACCGATATTGCTCAAATACATATAGGATGTGCGTAAATTTGGAAACTGACAGTGATCAACATCATTTCAGCGACCCTTGTTTATCATACAACTCTTTAAAGGTCACATCTTCTCCTATACAAATTTTATAAGCCAATTTCCCCCAGTCGGCAGCTTGCGGCAAGAGATGTGGCGCGAAAGCCGAGTACGCATTCCAGAGATGAATCCACATGCTAATCACATCGTCCACCATAATTCCTAACTTCTCAACCCGAAAGGTTTCGACGGGTGAGAGGGGGAGCTGTGCACCCTTGATTATGAAGCCGAGGGATTCTAGTGCTTTGAGCGACATGGCGGTAACCTTCTCTGCATTTCGCTGCTCTGAGTAGATTGAAGCTAAATGGGCATATGGCTCTCGCAATGCCAATCGTGGAACATCGGTCGGTGAATGCTTATACGTCTGACCAATGGTGTTCAAGATCCGTTCAGCCTTGGTCGTGTTGACATTTGTCACATTCAGAACCGCCTTCAAGTCTCCCAGCAAGTCATTTCTCCTCCTCAACAGTTTCTTTGGCGTATTCTTCGAATCAAGGCATATTGCGCACTTGCATTGAAAATTCCAATATTCCAGCCCCTTCCGCATTTCGGAATGATCTCCTGTCGGGATCTTGTACCAGAACGTCAACTCCGTGTCCGCTGGGATATCACACGTAGCGCGGATTATTTGCAGGTCGCCGATGAAACTGCGGCGAACGTTGCTAATACAGGAGTGATTAATTCTGGAGGCCATAGACCAGACGCCGCAGGAATGGTGCCTGATCTCGCTTTCTTTGGTCTCATGTAGGTGACGAGCCTTGGTGGTGAGAGCACAACCAAAGCCGTTGAGGGAGATGACTCTTTCAACTAGGAAGCTTTTTCAATAGATATGTGTTAGCACTCGTCAATCCATTCCACAGAGAGAACTTACGTGTCAACTACAGGCTTTCCATCAACCTCTGTTACATACACGGGCTCATAAGATCCGTGGTGAAGGCTCGTAAATTCTGAGAGGAGTGACGGATTCCGCCAAAGCTTCTGCACAATCGCCGTGATCAGATCAACCTGTGTGCCCAATGTCACCCGATTTGTGTGGATATTCACAAGAAGATTGGTCTTCGAACTGCCCTTCGAGATTTCCTCCGAGCTACCAGCATAGCAATGCGCCAAAGCTTTCTCACATACGAGTAGTTCTCCTGCCTTGACGGCCTTTGTGGTGAATAAGCCTCGACCGCGATCTGGGGAACTTTTGACCACTACTGGTCCGATGAATGTTGCGTGGTCCAGGTGCGGTGGGCGTACTTCAGATACTTCTTTGTAAATGGCCTTGAAGTCATAGGTGCCGCATTGTTGTTCTGAAAGCCGGATGCGAGCCCGCGCAAGCTCCTTTGCAGCTGCGCAATTCTTTGGGTACTTCTCACAGAGAGTTTGCAAGATATCACAACACTGGGAAAATCTCCCAAGACCATATAAGGCTTTGCCGGCTCGGTACAATGCCTTTTCGGAAGTAATAGGGGGTAGGCCGAGGCACTGAGTATCAGCCAGAGCGTCTTCAAAACTTTCGTCTTCAAGGTATGCCAATGCACGGTTGAGTCGAATAACGGTCTCTTCTGAATTGGATGGATGACTTGCAAGGGCGGTGGTATAACTAAAATGATGTGGTTAGGAAGAGTTTATAGGACCCGGTGAAGTTCATTTAATACCTTTGAATAGCTTTCCAGTATTGCTTTTTTCCCATTTCGATATTGCCTTCTTTTTTCCAATCGTCGGCGGTCCTTTCCAAGTTAAAAGGGTTTGGAACCCACTGTTTTGACCACAACTTGTGGCGTGCGTCAATGCGCACTAGATCGCTCATATGGTCAATACGAAGCCCATATTCACCATCGACCATGATCTTGAAAAATGGTTCTTTGATAATAAAAACATCACCATTAGTGATGATACTGGAAGCCGGTCGAACATTCTCATCTGGCTGGTGGTAAAGTTGTACCACAAGGGCATCCCTCTTTTCATCTTCAACAACAGCCATGATCGCAGTCATTCTATTCGGTGCTGTTACTGATCTGACAAGAAGGTAATTGCCGCGATGGTGGATTCCTAATCTGAGGTCTTTGATATAAATCGGCGTTAAGTCGTCGAGACTCGCAGTTGATGGTAGGTATGGAGGAGGGAGGAGGGAGCTGTGAATTTGCATTTGATTTTGCCCCGAATTTTGCATCATGGTCTGCATTATCATTTGGTGCTTGTCGATGAGTTCACCTTGAGCCTTCCTGTCTGTGGGGAGTTGTCCTTCACGAGCCATAGCAGCTTTCACTGTCGCCTTTTGTGCAACAAGGAATTGACTGTACTGCCAAATATCGGAGACATCGTCAGTATCCATTTCGACTATCTCTTGCGAAGCTGGCTGTCGTTGAAAATGTATCCGAGCGGAAATGGAAAACCTAAACACTTTCGTCGTCCTTTCGAGGCGAACAACACGAAGCTTCTTAGATCTCGAGAATGTCTTGCGGAAAGAACCCGAATAGAGAGTAAACGGAATAGATAATGAGGCGTTAAATTCATGCCTTGCTTCAGATCTATAGGCAAGTGTTTGCTGTGATACGCTATACTTTCGAAGCTGATATGTATGTCCCCATTGGCTCTCAAATTCACGGTAACACAAAGCTAGTCAAAAATCCGGCGAGGAAGACATCGATAGCCGACGGGAACGCAATTAGCCTGGTTTAATTCTCAATCTTTGTTGGCAACAAACGAAGGAACATCTTCTAAATAATGCCAATATCAGACTATCGACTTCGAAAAATAGTGATACCACATAGAGACGAAGCGGTCGGGAAATAGGACGGCCTAGTTTTGATTTCGAGTCTGCTAACTTAACTAAGCGTGAATATTAAACGGTAAAGAATAGTAATCTCTATTAAGTTAAGTTAAAAGAGCGGGAAGTCAAAGGTTAAACAGGCCCTATCGACAGGTTGATCGAGTCGCTCCTGCTGTTCTATCCACTTATCCGTTTTAATTCAAGGGGTGGACGGTATACAGGGGTTAGGCGAGCTGGGAGAGGGGATGAGAATATTAAGATATGAAATGGAATTAAGATGAGCGTGAAAATGGAATAAAAAAAGTACAAAGGAAGTCAATTTAATAAGCTTTATAGCTGCTTCGGTATCAAACAGAGAATTAGTCACGCTAGCTTTAGTACGTTTATAACAAGTTGTGGAGGAAGGTGGGTAGTTGAATAATATTAGTGTAAATATGATAAAGCAATTGTTTATCAAAGTCAAAGGATAGCCAAGTCACAGCTGCGATTGTATGCATATATCGTACAAATTAGGGCCTCAATTGGAATTGCTTTAAATAGATCGTCTCCCAAATTTTATCCAGTTTCAAATTGGCTAGGTCTTGAAAAAAGATATGCTATCGGGAATCTCTTTCATGAGAGCCTATACTGGTAGTTAAGAAATACAGTCAGGGCAGGTGCGTCGTGTTAAACAGACGGTTGCCAGTGTCTGTCGTGCCTCTGCCGGTGAACTTGTTGTCAGAGAGGCGAAGTGCAATTAGACCAAAATTTGCTTGACGAGCAAGAGCCGAAACTGACTGGGCCTGGACGACACCGGCAACTACCACAATGCGAATAGTGGCATGCAGACCACGGATGTGTTTCACAAAGTCCACTACCGTCTTGCCGCTGTTCACCACCGAATCGACCAGCACAACGGTGTGCTGTCGCAGCAGATGATGGGGCTCGATATCCTTGGGATGTTTGGCGTGGAAAAACATCGCACAAGGGAAGGCTTCATTGATGCCGAGGGCCATGGCTTCTCCGCCGCGCATTAGTGCCACAATCAATGTTGTCTCCTCGTGGCAAAGTCGATAGCCGCTGGTCTGATGGCCCTGTACGTGTGGAATTGAATACTCCTCTACCCCAATCATTTCCGCCAAGAATTCCGTCGCCAGATACCATCCAACACGGTGATGGGCTTCTCGCAGGGCCGGGCCAGTAACCATTGCATCACGCATTGGCGTCATGAGCAGCTTGGCAGCGTTTTTGTCTGTTGCATGGAGTACTTGAAAAGAATGTCGACCGCGGCGGCGGATAATTGAATCGATAAACTCGGAGTCCATAAGCTGAACTAGGGGAAGCTTGGTGGTATCCAGACGTGGTGATGCATTACTGGGTAGCAAAGCTTGTCGTGCGAGTAGACTGTCATTGTCGATGGCGTTTAATAGTGCCGCGTCCATGGTCTTACTCCTCGTCTGCTCCTCACCAACTACAACAATCGCTTGATCTGCCTTGCTCAACATTGGCAAGTCTAGCACACTATCTCCAAACGCCCAAACGTGCATGTGGTGGATATCTCTCATACGGGTGACCATGGCGGCTTTCACTGCAGCGGTAACGACGAACCCATCTGCGATACGTCCCCCGCCAATGACTTTTACCGTCTTGGACAAACCCTCTCTCTCCAGGACTTTGTCCCAGACACAACGTAACCCACAGGTGATTACCACTGCGCCCACATGTTCTTGTTTTGCTGCTAGTTGCAGTAGTGACACAAACTCAGGGTGCATGGTTATTTTCGATGCCACATCTTCGCAGAGGGCATCAAACTCTTGGTCGTCGGTCGTCTCTTCATATAGCAAAGTAGCTTGGCGAAACGCAATGTACGAATAACCCAATGGGCTGCTGAATAACGTCTTCAACCGACGTTCTTCGTCCCCCGATGGCAGAGAGCTAGAGACCATCTTCCAGAACAATGCACCACTGTCCTTTGCAGCCAAAGTTCTGTCAGCGTCCATGACCAACACAGTCTCCAGCTGTCCTTGACCAGCGACAAGGACCTCATCCATCCTTCTTTCGGCGCGAGACAGGTTGTACTCCTCGGTATGATGTCGGAAATCGTGTAGCAGCGTCGAGACTTTGTTCAGCAAAGCCGGATGCGGGGATTCAAGCGAGAACAAAATTCCATGATGGTAGCAGAGATGGCGCAGTTGAGTCTTTTCGGCCTGCTGCCACTTCCGTAAATGGTCGATGGACACATACGGGCGGCTTCTTGCTGTGTTGTCGTCCAAACAACGCTGTGCGACAAGTTCGGCAGGGACATCTAAGTAGAGGATGTGCGTGAATGTATCCAGATCATTCTTAGTATACACTGGCTGTCCAGCTCCCTTCTCCTCGGGCCAGAACATAAAATGTCCAGCGACGACTGCAACTCGTCCGCTGTCTGCGCATTCCTTTTCGATGTTGTCGATAGCAAGTTGGCGGCAATGCACCTTCTCTTGCTCTTCCAGTTTCTGAAAAGCGTCGAGGCCGCCGGGAACAAGACTGGCAATTACCTGAGAGCCTTCATAAAACTCGAAATTCTCTTGCCCGAGTTCTTGCTTCAGCTGGTTTAGCATAAACGTCTTCCCACAGCCGGGAATTCCGTATATACCGACAACTATTGTTTTGCCTTGAGAAACAGACCGACTTTTAAGCACTGTCGTTGGGCATGGCATGCTACTTGGTGTATTCTGGTAGTTGGTAGCCATTATATCGATTTCCCAAGTCTTCGTTGGTATGAAAGTGTTGAGATTCAATTCAATAGTTGATGAGATATTTCACCACCAGATAGAGCAGCCGTAAGTTATTCACTACTTTTAGACCAGCCCCTTTTAAGTGCCTCTCTCACAAAGCTGCCTGGAGGCCCATCTGGACATGGATCCATACCGCCATATGGGCAGCGGGTGCCAGCCGCACTGAGTGCTTTGAATATATGCCCTATTGCTCAATTAGTTCACCGACTCTGATGATAGATTGACGGAGCTAGAAACATATTCTCTTGTATTCCCACACTCATGCATCTCGACCAATGTAAGGCTGTACACTGGCCCAGTCATTCTACACAACATTCTTCCGCGGGAGGCCTCCCATCCAATTCAGGAGGCCTCTAGCTTCCACCCAGTTGAAACAGCCGAACGGGCTCGGGAAGATGGAATGTGAGAGGCCTATCGGTCAGTTTGTGTTATGCAACGGGAATAAAGCCCTCTGTTCCCGCGTGCAGGGTTTCTAAGTGATGATTCCCTATGTCAACAGTTGTTGATTGTTTTAATGTGCAAACAAGCTTTCTGCCACGACTCACCGCCCCCAACCTCACTTACCTGTAGTCACCGATCGTATTCACGTGACACGAACTCGCGCTTCCCAAGGCCCTTCGCCAACAAAATCCATCACCATTTAGACGCCACTCCTTCTACTCATATACCCCAATTCTTTACCTGCCTTTATTTATCTTGCATCAAAGTACGCGAAGAAGTAAAACCCCTCGGTAAACCACTCATCAGGCATTTAAAATTATCAATCACCAAATAAAAATGCCCCCAACGATTAACACGCTTTTGAGGCGGTGGCATGGAATGTTAGGTCTATCGCGGCAATCCTCACCGTCCTGGTACCGAGATCGACTTCGCGAAGAACTATGGGAACGCCGGACCGCAAAGACGTCCTTGCAAAAGCTCAGCGAGACATCGGACGTCTTCTTCTCCATCAGTCGAGCTCAGTACGATGGGTTTCCCGTCCGGAAGTTGCCTCAATTTGTTACGTCTCACCACATCCTAGTGTACGCGTACATGCTGGCAAAGTACACTTTGCGCTGGGGATTCTATCGAACGGCCGCCGTCATTTGCAACGCTCCTCATTACGACTTGGTGCGCGAGGTGGTGAACCCCAGTAAAGATCACAAGCTTGATGAGGTCGCTTCCCGTCACCAGATTGACCCAATCGACTTTAAGCGAGTTGGTCGTCAGCTGCGACGAGTATGGCCTCTTCTCCCGTAGAGATGTGCTTCAGGGGTTTTTCAGGCTCAGCCAGAGAAACGCGGTCGGGAAGGTTGTTAAAAGCATGCGGTGATATAGGCGGTTTCTTTTTAACATTTCTAGAGTAGACGGTTATTGCTGTGGGATATCCCTTTAATAAGGCCATTGAAGGTCTCAAGATTACTCGTTCGGATGAGCCAAATATTTTGGAGGTCCAGTTCCATGACAGCACTTCGACATAACGACCATTGCATTAGGGGCGCGATGTCATTCAATCTCATCCAGAAACGGCATCCGGATTCCCTAACAAATGGCGTTTAAACGTGTCGATAAACGAAATCCAGCCTCCATCCAACTTCCCCAGTGGGGTAATTATCAATGGACTTTTGATTCTGCTTAATCTTAAGCTGATAAGTTATTCTTCGAGCAAAAGAGAAGGCTCTTTCGAAGTGAAATTACGGATGTGTAATTTCCCATCTACCCCCTTGCCTAGAAATCTATGCGCTAATTGCCCCTTCTTCAGGAAATCCCGAGAGCCTCCTCGTCCGGGTCCAAGTATCTGCAGCAGAAATTTCTCCATAGAACCCCCACGCCGAGTTTCTGAAGTAAAGAGGGCGCAACTTTGGGTATAATCACGGTTCTAGTGGATAACCAAGTACTTGGTTATCCCATGGAGGTAGTGGCTGCGGAATAAAACAATAAACAGAATCACTCAGGTTTCTAATAGCAACTAACAGTCGACCGTCACATCGCAGTACACAAGGATGTAGAGGGGACTATTTGCTAATCCGACATCTATTACCTTAGATTCGCTTGATCCACCGTGCTCGTAAATCTTGCCTGCTCGTCATGACAAACCATACTCTTCCCACAGCCCCGCCGATATTGATTAATCCTAGAAACTCTTTCCGAGGACAATCACATGCAGGACGGCATTTTGTGTTAGCGGAAGCCGCTTCTTCTGACGTGCGCATGATTCCGATTCTTCATAATGCTCCTAATATCTCTGGTTTTACCTCGATGCCGTGCCTCCAACCCAAGTTCCATAGCTGTTCGAGGATTTGTCGTCCGTATATTTATTTCTCGACAAGTCTTGGTATCTCAGAAAGACCACCAACCTTAAATGCCTAAACTAGATCGAACTACTATTAGATCTACTAGAATCCATAAACTGTTCTTTTTAGTGCTTCCTCGATCCTTATCTCCCATTCAAAACTCCAACTTTCACTTGACCGTGAACCACGACCAGAAAGTGGGACGCTCGAATCTCAAACGCTCCTTGACTAGGAGCACAACTTGATTGTATTTGGTTCTGCTTCTTCTTGGTACTTTCGTCTTCCTGCCGTTTGCGCACAAAACATCCTTCTGAATCTTTGCACAGCATCTCAATAGTTTCCTAAGACACGAAGAATCAATCTTAAACATCCCAGCATGTATCAATGTCAAACACGTCCATCAGCCTCTTTGGACCTTTGGTTACTCTCTTCTCCTCCGTTAATCACCACAGCCATAATACATTTCATTAGCTCAATCACCCATTTAATCGTATATTGTAGTAAGAGCCATCCTCACTTCCCTCTCATTCAAACCCTCTGTCCATTCCAAAGTAATCGCAGGATGACATCCTCAAATAAGGCATATGCGGCAGGCGTTGGGGAAAGAACCAAAGGTGCAAGTGAACTATACTCTACTAAACATGACCGTGTACTAACCAGACCATAGGTAGGCAGCGTATGAAATAGCGTTCGATGGACTCAGCGTGGAGGACAGGACTCGGTGAATAGAGGTGTAAATTATTACTCAAAATTAGTTTAAGATGTCTACCATACTATCTTCTCTTTTAATATACTCAATATCAAGGTATAGAAACTATGCGAAATGATAGGGTGTGAGGGAGTGAAGATATTACCACCCAGTTTTCATCACTGCACCAGAAATTCAATAATTAAATGAGAGGCACGAAACATCTGTTGAGACCAATGATCTACTTATATAACTCAATCACGCACCTACCTCCTAAAAATACCATCTAAATGTGAGACACCTGCATGTGTAAATCTAATGTAATCCAAGCCCCAGAAAACCAACATGTACCTCTCTAAATCTCTGATTGCCCAAACTCCGTTTATTTCCTTAGCGGCTTCTCGCCTCGAACAGAGGGTCGATTTCTTGATAGTAGTTGAGACATGATGAAATGGCTGACATCCTCGTCTGCCCAGTAGCTCAAATGGCTCGCGATAGTACTGTTATATGATTAGCCCCTTCATCTCTACTTTTCTACCAAGAAGCCAGGTGAACTTACTTGATAGGATTAAAATCCAGAACACTCCTATTTTCATAAGTCAGCACTCATATCTCTAAGCTCATAATCATAACAGAATCAACTTACTCCTGAATTGAATAATCCACCCTTCCATTCCTGTTCAGCGACCTAACCTTCCCCTCATCCCTCTTAAATTTCCTCCCCTTTTCTTCCGCCTCATTCCACTCCTTCTCACTCCCCATCTCACTATGCCTCGTCTTCGCCGACTTCTGGAAATTCGAGTACAGCGTCTCAATATCGTCGTCAATAAGTGTTGGCGCACTAGAACCACAACCGTCACGGTCCGCGGCAGCTGTTTCCTCGGCGAGTTGCTTCTTCTTTTCGATTGTATTTTCGCGTTGGAGGGAGGGCGTGGTAGGTGTAGGGACAACGCCACCAGCTGTTATGTTGGTACCGGCGGCGACGGATTGGGAAGTGCTTTTTGTTTGAGGGGAAGGGCCAGCTTCCATGCGAGCGACGTCGTCGTTAGTTAAACCGAGACTACGGTTGAGTAGACTGCTTGCAATGCCGCTGCTCAAGCTGGACCACAAGCCGCTGAAGCTCTGACCAACTTTTGCACCAATTCCGCTGACAGATGCTGATAACGTATTCCTCGTATATGGGAGCAGTTGTGGTTTCATGGAAGCCATAGATGGTGCGATCAAAGGCTCTAGGCGATATGCTATTGGATCAGAGGGATGGAATATGTTATACAGCTGGCCGACTCTGGGCGACGAAACTGTCAGTGGAAGACCTGTGACTTGAGATAAGTGATCTCCATTCGAGAATCCTGCTGATGGTCCAGCAGCAAGGAACGGGTCCTGCATATAATCAGGATCGAGTGGCGACTCAGCCGGTGGTGCTTCTAAGCTATGCCTCGCGCTTATTGTCCTGCCTTTCAACATCTATAGTGAATCCAAAGTTAGTATGATGTTGAGGCCTATTTGAATGAGAGCAGAATAAAGCACTACGGTACAAGGTGGGAAATACAAGAACGAACCTGGAAAAGACCAATCGGTGACCCCAGACAATAGAAATCCTCAACATCAAAGTCAAAATCTAGATGCGGTCCGTGAGCTTTAGTAGCACTCGATGAACGATGTCTGTCACGTTTTTGATGAGGTGTCGACCCAGGCCTCGTCTCTTTCTGTCTACACAACAGGTCATGCAAAATAGCAGATCCCAATGAATGTCCCATGAGATGAACTTTACCATTGAATTCTGGGTGGCGTTCTTTGAAGAGAGCAAATATTCTGTTACATTCGTCCAGAACCGATACCATGATGTGCTCTCGGTAAGCGCTTTGATAGAGTAGGATGTCAAGGGCGAGGTCTGTGATTAGACTTCGCACGAATGGAACTAAGATAACTATTAGCCATTGGCACTACGGCAATTAGAGACCACAAACCTCCTTCGATCGTAATATCTTCCAAGCTCGGATACTCATCTTCATGACTCTCAGCGTCACCCAGATCATGTTCCCTCTTAGTCTGCCTCTTCTTGGGGAAATCCAAAAGATGCCTCCAGCATACCGGGAGAACTTGAAGTCTGCAATTCTTCGGAAGTTTGTCGATCTCAGAGTTAAGAGCTTGCAAATCTGCCGAGCCGCCATATACATTTTTCAACGTTTGACGAAGGATATTACAGTCTCCGATGAAGTTAACACTCTCCGTCCTGTGCCAATTAGTATAAGTCGCCACGAACTCAGGTACGTTCTATCTACCTCATACCAAGTCTCTGACCGATTCCATGAGTACACAAGATTAGATGGTCAATCGGTCTAGATTGATCCTCCCCATCTCGATCATTGTAATCATTCTGCATCATAGATTCATCACGTTTCCGCAATAGCTCGGCCTCGCTTTCAGGATCCGACTTATCTTTGAGTAATGCGGCAGCTGCTTCTGCTGCCTTCACTTTTTGATCTTCAGGACGAGATGTACTAGGAGGTGCAGATCTTCGCTTGAGCAACTTCTGTTGTCTCTCATCTAATTGCAAGCCTGGTTCGAGATTCGGGTCAGGTGTAACTGCGGATACTGGCGTGTTTGGTGGCTTTTCTGCAGCTGCAGCGTCTTTTGCCGATTTACGAGATTCGGAGTATCCTCGGGTGAGTCTAACACCACCAAGGTACCCTCCTCCGGCGAACTTCTGATACACAGTACTACTCATTCGGGACATAATGCTATCAACAGACAGCCCTGTGAGGCGAAAACATGTCAGTTTAATTCCACGGGCTTACGGGCTTGAAGTCTGGGGAATATGGTCTGTACATACAAGCGACTGTCGAATCCTGAAAGTGTACCACCGAGTTCATATAATTGCCAAAAAGACGATACGTCTTCTGGACTTGCTGCGGCGATCCTGGATCCTTGGTACCATCTAAAGATTCTCCCAGAAGTTGCCCTCTATTGCCATCCAAAGACCCCCTCGGAGTACTATCTCCAGACCCAGAACGATCGCGTCCAAATGCCCCTGAAGCGGCCAGGGACTTCGGTTCCTCGCCTGGCTTCATAGACACTGGTCGAGATTTAGGAGGTGGTGGAGGGTATCGAAATGGCTTAATCTTCAGGTAACCTTGTTCTAGTTGCGAAGACAGGTTCTCATCGCATGCTTTGCCATCATCATAGAACCATGTCCCTCTTGTGACCTGGAATATCGGTCCCAGCCAGTAGACAGGCGCTAGCTCTCTTCTCTCAATATCGACGTCGAACAGGAAATCCTCATGAACCGGAACTCGCACACCTTGGTGACCTTCTTGACTCGTGTTACTTGGTTGATCCATAGCCTTACTAGTATCATCGCTCCCCGCTTTATTGTGGTCATCTCTACCATTATGGTAGTCTTCCGTGATCTTCAGGTATGCTGCCTCGATAGCTCGAGAATCGTGATTGGAGAACGCTACAAATTTCTTTGGTAAGGGAGGCGGTTTGGAATCTTCGGCGCCGCTGCCTAGCAACTTTGGCTTTCTTTTGGGAACCTATAGATGTGCTAATTAGCTTATATTTTATCAAAGAGAGACGATACGACCAAGGAGACTCTGTCCAAGACATACATCCACAGCATAAAACCACCTTGCATTCAGAGGGGGACCTGACTAAAGTCAGCATGAACACCACTAATTCACATTCCCCAGCTCCGCAGAAGCTCCAATAGCCTCCACTGTAAACCACGGCTTGTTTCCCTTCCCAAAACAAACTCCAAAAATCCCTTGTAGAACTCACAATCACCCGGGTAATCCCGCGCCCTCAACCCATGCCAATGCTGCGTTGTATGATCCCCACCATGCTGATTCTTCAATCCACTTGCCTCCCCCAATCCCCCTATGCCTCCAATCCCACCTCCTATATCCCCGTCTCCCTTCCCAGTTCCATATCCATCCCCTTTACTACCCACACTCACATTCGGCTTCGGCGTCGAACTTCTCGATCCTCCCCACGGACTGATACTCTCTACAGCCGCAGAAAGATAGCTCTTCTCCACCTTCTCACTCTTCGCATCCGGCGCGTCCATCTCCGGACGCGGACCGGGCTTTTGCAGCCAGTGCGGTGCTTTGGGGTCAGCGGCGCGTGGGAGGAGATGTGGAGAGAGGTGGCGGATGAGGTTTCTGAGACGGGAGGCCGTTGTGTTGTTGTGCTCGAGAGGTAGGGGAAAAATCAATGTCGAAGATTGTGATGAGAAATGTGAGGTGTGAAGCTGTGTCGGAATAAATGTCGCTGGTGGTACATGGAAGAGGTACTGTAGCCATGTGCCCCACTACAGCTGACCCTTGCTTTCATGTGACACAAGTGGCAGAACTTTAAACGAGTCGGCCAATCAGAGGGGGGGTTATACTACGGGCGATCTGTTGCATAGTCTCACGTGCGCTGTCGTATAACATGGTCCTTGATTTAGGATTGAGGTCTTCGTTTATGTTTCGAAACCCAGCTTCGTCTTATCAGTTGGCTACCAATCATGTAATGTACGGTAATTAGACATTCAATGAAGTCCTGCCCCAGTTCACACACGAGGTGCGTGAGCTACTTTTTTAAAATGAATAATCTCTGACCCTAATATCATTAGAAAACTCGTGATGAAGAAGATGCCTCAATTTTGTGTTCAAACAACCAATTTTTGGCTGATTGAAATGCGGTTCATTGATAGATGTTGGGTATTATATTGCCCTTAGTAGCCTTGTAGCTAGACAATCAAGACCTAGACTAGTCATTGCATGATAGATATCGTAACCATGTCCCCGAACTCCCAACTCCTTCCATACAAGTGGTGTGCACTGAAATAGTTCCTAGATGATCAAGTACAAACTACACAACAGACTCGGTCCTACCAAACATTAGCAAATCTTTCTCTTACCCCTTCACAGGATATTTCACTTACCAGTAGTCAATCCAAACCACAACAACAAATTCCCCGCCACTGGCCTCTTCCTCATGAACCGAGTCCGCGCAAATGCAATAAGCGGGATTTGTGACAACTGCAACATGAGAAGATACCCTCTTACGCGCTTGAAGAGAATGAACATCAACATCTCGTGTAGGATGGCACTTAGGAAGAAGGTGATGAGTGTTGCTGAGTATTTGCTGACTTTCATTGAGGAGATCGAGGAGTTGTAGACATGGCGGAGGAGGAAGAGATGTCTAAAAGGTGTTAGCATGGACGCGAATATAGAAAGGGGATGGGGTGGAAGGAGGGACTGACACTGGTCTGTTCCACTGTGTAGGGGGTTGGATGTCAGTATTGTACAATAAAGAATAAGTATTGAGACAGCATTAGGGGCGAGTACATACGTCTCTTGCGTAGGCGTCGAAACTGGGTGCATTCCACCAATCACTACAGGAAAGGTCAGTATTCCATGGACAAGCAGAATGAGGCTAAGATACGCCGGGAACGTGACATCGAAGAACCACAGCTAGTCAACGGCTGAAGTTGGAGAGCTTACTTGCAAAACCCTAAATCCGATGTTAGCATATCTCTCCAGTTTGGGGCACTCGAAGCAACGTACCTCTATCAGCAAACTTGGTGAGCTCCGCCAGGAAGTTTAACACACACTCCCAAATCACATACCATGTCTAAGAAATATTAGCTTATAAATTAAGTCCAGGGCTGACAGAACCAACCATAAGGTATTCCATCAAGAACGGAAAGACTAGATCGTTGAGGATCAGAGGGAATTCTCTCAGGCGCTCCACCAAGGTCATCGTTTCTCGCATCTCAACAGTTCTCATAACCACAGGATAAATCCGCGCCTGTGCAAGTAGGTTCATGATTGAAATGATACCAAATGTGGCTACGGCCTTCTCAGCAGCATATGACCAATCAATGGTATCTGATCTTGGATACTCAAGTTCGTAGACTAGAGTCGGGATTACCGTGAAGTCAACCAGGTTCGACGTTGTCAGGTTATTCGGATAGTAATTCAATGTCTTTGTGCACTTTCCCTTGAGATCTTCCGTCAGAACGTCAATTTCCCACTTGATGATGCGTTCGAAGGCATGAAGTTGATCTATGTCAAGTGGCTCTCCGGACTCAATGGCTGCTGCGATTTGGTTGATGTTGGACCCAGCTGTGTCCATAGAATTATCTCGAAGTGACTGGCGCCGTTGAGACAGGTCGGATGCGTTGGGTTTGTGGTCAAGATATGATGTTGACAGCGACGAGACCTGTGGCGTCGTAGCCGACGGCGTTGCGACCGGGTCGATGGCATCTAATTGTTTCAACTTACGGTCAAGTGTAGCTCGCATTCTGTATGCCTCTGAGAGGTTCCCATTGTCTTCAGAGATTAGATTTTGTTAAAAGTTAGGGGGGGCAATTGGTCTTACAGAAAGCGTAACTGTTAATGATATGGCTTTAGCTGAGTGTCCTTCATTGATCTCTAGATATTTCGCAAAGGGGTTTCGAAAGCACGGATTGAAATGACATTATACAGGTCCCACAACCCTGAGCAAACTCGGATGAAAGAACTTACCTGTGCTGTTTCATTAGGATTACAAGGCCTTGCAGAGTATAGTATATCGAATGTGACTGTGGATGAAACATTAGCCTCAATGTCTTAGGTTACAACCAAATTTTATCTTGTGAGGGACCAAGCATTCTTGCACGAAAGTGATCAGATATGCACCTAAAGGCGACAGATACACAGGCGAGGGAGTTGTCTTACCCAAGGCCATTCTCGGAAGATAGTCCATTGAATAACGGCGACTAAGAAGAACATCTCCCACACCTAGCATCCTGAAGTTAGCATCCTGTTTTACCGCATATCAAAATGGACACATACACTTTGAATGATCCAACCTGCTCCGTTCCACGTAATAAACCCTTTCAAGATGACCTTTTGTAAAGCCATACCAAAGAACAAGGAGAAACACATGGCACCACTTGACAAAATCAATACCATCACATCTCGCCGAAACATCATCTGCATAATTTGGTTTCCACCAAGCACACTGCCGTACTTCTGGTAGTTCTCGAGAAATAGTTGCAGCATGAAGATTGCCACTCCAAGCCAGAATAAGTTAAAGAAGCCATGGAACTGGCTATCTGCACTAGCTGGGTTTCGTCCATCAAATGTAGTGAAGCGTCGTGTGAAGACCATATCGCTGAATTTGCTCTTTCGCTTGCCAGCTGCTTTCTCCTATCATGCATGAGTAGAAGTATGGGGATCTCGCATGGTTGCTACTCACACTTTCAACACTCATCTTTAAAATTTCCCTCAGAGCATCATCATCAGCCGTAAGTATATACTTGCCTTTATCCTTCAGTTTATTGAGTGTCACTGGTATACTTTTTAATCTCATCGGACTGGGTCGCGAATTTGGAGCTTTGAGACTCTCATACGACATTTCTGACCGAAATCCACCTCCTTTGCCTCCTTTCACAATCGCTGCTGGATCAAGCTTAATTGCATCGTAGTCTTCCTCGCTCCCACTTTCAGATGTGTTTGTCGCGGTCGATGATTCAAGCGCTGTTTTGAGAGACCGAGGGCGTTTGGAGTTACTTGGATTCGCAAATTTGGTGGTGTCAGCCTCCAGAGTAGCGATGCCATTCTCATTGAGTTGCCCAACAAGCTGTTGAACATTGTCTAGGGATGGCGACATATTCGTCGTATTACTCAAAGGCACCTTGATAGGAGATGAACGACTCTTTTCCTTGAGGTGGGCAAGGCCCAGAGCCTGTAAGGCTAGGGTTGTTCCCGTTTAGACCTCTTGAAAAAAAGTCAGCCCAAGTAAAGAGATGAGTAAAACTCAAATCTAAAATGCTTGTGCCGTTCAAGGCCGAAGGCGAAGACTGTGCCTTTTAGTCACACACAAAGATTAAATATGGCCTGAATGGTTGTTGAAATTGGCTCCTAAGGTTATCAGCCTCGATGCAATGTTAAAAAGACGGGAGGATTCAAGATCTTACAAAGCTTGTGGTACCAACAGAAGAGGACAGACTAGCGGCTGAGGCGTCAGGCTATGTGATTAATAGCCGAGCAGAATTGAACTATGGATTAGTGAGTAGGAAAAGTTCGAGGCTCCAAGATACCACGATGATGTCTTATATCTGTCTCTTCGATCGGAAGCTTCGGGGAGAAGTCCTAGTAATACACTTTGTAATACGGCTCACGCGCCCAAAACGAGGGGTATCATCAACGAACAAGAAATCATGAAAATAATAAGCGTGGAGATCTCGGAATCATATGCAGAATACCGAAGACACAACAGCGTGGCGATTATGGTCGCGCTTATGAGAGCCAGGGAAGCTCGCTTTGCTGCAGGTGGAGGTGCCTCGCATCGAAATGATCGTCGCAATCCTAGGCATCAACCTCAATTGGGATCTTTAGCACATTGCAAGGTGGAAATTCACGATTTCAAGAGCGGTGGTTCGTCAACTTGCCCTTCGGAATAAAGGTAGCTCCCGTTGATGCGTTGTTCCCTGACTAATTGATGTCCAATTATAAATTAGGTTGTGAAGTCGAGGTCGGCCTCGTAGTTCTGTTTGTGTCCGAGGTTCGTGAAAATGACGTAGGGGTCGGTTCTTCGGTTTGTCGAAGCCGCACAGCAAAGTCACACGACATTTAATGATAAATCTTAGCTCGATGATCTGAATTTGAGATGAGTCTGTTGAAGTTCTAATAAGGGTTTAATCTATATAACTGGAGTTCGACCTCGAACCGAGTATGGCTGTATTTCGGAAACTGAGTACGAAGTAGCGAGTACGAAAGTACGAATGTACGAATGTGCGACTGTACGACAGTATGTGACATGTGGTTTACTTTTCTACATCTCATAAGTCTAATCTATAACAGATCAATTTTGTACTCTTACGATGGAGAACCTTCTCCTGGACTTTCAAAATATCAAATCCCCTAAGACACATGGAAGTCACTTTATGAGCCCGGGGAATTATCCTAAGGCTACATTAAAAGCTCGAGATTTTTGTCTCACACTTACAAACCAGTGTCAATTACTGATTGAAGCCAAAAGAAAGATTGGCATCTCGTCACAATACAATTTGGCTCGTGGCAATGTGCTTGGGACTCGCCTCTCCTACCGGAAGCTGTTCTTCCATGGCTGAATTCGTCGCAGAGACTCGACGATGAAACAACAGCAGTTCGAGACGTCTTGTCCTGATTTCCGATATTTTGGCGCCATCCACGTGGGAGTTCGAGTACGGCCCACTATCGATGCTTCAATCGGAGAATTTTCGACCTCGTGGGAAGAGGGAGGGAGAGCCGAGAGGGTTGAAACATTGATGGGAGGGTTGGAAACCGCCTCTCAGGCTGACTTTGTTTCTTAGCATGTCGATGCAGAGATGGGGAGGGAAATGGGGAGGCGTGGGGTAGTTGGCTTGTGCTTTGTAAGAGGGGAACTATCTTCATCACTGGTGTTGTGAAGGTTCATGGCATGAATCTGTCAACAGAGAAGCTCTCCTGAATGAGTTCTCGTAGGCAGAACATTATCGATATCACGTAAAAAGTTCCGATGAAGCGGTTGCTCTACCGAGAACAGCTCGGCAAGATGCCGTGAGTGAGGCCGCCGCCTCCTGTCAGGCACAGCCGAAAGAGTCCAATGACCACTCCAAACGCTTCCTGGTTCCTGCATTTGGGGCATGTCGTGGCACATAGATTTGCGCCTCCGTGACAGCTGGTTGAATCAAGTGGAGAGCATTATCGATCTCTACCGAGGACAGGATGTTTCGTCAACAGTAAAGCTTACTGTATCAGCAGGCTTCTCCGCGTCGGTCACAAATCGCTGACCGAGGATTCGATTGAGCAAACGATGCTATTCCCAGCCGATTTTTATATGTAGGTAAGAGGGAGCAGACCTTTGCATTAGTCTTGCGCCGTCATAGGGTGATGTGATGTGCAGGTGAAGCAGTGCGAGACGTGACGAAGAACAGAGGAGTTTGCAGCATGGCGCTGTAAGGGAGAAAACTAGACAAGCGAGACCCCCTTTTTCTTAACCTCCCTTTCCATCATTTGTGATAACGACGGAAAATCTGCAGGATGAAAAATGGAAGATCAAAGAAACCATCGAGGCGCACAAACAAATTTCCGTCTTTAGTGAGCACCACAAGCTATCTCACCCCACCCCCTTCAGCAATTTCTCTTTTGTGGTAACTTGGGCCTCTACCAGCACGGTGACGGTACACATAGACACTTTGACAGCACCGGCAGAACAACACAAGCAAGCGAGCGCCTAGCTTTGGCTATTGAAATGCAATTCAATGGAGAGAGTCAGCCCTCAATGGCGACTCAATAATCGAGTAACTACCCTCATTGAATCGTCTAAGCGCGAGGGCTAGGACTGTCAATAATAACTCTCTCCGCGTTCGGAGACATGTAGCCATGACCTCTGCGCCCAATGGAGGAGAGCTGAGGCTGCACCATCTGAAACATTTTACGGTTGTGGGGAGGCCTCGATGAAAGTATTGACTCTGGGAGACCGTGTTGAAATTTCATCTGCTGAGAACGCTGAAGAGTCGTGAGGATTTTCTGTTTTGGGAACCATTCAATGTTCGAAGAAAACAACATTATATATTGAAGCTAAATAATCAATAATAGAAAGATTTCAGACCAATTAACCTTACTAATATCTCGATAGGGTAGATATCTCGTGAGATGCGGGAGCTGGTTCAAAGTCCCCTGAAGCCAAGTGCTCTTTACCGCAGCCCTTACTACTCATCCGAACCCACCCCCCTCCCCCCTTGTCTCATTGGCTGAATTGGTCAACTTCTCCACGCCTGTCCCCTTTCCACGACTTTGTTTTACACCCGTGGCTCGTGGACTCTCTTTCTGCGCCTGCGAACGAATTTCTTCTCCGTCTCCTGTTTTCACCCCAAAGCAGCATCATGAACATCGCGCGAATCGCCTCTTCTCCTCGAAGCGCCTGATGCACCTGCGCTCACTCTTCCGCACGTCCCAGTGCTCATTGTCGCGGGCCACGACTCCGATCTCTTGACGATATCTACGGAACGGCACTTGTGCTCTACCCTTGACTCCCCCCATCAACACCACAACCGCGGCGGAAGGATTTGGGCGCATCGAGACATCGAGGGGGCTCTCTGGAGACGAGCCGTTGTTCATATCGCACACCAGACCATACTATCGCGGTGCAGGAAGTAGGATCTTCTTCTTCAATCTCCTCGATCCATCCTGCTATTCTGGTTGCGAAGGAGGAGCATTAGTCGTGGAGAAGCGCTGGGAAGCAAGAAGGGGGTCACAACGATCAAGCTTCTGTCTAGAACAGGACCAGCAGGAGTCTGTCTGCATAGGTACGACTCCTATGACCCGGCCAGTGCGTGTCAATCGACGAACCACATGGACTCTCAACTTTAACCTTGATCATCCTGATTTCTCATCCTCTCCGAAGCGCGTTTTGTTGCAATTGCAGGCAGCGCGGAGGGAAACTATCACGCGGATTTTGATACTGGAACTGACGCATCGTTTCGCAGACTGCCCTCCCTCGCTCGTGATCAATTCCTCCCTGTCCTCTTTCGTCGTACGAGATCTAACGTCTTCCAAATCGCCGAATCGCAATTGAAACTGTTTTCCTCATCCAGAAACATACGAGCAACGTCCATATCGATCCTCCCTCCTGCACACCGCCGCGAGTGCACGCCGCCGCCGTGGTCTGCCCTGTCGCTCGACGGCGAACAAATAAATTCCAATAGCTCAAAATCATTTGGACATCTCCGCAACCGAAACCAAACCCCAGATATTGGAGGGCCGCCACTCACGGCTACAACGACGGGCTTTATGATAGTGAGGCAGAAGATTGTCAGGAATATATGGTTGCATGGTCTCACCACACCCGCGTACCGAAGTGTGGGCCTAGTGAAAACTGCCAGGGGAACCCAACGTCTCGATACTCACGATTATGGTCTCCACCGAGCTCCAGAACTCCCTCCCACTCCCACTCCCATCCTACCGTCAACAACGATCTCAATCTCCCAATCTCGTCGTCCTTCCAGAAAATCGAGCCCCGTCCCGAGGTCATTCTCCCTCGCAGCAACCGAGAGGTCGAGGTCATACTGTGCCGTCGCATGCAACCGTCCCCCAGAATGCATCTCGACAGAATCCTGTAGCCTCCGCCCCTGAGCCCACCCGCGCGGCCGCAACAACGTATGCGCATCGCCGCTCCACCAGCCTTACTGGTATGAACCAAGGTGCTGGGAACTCAAATGTAAATCGATGGTCGAAATCAACAGCGTCGAGCGCTGCTAGCACGCATTCCACGCACAGGAGGGCGTCCTCGACGACGCGGCGCATGTCGCTATCGGGATCAACCACCTTTCTTCTCGGGGCCGATAATACCACACCTGAGAAGAAGCAGTACAGGAATCCTTCTTCGACGGCATATGGCCCCTCATCCACCAGACCCTTTGGTAATTCTTTAACTCTACCGCCGATTGTGACACTGCCGAGTTTGCAGACGTCCGTTAGGAACGGGTCTTCTCCATTGAATGGTCCAAATACGCCTTCTCCTTCAACTGCCGGTTTGTTGTCTGCGGCTGTCCGTACGACTGTGCCTGACTATTTCGGGAGGGCCTGGGAGGATTCAACACCTCGAGCCTTCTCGGCCAACGCCGAAACGAAAAGTGCCTCCGGCCAGGACGACGATACAGCAAGGCTATTGCAAGGTCAGGAGGGACGACGACCCTCAAGAGGGCACTCGCGGCATCGTTCTGGAGCAGGAAAGAGCAGTGGTACCAGCTCCGGTGGCTCAAACAGAAATTCAAAGGGATCTTCACAGAAAGCCATGTTATCCAAAGCTCTGCAGAAGGCAAACACTGCAGTACTTCTCGACAATGCACAGAATTTTGAAGGCGCCATGCAGGCGTACTCGGAGGCATGTGAGCTCTTACAACAGGTAATGGGTCGAAGTTCCGGGGATGAGGATCGCCGGAAGCTGGAAGCAATTGTGAGTGGTGATTGCACAAAGTTCTACAGTCAAGCTAACCGCACTAGCACAACACATACACTAGCCGGATTAGTGAGCTACGGAGGCTTACTCCCCAAGTACAAGACGACGGTAAATCGTTACCCCCAAGGCCTGAGAGTGAGCAGTATCGAGGGGACGAATTCAGTGCACCAGACGATGAAGACGAAATGCCGGTCATTCAGACTGCAACAGCAACACGAATCGTTAACGAGCAATCATACCTATCAGATCCTCAGCAAGCCAGATCCATCCCAACCGCACAATTACCTATCCGGAGAGAGTCACTGATGCCATCAGCTTTAGATGCCATACAATACAAGGGGAAATTTGGTCTGGATCCAGGTATTGAACGATCACAGTCAAAATCCCCAATGAGAGAACGTGTGAGGGAGATGAACATTGAGTTACCACCGCCAATGGAAACCATATATATGCCCCCACCACTCTCACCACGCCGACCCTCATCACCAATGACACACGGCTCTCCAAACAATTCTCGATCACGCCCACCGTCTGATCTATACAAAACCTCTAATTCACTAAGTGCTACTCCTAAGGGGCATAATAGAGCGCCTAGTAATGAGTCCATGTCCTGGTTAGATACCATTGATGAATCTGGAGGTTCGGCCGCCTCCTCGGTACATTCGAGGACTTCTTCGATGGGCGTACGTAGAAAACGTATTCGTGCGGCAAGTGGGGCTACGGAGGCGGAATTCGATGCGGCCTTGGACGCGGCTGTCGAGGCAGCATACGATGAAGGACTAGAACCTATGGATGGATATGGAGCAGACCGATACGACTATGGCGAGGACGTTGATGAGGAAGATGACGATGATGATGCCATTGTAGCAAATGTTCGCAGGAAGGTTGAGCTCGCCAAAGAGAGGGTTCGCCAATCGGAAAGAGAGGCCGCAATCCAAGATGCTCGGGAGCGAGAGAGGAAGCGATTACTTTCGCAAGAACCAACTATTAGTCAAGGTGATGATTATGGTAATGAGTCAGAGGAGGAAGAGCGAATGCTGGAGGAAATGACACGAGAGTATGTGATGGATGATTTCGAATTCGGTTTGCACTCCAAGTCAGCGCTGCCCAGGGAATCCGACTCAAGTGGCTTTTCAGGGAGGACTTCTGGCTGGAATAGTTCTATAGGCTCTAATCCGACAACCGCGGGAACACTACTTTCGACGGTCACAGAGGCATCGACAATGCCCCAAATCCCATCCCTCCAGGCCAAAACCGCATATCCACCACCTGCACAAGCTCTTCCACCTCCACCACCAGTTGCAAATACGCAGCAAACTCTTGCTCCTGCCTCGCAAGGTGTACGGAGTCGACGGCTTTCCGGTCAAAACCCAAAGCAGCTCAAGATTGAGACTGCTGGGTCAGCACAAGCAGACTCATTATCTCATCCCCCCTCAATGCCACCGCCACGCGTCCCTGATGGGCTCACTGGTCTCGTTCATCCCAAGACTGCAGGACTACCACCGCGACAACCCCTAACGTCAAGTCGACCTCCATTAACAGTAACAAATCGACAAGTCTCGGCCTCATCCCCTTTCGCAGTTGTGGGCTCTACGGAAATCGTTTCTCCTCCAACTCCCGTTCTCGCTCAGACAACTTCGGAGGAAGTAGACCCAAATGCTCTTCCACGTTCTGGCTCACCAGGGCGTGCTCAATCAAGAGGAGGCTTGCGCAAGAACTTTTCTTCGTCAAGTTTGAAGAACATGAAGAGTCGGAATTTGTCCGTCTCGAATGTGGATGATGGGCCCGAACATTCCCCAGTCACCCCTGTCAGCTCGTCATTCAATCCTAGAGATAATACGAGACTACCTGCCATGCCAGCACTACCCACCCCCCTCGCAGCAGCGTTTACCAATAAGATGAATGCCCCGGCCGGAGGACTGTATCTGTTTACAAGCGACATACATTCACCCGAGAGTCCTGGGTCACCCAATCCCATGAGCACAGGAGCTCCAATCCCTCTGGAGCCTTGTCCTACCGAATTTCTCCTTCGGCCATTCTGGCTCATGCGTGCACTATACCAAACTATCGCGCATCCACGAGGGGGCTATCTTTCCACGAAACTGTTTGTTCCTCGGGATGTGTGGAGAGTAAAGGGTGTCAAGCTGAGGAGTGTTGAGGATAAAATCGCCAATTGCGATTTTCTTACAGCAGCCTTAATGAAGTTAGCCCGGGTCGATACGTTTGATGCAGATGCAGTTCTGGAGGAAATGCAGGCCTTGGAAGGTGTTCTTGAACAAGTTCAAGCAACTTTGACAAAGAAGCTAGGAAATGAGGTCGGAGTACAGGGGTCTGGCGGGATGTTTAAGGATGCTTCGACTGGCGGTGATGGTGATGGAAACACTACGTCCTCGAAGTCTGGCAGTACCTCTAGCAAATCGTCTTCCTTTTCATGGCGGCGACTACGATCGAAAAATTCGGGGGTCGCTCTGTCCAACGCCTATTCGAACAAAGGTCCAACGCCTGAGATGCCGAAAGAAGGATTAACCATGGTCACTCTACCCATGACATCAACAGCCGTGGCCAAGGTTCGCTTTGCCAAGAGAGATATTACTGAAGTGCAGTTCTCGGGGCCAAACGCGACATACATGAGTGCATTAGCCAGGCTCTTTGATGCGGCACAAGCAATTGGTAGGTTTCTTCTATTCCATAGTCTTATAGATTCTAATAATCCATTCCAGATCAAATTGCGCGCCAAGTCGAAGATCCAGGGCTACGACATGCTGACAAAACACAAGTTGGGCTTGAACTATGCACTCGTCACGCGGCTGAATTCTTCGGCTTCTATATCTGCCGTTTCGTCCTGACTGACATTGGGCTGTTACTGGACAAATTCATCAAAAGGGGAAGTGAGTGGGTTCTCGTGTGATACCCGCAATGTACACGACTTTGCTGCAAATTTTTGGGTAAAACGGCCCCGGAGCAACATCCTTAGCTATTAGGAAGACACGACATCATGACCTGGCGGGTTGGCGCACTTGTTTTGAAACTTGAGCTGTCGACAAATCTTTATCTACGGACGACAAGCGACATTTATTGCTTGGAGAAAAAGCCCCCACTTTGCTAGCAGGAAGCTTTGGCAAGGGAAACTAACTGATCTTGTTTGTGTTTGTTTTATTGCTTGTTGTCATTGTGGTGGTTCTTGCAAAACACCGCTTCTATATTATATATCCTCAGATGCATTTGTATAGCGAGCATGGCGCGAGGTCTTAGAAGTTGCTACGTCGAATTTTTTATACTTTTTCCTGCTGGGATGATGGCGGAAATTACCACACTTTGTTATTAGTCGTAGATGTATATTGAGCGAGATGATAGGGTGGTGGTTTGGTGTGGTGGTATAGCTGGTGTGACTGGTGGAGACAAATAACATCCACGATATTTCAAACTGCTTTGAGCAGTGATTCAATTATCTGTCTTTGTATATTTCTCGAGTTCGTCCTTTCCATTAAATCATCCCTTTGAACACCGTTTCCTACGGTCTGGTTAGTATATGGCCATGTTTGGTTGAGCATAAAGCACCTACACTCTCCTTTCCGTCTCAGCCCTCATGTCAACATTACCACTGTTTCAATTCCTAGGATCCACAGGTAGATTGGGACGTCTTACTATGATCACATCAAAGTTCTATTTCCTTTTCGACACAGGCCACAGAAGAGAGGCGAACTCAAAGTATTGAACGACCAAGTGGATAATCGAACTAACAAAATATGTGATAACTACTGTGATCAATTGAAGGAGCGAGAGGATGTCTTATCTTGACTGAGGGTCAAAAGTCTCGGATGGATCCATTGGGTTTTGGAATAGGGGATGAGGATGTGAGAAATGTTCTCTCATGGGTGGGTTTTGTGGGATGGTGTATTTGATATTGAGAGAATGGAGAGAGAGAAGAAGCATGGAGAAGAAGAGATATTGTATTCTCTCACCATTCTTTCTATGTTATCGGAGTACAGGGTCATTGCAAACCTGGTCATATCCAAAGTGCAATCAGGGCGAAGATTTCGATTGGCTCAGGCTGACTGGGGCTGAGGCTAGGTACGTTCATGGAGGGAGTCAAATAGCAAATACCCTCTAGCAATGGTTCAATTCGACGATTGTGAATGGCTAGGTATCGTTTACACGTCGTTGCTCCATTGCTGCTCGTCTTAGGTAAGCGATCAATGGCTTTGGCGCTACGGAGCTAGCTTGGTACTGGACCTGACAGTTGGCAGCAATGTTTCCGACTTCTATCTTGTCAGTCCTGAAGAGTTCGTCTAGTGATAAGATCCCAAAATTTCAAAGTTACTAATCCGAGGTTCCTAGTATTATGTCTCTGTGCGGGATTTGTTGATGTTCTTTTCGGTAAACGTTAGTACTACTAGACATTCTCCAATCGGAGGAGATAAAAGAGATACGTGAACTCTGCGCACGCCCTAATGGTAGTTTCAGAATTCATTGAGAGTTGGATTGGTCCTCCTCCTCAGGTCTAGAGAATCAAGCTTAATATCCGAGTAATTATAACACATCCAACGATTGTCGGTAGTGTTTATACATGTGCTCATATACGAAGTATAGAGCCATCAAGTCTTCAGATAGTCACACACTGCGTAGATATGTCTGAATTACCTTAATTTTACACGTTTAGGTATTTCGTTTAGTCTCCATATCTGTCATTCAATCCCATTCCCCGAGCCCCATTCTCGGATTCATCTGTGGCTGAGTTAAAACAGTGCCATAGCTAGCGAATATAAATTACTTCCTCCTTTTAACCGTTCAAGCCCCAATCCTGGCACCAGTATATATCACTCACGTCTTGAGCCAGCCGGCGAATGCGATAGTCTTGCTGTGAATATACAAACATGTTTTAGAAAATAAGAGTATGAAGAGAAGCCAGGAAATCTACGGAGTTGACGCCCCAAGTACATAATCGAGGTGACAAACATATCAAAATCATTGTAATCAACTGGAGCAACGAGACTATATCTTGGCGCGACCAGGAATCTGGGTGAGAGCCTTGTGATTGATACATAGAGACGAAAGAATATCGACACGTCCGAAGATCCTACGCGTAAAGTGTTGTTGGACTTATAGAGTTGTTTATAAATCAAAGTTGAAGAATTTGTGTCAGCTTTCTTAGAGAGGCTTGAAAAATATAGTAGCATTGAGTCTAGTGGTGAACGATATGGCGAGGCGGTCGCTGCAGGTCTCACGGACAGGGGGAGCTTGGGAGTCCGTGCTTCTGTGCATAGAACAGCTAGGATTTTCATGCGGGTGTTGACAATCTACAAGGCTACCCGAGGAGATTTCCTGCTATGGAGAATTCGAGGGGTAAGCAGACTCAGCTGCCTGGTACTAGCCACTATGTCGATCTCTCCGTCAATGTGCATTGCTGCATCCTTCGCCGTCAAATGCTCTTTACACTCCCTTTGTGGGCCTCCAGAGTTTAACGATATGACTGTGATGTCCAACGTCTATCTAACAAAATAGTGGCGAAGAGAACACTACCAGCTTAAGGGGGGGCAAACGTCAAATACTCGAAGCACAGGCTGAGCCGCAAGCGCAAACACGCAGAAAGATGCACTCTTACTCCAGTCGAGTTACCTTACTAGGATAGCGTTAATGGCCTCGGCCAGAGACGTTGAATTTCAAAAGAAGTATACTAAACAGGTTTAGAGTGACGTTGAGATTTCTTCACACTTTACTCAAGTTGGACGAACCAAGTTCCCAGAGGGCCCCATACACAGGGTGCCAGACGAACAAAGTGTGCGAGCATGGAGGTGAAAGCTGCAGACAGGGGCAAAAGACAGTGAAAATACGTACACAACTATCAGACCGATAGGCTGGCTAGGGCCGAGTACCACAAACAAACGCCCGGAGGGTTTGAGACTGCCCCTTTAATTATGCGAGGTGCTATCGGAGTGAGGAAAGGGCTTGGCATAGGAGTCAGAAGTCACCGAGGATACGTAGCTCCGAGCTCTCTGATTTGGATAATTCTCTCGTGAACTTGTTCTTTAAGGAATAAAGACTTGACGTTGGTACGGTCCTCGACTAGATCATTAGATCGATATTTTACTGATCCGTACTGATAGGTGTGCATGGATGACTTCTGCAATCTGGGTTCTTCAGCCCGATTTCCAAGTATGCCTGACAATTACAGTAATGAGGAGAATTCTGGAATCTCTTATTTGGAAATCCATAAAAATTCGGAAAACACGAAACATTCAAGCCATTTATACTGAATTTTGACCGTGTACAATCTAGAAACCAAAACATGGAACTAGGAAAAGTATTGTCATTGAAAGGAAATGTAGGACCAACGTCCGATCATGACAACATCAGAAAGCATGCGAAGTGTGCGGCATGTATGTCTGAAGAACACGGGAAGTAATGAGTTTTGGGCGATGTCAAAGTGATGAGTAAGTCTGTATACAAATCTCGCGAAACTCCCTTCTGCCACGATAGTGGGGCGACCCCAAAATACAATCAAGAATCTTGTTTGACTCTTGGTGAGGCTGAATTTCCATGCCGTTCTGAACTTCGCGTCCGATGGATTTAGCAGGCCGCTCAAACCGCCTAATCGCCTAATCAGGTCATTAAAGTCACTTTACAAGGGGAGAATCGAGCACCGCCCACCAACGATTTGTTAATGTCGAATATGGTACCACGAGACAGCATTAAGGTGACGGTCTTGTGGACAGATAAGGGTAACTTTCATGCGTAGTAGGACGAGGTCACCTCGTCCCTGTATTAGGATTCAGTATATCGACATCGAGAATAAAGTACTAGACAGTCTCATTTGGGATAAGAACGAGGTTAATTATGACCCCTAACGAACTAATGAGAATCATTGCAATCACTTGGACAAGCGCAAGAATGTCTTGTCTCGACCACCGCTTAGTAAATGGGTGAAAATTGGCTTGATACAGAGTTGGAGGTTGCTGGTATGAAGGTTTAAGAATTTACATTGTGCGAGAACTCATCCAGTGCGGTTCCATGTTTAGTTCTCCCGTATTGATGCAACACGTTTGTGGATCTTGTTGGCAACCATTTACGTCTTTGAGCTTGGAGCCGTCCTGAACTAGTCCACTTTGGGCCTGAGCAAAGGGTTTGGCATATGGAGCCTGCGTAGCACAGAACATTGCATAGACCTTCCTGCTATATGCTTCGTGTGAAAATCCAAATCTCAATGTTGAAGCGCTGTCACTGAATACATAAACTTGCCATCATCGATTTCAAATGCTACGTTGACTGTGCCAACGAGCATCTTCAAAGCATTAGGAAAAGTATAGAAGAAACTCAATTCACAGCCTCGTGTCTCGAGACGGGAACTCTTCAGACCAAGATGTTGCTGAGGCTGGAATAGAGTTCTTGGAATTGTTCAACTCTGACTCTTATTTCCTTGAAGATTCCCCTGCGGTTGAAAGTCTAACAGCCTCTGGTATACTGCGGGCGAGCTTTAAATTCTGGCTTTACTAATCTGACCCCTATTGTAATCCTACCATGCAGCAGATTTTGACTCATTTACTGCAGCTGAGCCATCAGAAAGTCAACTGATATCAACGGCATGTGAGAATGACAACATCTGGACACTTTAATTAACAAACTCAGCCGTCCATCAACTAAGCCAAAGGCTGAAACTCGCTACATCGAGCGGCAGTTTACGAAAAACCGAACTCGAGATCAAAGCCATAAAACATAAAACACAGCTCAATGCACTTGAACAGAAAAGGCCTCAGCAGACGAGGCAATATGCGACGGATGAGCAAAAAAACCCCTCCATGAGGAACAGCTATCAAATTGACTTAATTCCGACTCCCCCAGCAGCCTCCTCCATTAAGATGTTTCAGCAATTTGAGATCACTATGGACGATAACAAAGCTGCAGCGCTTACCATACGTCAATCCATCAGGGTTGAACAACCTAAGCTTTTGGATGGTGCTGATATCTTGAAGAATAGATTAAAACACAATTTCACATATACAACTTTTATAACAGCGAGAACTCTGATCACATGGCCAACTCCACAAGTATTGACAAAGCCATCGTACCCGAGCCTATGGATTTCCACTCCCTAGATAAATGCGCAGAGTTTGTGGGAACTAATAGTCTAGTTGTATATAGAACGACCAACGAAGCTCAATTTGCGGCAACATCTAGTGATTTTTCAATACTGCCAATTCATGAGAGTTCGCGAGATGCACGTGTGAGCTAACCTCTTCCTGCAGATTCTGGGCACCTCGACAGGCAAGATATCGTGGTGGTTCGCGAGTCAGGAAAGCAGGAAAGGAGAAATGTGCAAGACAGGAATTTTCCTCTTCCAAGCCAGTAATTGTTCTGTGAGAATTTTAATAGTCTGTGAATTATGCTCGACTACATACAAGAGACGCGTTTTTTGATACCGCCTCATTACCACGGGTGCTCCGACCCCTTGAGAAAATTTAAACGAAGTAGATCAGTGTTAAGCCCCGGTCCTTTTTACCTAAAACTGCCCTCGTACCTTTTTCTAGATCTCAAACGCAAAGACGCTTCTCGTGGTCTTGATACATCAGGGAAGGCAACGTGCTGCTGCAGTTGGGCATTTTATGCCATTTCGGTTGGCATTTCAGAACTTTTCAACTGCTCCGAGAAAATATTATGTTGATGCATCACAGCGAACAGTATTGCGGCTCTTTCCTCCAAAAGAACATAGATTTGTTTTCTGAAAGATCATATATATCGTGTTTCAACGAGATTTCAGCTGTTTTCAATTGATAACAAGGCTGGTAACTTTTCAGTAGGCAATATGTTACATGTTAGACATCTAATTTTGTATCGTTCAGACGCTCATTGGCAAGGGAGTGGCCTTGTTATCGACGGGTCAAAGCCTTCATTATTCAAGGTTATTTTTGCTTCCAGTGGCGGCGAGAAGCCTGTATGAATTATTTCAAACAAAATTCGCCAGATGGAAGCAAAGGCGAGATAAGGGACGAATTTAGTTTGTGGACAGCGAGCAGTCTAGCTAACTTAATCAAACACAGATACTTTTACAGAGATGATAAATGAATGGCTATCGGTCGACCGAGTTTAGGAGACAGGAAAATGGAAGGATAACGTAGCTTGTGAAAATATAATGTTCTACATAGAGCATCTGCACAGGATAAAATGTCCATATTGAATGAATTTACACGGAATACTTACCATTTAGTTGATATTCTTTACGATGCTACTATTGGGGCAGTTCAGCTGTGAAGGTATTAAATGAAGGAAATATACGGCTGCCTACAGATGCATGTTTTACACATTGAGATGAGGCTAAACATGATACACTTCCCTATATAGGAGCGCGGTTCCATCTGGTCAAACTTTAAAATCATTGTACGGATACCTGGATAGGAAGACAGAAATCACTGAAATGGCTCCGTTTCATTTTCGCCGGTTGACCGACACGAAAGGGGGCTTAGACATGACGAGAAATTTAGCAATTGGGGAAGGAACAAGGTAGCCTCTTATATAGTGTCATTTGGCTCACTAATTCCTCTCTTTTTCTACCAATAAACTATTATACACTGGTGTAGAGAGCTGCGCTCGTCAAAGCTCTTGATTACCTCCTGCTTATAGTGACTTGGTTCTCTTGCGATTTGAAAGGGGGTTAAGTGGAGTATCATTATAATTTTAAGAAGGTCATTGCTTTAGACAGTATAGACAAGTGGGTTATATTCTCTGCCAAACTATATTTCGTGGCGGATTTTCGAAAAGACTGGAGGTATATCTAAGTTTTGGCGCGCCTCTTATTGGAAGAATGATGCAAAATAAGTTTGCTCTATCGTTACTTTGTACCAGTTATCGCCACCGGCACCCACAAACGATAAGTTATGATATGCTTCGATAGAAATGTAATAGAATGTCCCGATTCCGGGAAATTCACCGCCGAAGTGGTATTTTCGTTGAGAGCCGCCTTTACACGTTCAAATTCACTATTTGTATAGTTTAGCAGCAAATCAAAAAGCTGCATAACCATATCATTATCCGGCAACAAATCCACATCAAAGACACCCACCGCGAGAAATTACAATGGACCATTGTGTTCCTCTGTATAAGGCCATCCGACTTAGCAAACCACGAAATACGACTAGTTCATCTACATCTACAAGCTTCATCGTCTAAACAAATCAGATGTAGCACAGTGATGGCAAACTTAGATGATAAGCCCGAGTATGAAGAACTCTCTTATGAATGGGAGCCTGAGTGGCCAATCTTTGAGATTACCACAGGAGATGCGGCGTGAGGAGGATTGGACTAAACTCTGACTAGCTGGTGAATAATTAGACAATCCTCTTAGTTCTAGCCGGGGACATACGAATAGTTTCTCACAAAGTATTAGACAACGGTCATACGATCAAACACTACAGGGGAACGTTGTACTAAGACCAAGGCAATAATGAATTTCTTTACCTCAGCTCAGATCAAACTACCAGCACCTTCCTCCATATGCCTCCTTACACATCGCGGTGCAATACAATTAGAACCAAATATCATTCCAAATTGGCCTAAATTTTTCTCCACATCAGCCCTTCTATTAGCCTCAGCACAATCCTCCCTAAGAGAACCCAAGGGATGATGATCGTTCTTAGCTTCATCAAGGCGGCAGCGTGCAGCAAAACAGCGAATACACCTCAATCTGCCTAAAGCAGATATAATCATCATCATTCCGAAGTGACAGAGATCATGACTGATTTCACTATGTATTTCGTAACAGATTAGGCTAATTGTATCAAAGCTGCAAGAGAACAAACTTGAATCCTCTTCTAAATACAAGATATAGATAAATATTAAGTGCTTTCTATCAAATCGATAGGGTCTTCAGTCTCAGAGGTTGACTCAGGCCGTTGGCGGCAAAAGTGCTTCTGGTTACGCGAAAACGAGATCTCGGAACCGGAATCCGAGGATTTCAACAAGACGACTTTTCACTCCGGGTTAAAACTATGGCTACTTCTTTAAAGTTTTGACTTTGTCGTGTGAGTTTTCAGCTGTTTATCAAATATGGAAGGAAAGAGCGCCCGAGGAAGAATATTTATAAAGACGTAAGGGTTACGAGATATATATGTTAAACGCCCAAACCCATGACCTCCACTGGATTCAATTTAGAAAGAAAAAAGTCGATTTTGATTTCGGTTCATACTAGTACTACCTAACAATTATGTCCGCCGCATCGTATCGTCTCGAATAGGTGTGAAATTGCGCGAACTCGGTCGAACCGCAAGCCTTTTGGAAAGGATCTAAAAACACAGAAATAAGTAGAAGAGAGAAGATCAGTGACCAGAGACCCAAGACGATGTCGAAATTTGTTCTTTTGCCTGCCGTGTCCGCCGTTTGTACGCCGCAAACCAATCCCTGTTCACTCAGCGGTGTCAAGCTCATCATGCTGAAGAGGTGGGGAATCCAAGGCAACTGGAGGTCAGTGTATCAGCGAGCTAGGATTGCTTAAGTCATTCTGAGAGAGCCAAATCACCTTTCCTGTCTTCACCATTGGTACCATTTTCGCGAACCTCATCACGGTCATCCTTTACGTCGCGGTCACGGTCTCTGTCATATTGTAAGCATTTGTCGCTTGATTGTAGATGATCAGACTGTACCTTTCATCTGGACTGCGGGAACGATCTCTGTCGCTGCGGTCACGGTCTCGGCGATCATAGTCTCGATCACGATCACGACGAGAATCCTTGCGTGGAGAATAGTCACCACCTCGGCTGCGTCGTGGAGAGGGAGAGCGTCCACTTCTGCGAGGAGAGCGACGTCCAGCTGGAGCACGTTCACGCTCACGTCCAGAGTCGAAGCGCCACGAAGCAGAAGGAGGTGTTCGTGCCCACTAAGTTTTATTAGTACAATCCTATAATTTGCCAAGTGAGTTTAGGACTAACCTCAATCTTCAACAAGTCATCATGACCAATACGCTTGTTGTGCATCTCATGGTACGCATCGTCGGCATCACGTCGGCTTTCATACTCAACGAATGCGAACCTACTTTAGGTGTCAACGATATTAGAGCGGACTATAAAAAAGGATTCAGCAGGGCCACTCACAGACGACTGGCCGCAGTTCGAGGAGCCGGAATGTCGCAACGGACGAGGCGACCATAGCTGTAGAGTTATGTCAGACACGTTCAAGACGATTCGAGGGTATGGAGGAGATTGAGAGCGAGAGATAAAAACATGATGTGACGAAGCTCGATCCGCGGATATTCGGACATTTTCGCGGGGGGAAAGATTTTCTAGACAATGTTCGAATCATTGCGCGACCGCTCGATCGTGATCGTACGAGGAATTGAATGGGAGGAGGTAGAAAGCGCAGGTAGGAGACGTATATAAATGTGACAGCGAAGTCTCGACGAGGAAGGACGAGGGTTGGGGATGCGGAGATCATCGCACTCGAGGATGATCATCGACATATCGACGACGATGACGACGACGACGCTTGGTTGACATACCGTTCGAATTCGTAGGCTAGGTCGCGAGCGCGTGTACCAGGTCCAAAACCCTATGAATATGAATTAGTCTCGCTTCTACTTCAGGTTGCCTGGGGAAAAGGTTGCCCGGATCACTTGCAGTTACATAGAGAGTTGTTCCACCACGAGACATCTTGAAGGTGAGGGTGTGGTCTCTTGCTTGTTAGAATGTGATTTGTTCGACGTCTGCACAAAGACAAGAAGTAAATTGGAAATGCGTTCTGCGTGATGTCGCGAATAGCAAGATGGAGGCCATGAAGACAGAGCTGAAGCTTGTCGCGCTTGTGGCGCCTACGACACGTGATATAATGATGCATGAGATTTACAGCCAATCAGAATGACTCAAGAACACATTGACAGAGCTGCTTCCCAGGAACAGGCTCTGGCCTCCGGGTCTTGGTTGATTCACAGATGTCCTTCAAATTATTCGCTTGGTTCTATTATGTGTAAAATTCAACCTACTATCAGCTAGTACTGGGCCCCTGTTTTGGGACACCAAGTTTGGAGATCATTTCATACATTGTTGCCCATACAGATACAAAATTCTTGAGCGACTCTCCTCTTCGCCTTTACTATTCTAGCCTTGTAGGCACTCTTCCCTTTGGCGGTTGACCCAGTACTAAGGATAATCTACTTGTGTCTTTCTACCAACCATAATGCGCCCGCTCCCAATGCTTATCCAAATGCAACCCGGAATCCATGAAACCCAACCTCCATATACAAAGCTTTCTGCTTGATTACAGGCCACCGCCTAGTTTCCATTTCTTAAGGGCCGAACAAATACAACAACTGCTTCCAACCCCGTGATTCGAAAACTCCAATGTTTACAGGTCCTGGACATCAGGTCTGAGGGTGAGTAAAAAGTCTCTCGTCATCTCAAAACTAAGCCAACTACTGGCCATGCTTGGTGCGACCTTGAGTAGATTTGGTACAATCCCTTTGTACAAGCCTTTCAAGCCCTCTTGGGTTACAATGACACGAACAGCATCGAAGATAGATTTGTACTGATAGCCCATGCCTGACATTGTGTTGATCTGAAAGCGTCGACGAAGGACATCACTACATGTCATTAGCGTTTTTCTACTTTAGCTCGGGAATTACTCACAAGGGATATGTGCAAGTTTGAGCCACAGCTCCGGATATTGCTCCGGCAGCTAGTTTTCGAACAGCATTTGGGTTCTTGTCTCCTTCTGGAGTTAGGTATTTCCGTACGATTTCGTAAGTCATGAAGTTAAGGCCAACCTAGTTTACAATTGTGAGTTGCAGGGATATTGACGTAGGCCTGATGACTTACGTATGGTGCTACCCCAGCGATGGTAGGAATGATGCCTCTGTACAAAGCAGGTATTCCACCTTCCGTCTTGTACATAATGACTAAGGTTGCCCACATCCCTGGTAATCGATCTCTTTGCGCTTGACTGAGTGCTGCAAACGAAGCCGATTGAATAGACAGCCTGGTTCGGACAATATCAAGAGGGTATGTGAAGAAGACAGACGTGATGCCAGCAGCACCGCCACATATTAAACGTCGAAGGGAGCTCAAGTCTTGTCCCGGAGAGGCTTCGAAAAACTTGTATCGTTGTTAGTTGGTGGATTAAAGATAATTGTATCGGAGTAATGAGACAAGAACTTGAACGATCATATCCATCCATACAAAATTGAGAAGGAATGACTCACTTTCTTGTAAAAGTTGTAGCTGCCAAATTGAACGGCCGAGTAAGGGACAATTCGAATGCAATTCGTACCGTTGCCTCTCATCAATCCCCGCCATCCTTCATCCTTCCACATTTTCATAAGACCTTTGCCGACGGACAATTTATATTCCTCCCTGCCAACACTTTGTATTTGGAAAAGGATTTTTAATCGTTCGAGGGGCGAAACAACTGTGCGCGAGACAGCACCTGCCACTCCTCCTGCACAAAACGCTGCGAAAACAGGCTGCGAGATCATTTCGCGAGCATACAGCATTTTTGGGCCATATTTGGGAGCGAACGAACCATCTTCAGACTATTTGACAAAACAGTATTAGCATTGAAGTACGCATCGAACAAGGTGCACTCACAGTAGACATCTCCAAGTCTGGGGTTAGTTCTCCACGTCACAACAGGAAGCTCAAAGTGAAATAAACCCTAGAGCATGCGAGCTCAAATAGCAGCCTCACCAACGGCTGCACACGAGTTGTGTTTGTTCAATTGGGCAAGCCCATCCGTGACCGATTGCTGAATCGTATGGAGCTGTTCTGTTCCGCTCCTGGCACAGCTTGCGCTGATCGCGATTCTTTCCGCGCCCGAGGTTCTTCTGCCGTGAATGATCGGAATTCGACTTGGGTCCAGTAAATCAATTTAGTGTACATGCAATACAAACGAGAAATGGGTATAATTGAATGATAGGAATGCTATTATTTCTAGGTTCGAGGTCGACGGGTTGATTTTCCGGGGGTAGCAGAGGTAAGGATTCGAGCGCATACAGGTGTCGGTGCCAGATTTTGAAGCTGAATTAGGCGAGAGCTAAAATGGCCCTAAGGACCCAGTCTGGAGTTCGACAGCTCGTACGGCAAAACAGGTGCTAGATATCGAATATACACTCAACTGTAGGGCAATGGAAAGTTTTCATAAAGCTGATATTCACACGAAGTCGAGTTTTGATAGGAGATCACGATCATTACATAACAAAAAGGATTGGATTCTTGTTGCTATATGGTTTGATACCGCCGCATGTGACACAAGATTATATTTCTAGGGATTGGTCCAGTATGGTCGAGTAAAGTCACCGGCGCGTGTGAGTTATTTGAAGAACGTATGAAGGATACATATCTCATGTTCTTCATGGTCCGCTGACAGTAATTGACAAGGTCACGTTGGAACGGCTTGACAAATTGGTCACAGGTAGCTCCAGCCTCAATAACTCACGACTTCGCCGTCCATTGTCTGCTACCGTGTTGGTCAAAAACTTCCGCGCCCTATGATCTCAGGACGAGGGTCGATGCAAGATCTTGGCAGATATCACGAAATCCTCTCGAGGTCGCCAAGAGGAGGGGATTGAAACCCCGTGTATTCTGATCAGAAAGCTGATTAAGTAAGAGGCATCCAGTACAGAAAAGGAGTTATATTGATGTTGATATTTGTGACTGACCAGGACTGTTATGGGAGAGCCCCTGAGAAAACACTTTCCTCAGATGGAGACTCGATTTCTATATATAAGAAAGGGAGTTTGGGTCTAATCGATAGGAAGGCAAAAGTGGTTAGCCTGGACTAAATTTACTGGCCTCAGGCTATAAGGTATTAAGTCGGACCTTCCTCGCTTGTGGATCTCCACTAGCGCCAAAGTCTCCCACTGAATATCCAAAATTTCTCCATCGAACTTTCCACGACAAAATTAAATCGACAACATCGACGCCAACAACCGCGACAATGGGTACGTAAACCCGATATCCTCGCCTTCGTGTGCAAGTGGCGGTCTTGACATATTCCATCGTTCTTATCATACCGAAAGGCGTGAGACGGACGCCGAAGACATCTTGACCCTGCGCAGCAAATTTGTGTCGCAAGACCAAAATGCAAAGAGCATGCTTGATCACAGGCTGATGGATTCTGATTATAGGTATCGATCTTGACGCTCATCACGTCCGCAGCACGCACCGCAAGGCGCCAAAGAGTGACAATGTTTACCTCAAGTTGCTCGTGAAGCTCTACCGCTTCTTGGCCCGTAAGTTTCCCTCCCCTCTTTCGATCCCAAAGCTATCGCAAGTATCTAATTGATGTGCACCAACAGGCCGAACCGACTCTTCCTTCAACAAGGTCGTCCTCCGCAGACTATTTATGTCTCGCATCAACAGACCTCCAGTCTCCCTCTCAAGAATCGTTTCCGGCGTTTCTGAGAAATCCAACAACAAGACCGTCGTTGTCGTTGGTACCGTCACAGATGACAACCGCATGTTGACTGTCCCCAAGCTCAGCATTGCCGCACTCCGCTTTACTGCGACTGCGCGTGCTCGCATTCTCGCGGCAGGTGGCGAGGTCTTGACTTTGGATCAATTGGCTTTGAGAGCTCCAACCGGAAGCAACACTCTTTTGATCAGAGGACCAAAGAACGCCAGAGAGGCTGTTAAGCATTTCGGCTTTGGCCCACACAAGCACAAGGTACGAAGAAACGCTGCTGGATCTAGAAGGATTGATGCTAACAATATCAGAAACCATATGTTGAGTCTAAGGGTCGCAAGTTCGAGAAGGCTCGTGGACGTAGGCGTTCAAGAGGTTTCAAAGTCTAAATACCCTCCAACCAGTCAAGATAATTTTACAAATCTCAATGTCTTCCTGTTTGGGATATACCATGGGATTTGCAGGTGTCTGGAGAAAAGCTTTGGTAACTTTGGCTTGTTCAAGCAGGGGAATATGAAGTGGCTACATTGCGAAGCATGGGCTACGGGATAAAAAGGCCAGATTAAGGCAAGCAATGAATTACGCATGACCTCCTTCACGTTGACTTGGTTTCGAAAACGTGATTACTTTTTACCTCCTGCTTCCCATTTTCTTTTGTTTTTTTTTGGATGTGTTCACCTCTAGTCTAACATAATTTTGACCCTAATATGCTTCCGTTTGGAGTGGACTGGTATTTCGAAGTATACAACTTGAGCCCCATTGTGCCTCCGACCAAAGTCTTCTATCCCACATACTACACATTACTTCACAACATATTACATATATACATTCTCCCTCTCTTGTTCCAGTGCAAGTGCTTATCGGGCGGTGATCACTAGTTAAGAAATCTCGGTGAGATCTTCGATTTTCACATCGTGCTTCCTTCGTAAAGCAACAAAGAATGATTCCTTCGATTCCTAGACAATCTGTAAGTACTCGATGTTGTATAGAGAGATAGTAATATATACGCTTCTTGACGATTCTGGCTTCTCTCTATGAACTGTTGCGAACAGTTTCTTGAGTCTCTGCTCGAGGATTTTGTCTTCGGCGCCTTGGTAGAACTTGCATACTAATGACATAGTCAGTATGGCTTAACCTTGCTGTTGTTTCTCTCTCTCAGAAACCGTGAGAATAAGAAGCCGTAAAGTACATACCAAAATGCCCACCTGTCCTCAAAGTATCAAATGCAAACTGCAGCGCCGCAGCACAAAGATCCTATTCCATTCAATCAGGCCCCATCCACAGCAATGTATCATATCAAGGAAGATAAGACATACCATGCTCCCGGCATGATCCTTAAACGCAATTCCACTCGTATTCATCATCCTGTAATACGGGTCACTTAAACTCCTCTTCCAAAATCCAGTCGTCTGCTCCCAGGGTGCGGACATATCACTTAACACCACATCGACCATCCTGCCTAGTGCTTCATCTTCCGCTTTTCTTCCCTTTCCCTTTGACTTTTCCCCTCCCCCTTCAGCTCCTACCGCGTTATCATCGCCATGGCGTTCTAAATCGATATAACTCGGACCCTGCGCAATCACCGGTGTGCTCGAGGTTGCGAAACTGTGCGGCGAGAAGAGTTGGGATTTGACGCGCCCACGTTCGGGGTCTGAGAGGAAGGAAACGACTTCTGCGCGGACGGCGGGTGAGAGGAAGTTACCTTGTATGGTGGAGACGCCCTTTGGGGGTTGCGCGGGGATGATGTCGATGCCGACGATGCGGCCGTTGGGTTTGGTGCGTTCAACTGCTACCTGTATTCAACTATCAAACCTACACTCTAGGTCACTTCTGGATTTATAGACAAACCTGCGACCAGCTGCCTGGCGCGTAACCCTATTCTCATTAGCAGCGTATGATAAATTAAAATAAGGAAAAGTACCAAATCAACAACAGTCTGGCCCTTTTTAAAAATTCGGTATTTCGCATCAATCTACCACACTCATCAGCACCTCAAGTCCCTCCTACCTTACTCCCAGCTCAATGCTACAAACCTCAAGTAATTTAAAAGCAGCTCTACTCTTCAACCCCTGAACCTTCGCTTCCCTAGCATACGAATCGCCAGCTTGTCTCTTTTTCCATCTCGTTTGTGAAGATGAAAGTCGAGTATTTCTGACGGGAGACTTTCGAGTAGGCGGAGATATATTAAACAGGCGATTGGGTTCAACGTAACATTGTGAAGGCCAAAGCGACCCTATAGTCCGCTTCCTTAGAAGTGCCCGCAAGGCTGTTGGCGAAAGCATTCAGCAGCTGTTTGTGGCCGGGCAATGCAGGCTGGCCATGCCGTGAAGGTTGTAGTTGAAAAATAATTCGGGCAGTAGTCGCAAGGCTGCAAGGCTGCATTTTCAAGATGCAGGGTTCACTTCACCACGAAAGACAATACTAATTGGGTTGTAAGATCACGTGAATAGATTGTACATGACTGTTTTCTCGCGTCGCTCTCTCAAATTCGCCCTCTGAGCTTCGATAGGTAAAAATCATATCGACGCCAAAGTACTCTACCACTCGTACCCAAATGCCATACCCAATACCTCTTTGTTACACCACCCAGTACTCCAAACCCCCCCTTCCATATCGCTTCATATGTCCGTAATAATCACGCAAGAAAACTGGCTCCTGCACCTCTACGATCCTTCTTCAGTGGGGAAAATCCACCAAATCCACCAGCTGCAGCTAATCCTCCTCTCAGACCACCACCTGGTCCGGCGAGACCTCCTTTCTTCACTAATTTAGGTGCTCCAAGAGTAACTTTCGTAGGTCTTTTTGACGCCTCTCCATCGTCCTCGTCAAACAATGTTGCACCAAGGACTTTCCTCTTCTTGGTCTTAGGAGCTGGTTCTTCCACGACTGCTTGTTTCACCTTTGATTTTGATGGTTTCGAGATCTCCTCAATTTCAGTGATATTTTCCATAACCGCGTCTGAGACAGGAGCCACTGGCTGGTTATTTTCATCCAAGTCTTCCTCAGCCACTTGCGATAATTTGCTCATTGGCCGAACCTTGTTTGATATTGGCTTCGTCCTTTTCACATTTAGCTTCACTTCTTGAAGAACAGTCTTAGCAGCTTGAGGCTCCTTTTCTGCAGGCTTTTTCCGACCCTTTGGTTTAGGCACAGGTGTTGGTTGTGAGGGACTGCCGGCTTGTGAGGCTTCTTCATTATTCTTATCCTGTGCTTCTATGACCGCCTCATTGTCATTTGCATCTGATTTTGGATGTTCTCCATCTGGCCTTGCGACCTTGGGAGGGGTCTCGGGAGCCATGCTGATTGTTCGGTTCAAGAAGGGTGTGATTGAGAACATCGACTTCTCTCCTACTAGAATCTGGTCTGGTCTTCCTTTCTTCATACCAGGTCGTTTTCCTCGAGCTGCTACTCCATCTGGGGTACCAATATTTGCATCTGTGCTCATGTCCACAGCGGCTCTCTTCCGTGACTTTTTGGCTGCAAGACCTCCTTCAATTGATGATTTAGACGTTTTCGCAGCGGCCACTCGAACCTGGACGATTTCTTCCGTGGCCTCCTTGAGTTGCTCCTTCACTGTGCGCAATTTAGCCCGCAATGATTCAACCTTGCTTTCAAGCAGTGTGTGACGTGACTCGGAAGCCTTTAGCTCTTTTTGGTACTCCTTGGTGACTTTTGCTGCCTCTCGCTTCTCTTGCGCCAGCTCCTCTCGCAATTCTTCCATGTGGGTTTCAAATTCGTTCTCCATCTCCTTGTGCTTTCGAGTTAATTCCCGTTTCTCTCGAGCCAGATCATTCTGCAGTAAGTCTAGTTGTAGCTGATGCTCCTCTTGCTTCTCGCTGTTGTCACTCTTCTGCGCGGCGCGCTTGGCAGCTCGTTTCTCTGTATCAACATCTTTTTCTAAAGTGCTGACCTGGCGCTGCAGACACTTTGACTCTTTCGTTTCTCGATCCAAGTCTTTCTGTAGCAGTTCGATCCGCGATTCGTATTCGGCTTCCTTTTCACAGTTCTCTTTCCTTTTCGCTGCACGCTTGGCGTTTTGTTTCTCAGTCTCAAGCTCGCTTTCCAGGGTGCTGATCTGACGCTGCAGGCGCTTTAAATCTTTCTTCTCTCGGGTCAAGTCTTTCTGTAGCGATTCCATTTGCAATTCGTAGTCGGCAACTTTCTCACTACGATCGTTCTGCTGCGCTGCGCGCTTTACGGCACGCTTTTCTGTCTCAAGTTCCACTTCCAACGTATTAACCTGACGCTGTAGAGCCAGCTTTTCAGATAAAACCGTTTGCTGATGGCTAACCTGCGACCGAAGATGCTCGATCTCAGGTCTGAGTATGGAAAGCTCGCGGGCAAGCGATAGCTTTTCTGTAAGGACTTTGGCGTTGTCCATAGTAACATTGTTCATTGATGCCACTTCCGCCTAAGAATCGTTAGAGTGCACAGGATAGAACATCACTCCACACACCTTCAGATTTTGCAGCTCTCGTGTCTGTATTCTGAGATCTGCCTCCTGTTGCCGACTTTCCTCCGTTGCATGCTCTAACTGAACCCGCAGCTCCTCACTATCTTGCTCGAGCATATCGATGCGATCCTCTCCAAGACTGAATTGCTCTTGTAAGTCATCCTTGTCGTGCTGTAGTAACATCGTTTTGACTCGCATGCGCCGCGCATCCTCGTCTTTAATCATCAATTTTGTTTTTTGTACAGCATCGTTGTAAGCCATCTGCAAGGCATGAGAGTGCGGAAGATGCTGGAGCAGTCAGTATATCATCCGTGCAATAGTTTTGTTTGAATCTTACGCTGTCAATATGCTCGCTATCGTTATATGATATCGATGAGTCCATATTGATAATTATGACCAATTTCTGTCTGCGCACACGATATGGTGGTAAAGTGGTCAACTAGATTCTTTGGTAGACGCGAATGTAAACAAGACAGTAAGCTCCGATGACGCCACAAATTCGAGGCCAAAACTTATATCTTCCGAGGTACTCCCGACACGAGAGGACACCTCACTTAACGAAAGCCGCGCATCATTAACCAAACCTCCAGTTTGGTCTCACCATAACACCCTCTTAAGCATTCAAGATGCGTTTCTTAAGAGGCTTCCTACTTTCCTTGCTTCCGGCAACAATTCTTGCTGCCAAGAAACCTGCCGCAGGTGTCGACAAGTTCCAAACATACCACACCAAAGCTCTCGCAGCAGCTCCTCTCAAGCTCGATGACAACATTTACAACACATTAACGTCCGCTCCAAGGGACTACTCGGTGGCAGTACTGTTGACAGCACTCGAGTCTCGTTTCGGATGCGTTCTCTGCCGAGAATTCCAGCCCGAATGGGAGCTTTTATCCAAGAGTTGGACAAAAGGCGACAAGAAGGGAGAATCTAGACTCATATTTGGAACGTTGGATTTTCTTGATGGCAAGAACACTTTTCAATCGGTTGGTATTCTCCATTTTGTATTCAATTGAAGCTCTTGCTGATAATTTGCTCCTTAGCTGGGTCTCCAAACTGCTCCTGTCCTCCTTCTCTTCCAGCCAACAGTTGGCCCACACGCCAATTCAGACACTGGCCCATCTCGATATGACTTCACCAATGGGTATGCAATTACCCAGCTGCTAATAATTGCATGTGTTGTGAAGAATTGAAATTGACTTGATACAGTCCTCAATCCGCGGAGCAAGCCCACGCATGGATTGCACGGCAACTGAACGACAGACCTCATCCCTCAGTCAATCGCCCGATTAATTGGGTACGTGGTATCGCCATTACCACCACAATTCTTGCAACAATTACTTTTTTGAGTGTCGCGTGGCCTTACATTTTGCCGGTTATCCAAAACCGCAATGTCTGGGCAGCAATCAGCTTGATTGCAATTCTGCTTTTTACCAGCGGCCATATGTTCAACCACATTCGCAAAGTGCCTTATGTTGCAGGCGATGGACGCGGCGGTGTCAGCTATTTTGCGGGAGGATTTTCCAACCAGTACGGTCTTGAGACTCAAATCGTGGCAGCCATGTGTAAGCGCAAAATGAATCATGAGAGACATTATCCTAACAAAATCCTTCAGATGGCTTGCTTTCTTTTGCGACAATTTCACTTGCGCTCAAGGTTCCCCGCATAGCCGATCCACGAACACAACAAATTGCTGTCCTTGTTTGGGGAGGAGTTATCTTCGTCATGTACAGCTTCTTGCTCAGTGTTTTCAGAATCAAGAATGGTGGATATCCTTTCTGGCTACCACCATTTTCGTAGAGCACTCGCAAGAATCGACGAGACTAAAATTATCTCGCCACGCCTATCGATTCCTTCAGAGAAAAAGCAATTGTGTATAGATATATGAGGAGTAAAAGTTCGGTGGGAGATTTTCCCAAACCATCCCGGCGCTTTGCAAGATAAAGGGCTCTGGATAGTCTGCCGTGTTGAATCAAGATATGGCATGTACTGTACTTTAACAAATGCAACTACCAGGCATACAGACTAGGCTGAGAGCGCGCAATCCGTGACCTTCACGCAGACAGCGATGGTTAGTCGTCGGTTGTGCTTTACAAATATTGTGATCGAAACCGCTAGCCAAATGTCTTACCCCAGTGGGCAATGTCTCACTATTTCTACCATTCTCTCTTGGAGTGCCATATGGCTATCGAATGTGAAGGCTCTCAACGCGGCATGCGCTTGGGTTTTGTAGCTGTGCGTTTGTTCTTCGTGCAGGCACTCAATTGCTCTTGGACTGTGCGTCCATCTAAGGTCGAATGAAAATAAGCAGAGGGCAATGCTACAGCTTTTGTACCGAACCATTCCTTCTGAGTTTCGTTGATTGCCATTTCATTGCCTATTGACTGGTTCGGACTCCCCTCTCCATGTGGTTTTACGACCCTGGCAAGATCTGGTCAACATGGGGGAGGTATTCGAGAAAACGAAGTTCTGAATTACTAATTCACACGATGTCATTTGGAAGGTGGATACAGTCAGTAAGGCATAACATGTTGTAATACTTCTGCAAATACTATAGTGACCGTTCCTTGAGCACGTCTCACGCTATTTCTCCAATTTCGACTTTCATTTCAAGCAGTCCATCAGTCCTTCTCGTATCACCGCGCAACGAAACCCACACACTCTTCCACACTCTTCATAGGTTTTCTGAAAGCTATTAGCGCCAAGACATGTTTAGCACTGTAGCATACTGTGCCAGTGTTGCCCTGCATGAGGATAGTTTAGATGTCTACGCAAATTGCTTGCTAGTCAACATTGTTTCTCCAATAAGTCTTGTTCCAATCCTTGATGAGCACCTAGCCACTACGCCAAGAGCCACATTCTCTGTCCACAATGCATTGAACTCGTCAGCTTCGCCGCTGTTGCCACACTGTTTGCTCTAGGATTACTTGAAAAGCGCCAGAATGATGTCGTCTTGTCAACAGAGGAGAATTTCATGGTCGGCCGCCTTTTTACCAGAGTTAAAATCACTACCGAAGCAATTTGTACCGTCTTGTAGCCGTAGCGTGGGTTGATGCCTAATTAATGTAGCCCCTCTCGTAGGAGGAAAAGCTGCGTGAAGTAATGCCGCCAGGGGTAGTTGCACGATTTGAAAGTGGCAGCTCGCCGATATTTGCAGCGGCTGGTGTATTGAAGTCGAAGGAACTGGCATAGGCGCCATCTTCCTAGCCATAGTGGCAGGAGGAACCATGGGGAGGGTTGCTAAACTGTATTTTTGAGTTTGTTTGTTGATGTTTGAATTGCGGTATGGGTTCAATATTATCTAGTTGAGCTTGGAGTGAGGTTCTGACAGTGTTTGGAACTAATCTCTGAGTTGTAGATCGTACCTCTGGCCTCCGGCGTCTTATATAGATGCCAAGCCTTCGATGAGGATAATGGAAAGAGGAAATTGATACTTTAACATAGCTTGCACTGTTTCTCGAATCGACACTCATCGTCGCATAGCTTCTTTTCACGTTGCAAGATATTCCTCACCGAAAGACCGAGTCACATACTTTAGCGATATTCTAACGCGATATTATCGTTCACCGAACTCTGAGCAGTGTTTTCCTCTAGTCTTGTGCCGAGGCTCCCGATTTTTGTCAACAACGCGTATGCACGGAGTTCCCAAATCAAAAAGAAGACCTGTGATGGTTACTCCGAGACCGGTCAGTTAATACTCCCCCAAGTTACTTCAGCCTCCATTCATAGTACTTCAACGGACCAGCCTTAGCTGCAGGGGCTATAAATTATCATAATGTTTTAAATGTCATTAGAAAATCCGATCGTCTCGCCAGGAGATAGATTTCTTGTCTTTTACTAGTCTTTCGAGGCCAAAAGGATGGAAGTTGATGCTAATTTCCCTTCCTTGGAAATTGTTGTACAACCAGAGAAGGCATTGATGACTTCCTACCGTTGATAAAAATATTCGATTGGGATAGGACCACCAAACAAACTTTGTTGACATACTATACAGAGGGCGCGTATGTGCTTCCCTTCATGGTTGTTGCAGAAACGGGGCGGTGGAAGATGCGACCGCGCAAGTAAGGATAGAAGCGAAGCTCAGCTCACATTTATCACGTAGGTAGACTAGCCGAATACAATGCTCTTCAAGTATTATTGCGAGTATGGGTGTTGAGGGACCGAACACAGCAACAGTTCGCTTAAACTGCTAAAGGAGAGCACTCGATTTTGTGTGCTGCATGCGAGGAGTAGGCATCACTGAACATGATCAGCATCGATCACCATGCAAATCATCTACCCTCGAATTTATATTGGCAGAGCTCAGAGTTCTTGCAATGTCTTTCGTAAGTTTGGGAGGATTTAAAGGTAGATCACATGACTCGGGGTGGTTCCGCGACTTTGTAATCTTCAAGATCAAGCGAGCCCCCGTTGTCACACAGGATCACAACGAAAACCTGATACAAGGGAAATGCTTACAATTGGTAGTTGAGGGAAATTGATTTCCGCACTGCCTTTCTCCTTACGGAGTGCCCCGTGTGAGCGTCGTATGTCACGATATACCTGACCAAGCTTTGAAATGTAATGTTTTCAGTTCCGCTCGTCTTGTTCAGCATCCAAGATGCTTGATCACGTCAATAGTGTTATGTGTAACAAGATAGATCCATTGATAGAGCTCAATGATACAAAATGGAGATAAATTTCTATAAAAGATCAACATCAGCAACCATTTCTCTCCCTTTAAGAGCAAGCAGAACAATTCGTCTACCCTTTTAAATAATAAACCAGGGAACTTTTCATTAGACTCTCATTTCCATCTCAAACGAAAAAATGGTTACTACGATCAAGAATGTTATCATCATCGGGGTAAGCCAACACCTCTCCCCCTTGTTCTTTCCAACATCAGTGTCAAACTAACATCTTGAAAAGGCAAGTGGTGGTATCGGTTCCTCCATCTTCAAATCCCTCGTCGCCTCATCCAAATTCACTATCTCAGTCCTAACTCGTCCTGGGTCGACCAACAAGTTCGCCTCTGAAATCAACACCATTGTATCAGACTATAGCGAAGCCAGTCTCATCAAAGCCTTCACCGGCCAAAATGCAGTCGTTTCAGTCCTCGGAGCTGCTAGCCTGAGTGAAGAGCCCAAGATAATCGACGCTGCCGTAGCCGCTGGTGTAGAATACTTTATCCCAAGTCAATTTGGTACCAATAGCTATAATGCGAAGGCCGGTGCTTTACTTCCTGCTTTTGCTGTCAAGGCGCAGACTATTGAACATCTCAAGAAGCAAGAGAGTAATGGTTTGAGTTGGACTGGTATTTCAGTTGGACCGGCGTTTGATTGGGTAAGCTTTCTCGCTCTTGCTGGACATAGTTTTGGTTGTGTCTTCAAGGAGATAACGCGCTGATAATAATACTAACAGGGTGCACAAATGGGCCTCGCAGGCTTCAACATCAATAACAACAGCGCCCTCATCATCGATGGCGGCGACCGTAAGTTCTCCTCCACGAATCTCAGCCAAATCAGCAACGCCGTCATCGCCGTGCTCTCAAACCCGGAGATCGCAGCAAATGAGTACATCTACATCGACTCCTTCACCGCCACACAAAACGAAATCCTCGCAGCGTTCGAGAAAGTGACTGGAAAGAAATGGGACGTGTCACACATGACTAGTGAAACTGCGGAGAAAGAGGGCAAGGAATTGTTTTCAAAGGGCGATTTCTCGGGCCTGTTGTATTTGTTGAAGGTCAATATCTTGGGTGAGGGTTATGGATCGAATTATCCCGAAGATTGTGGGGGGCTTGCGAATGAGAAGCTTGAACTGCCAAAGCAAACCTTGGAGGATACAGTTGCTGCTTTGGCTGGTGGCAAATTAATGGAATGAGGTTTTTTCAATCAAAGTGCTACAGGATAGCATTGTCCTTATCATACCACCGAGGAAATCTTAGGGGATATTAGTTAAATAGTGCGCTAGAGAAAAATACCTAAAAATCAAAAATTTACGAACTTCAGCGCCGGTTTGATTCCGCCAACAGGTTCTGTCGTATGTTGCTTTCGCAGGAGTCACAGTAGAATTCGATAACATACCCACTGCGGCAACTCTCATGCTTACGGGCCGGTGCCACTATCAAGTCGAGTTCTGATTGGAGGACAAAATGGTAGTTTGATCTATAATCTCGGTAGAGCTTGCTAGTGGTGAAGTGGTAACTGACTCGGCTAAGTAGCGATCTAACAACTTCGTAACATGGCGAGAGTCGACTCTCCTTTTAGGCTCCAACAATAGCTAAATTTCGCCTACTTGACGGGACTTCATTTACACACTATTTGGTCGAACAAGAAAACGATGCGAAGTGGAATTTTATATTGCCTTCGCAGCGAGATATACCTGCGTAACATATAATGGTAGCTCTCTAATCAAGGCTATTAAGTAAGCCAATTGCCTATCAGCTAGCCTCTTTAAGGTTTGAAAGGTAAAGTTTAGTATTCTCATTGCTTGCCTATTAATTATCATTGGCACTAACGACTCATCAAGAACTGCAATTCGCATTGGTAAGCTAAGGTGAATCTGGGACGCTGGCGTTTAATGAGACCTATTGGTGCAATGAACGCCCTACAGTTCTCAATCTGCCCTCACCTTCAATTCAATTGTTCAACATGCTTACTTCTTTGTAGTTCTCTCTAAAAGATAAGACCTATTTAGGCGAGACGATGAGCGAGCCTTCAGTGATGATGTAAGACCAGTTTTGGGGGTACATTGATGATTTTCTGAATTCTACTAACTTATAGAGACCCAATGTCCCGATTCTTATATGGCTTACATGGCCTTCCACAGATGATTCTGTTCAGACTTAGTTGAGCAACATTCCGACCAGGCCTCACATTGAAATCCAATTTCCCAATCAATCTCGCAGTCTCAGGGTCAAGATACAATTTGACACCGATATCCCCTCCAATTTGAACACTCGACAGTAGATAAATCTATTTTAGTACTGGGAACTCCGAATTCTAACTTGATATTTTGCATCTAGATGAAGCAAGCTGGCCCCACCGTCCAGTTTTGTAATTCTGGTGTCTCAAAAGAAGACCCACTCGCTGGTACTGAGCACTACTCATATAAAAAGGCTTTCCTAGATCTCTAGTAGTGGTCTTGACTTCGATATGATACGTATACCGCCGGAACCCGACATCACGCTCCTCGAATAACCTTTAAAAGATTAAATTGGATGTTAGGATGCCTTGTACATCGTAGTATACGATGCCTGCTGTTTCTGCTCCATTCCCGGCTCCATGTCTCAGTACTTCTGGTGGCCACGGACTTCTTTGCGTATTGTGCTCTCCCAATTCTCGCGCCCACATTGGGAGAGCTTTAAGCCGAGAAGGACCTCGAAAATCTACGTTGTGGGTTATAAATACCGGCTAGATGGTTAAGGAAATATGATCTTACAAGTAGCTTCCAGCCGCGCCAACATTTTTATCTTGTTCCCAAGAACATCCCGTGAAAATGCTGTTGAGCATGACATTCTGTGCAGTATCCACTGAAGGATTATCCTTGAATGGATTTTCCAACCTCTCAGCGGAAGTGATGACGCGATCTAAAAGGGCAACTTAGGGATTATCTTGTTGGTTTATCACTGGTTGAATAACGTCCACTTCAACGTTGACAGCTACGTTAGACCTTGCTATGTTGTTGACTAGGGGCGGCCAGTCACTCAACCATAGATTTGCAAATTGGGCTGCCATATTAATGGGGTCACATCTTCTCCGTGTTGGTGTTGCTGGTGTTGAACTACCAGCGGTACGTATAGTCTGATCCGCTGAAGGACTAAGTATAGCCCTTTTATTCCCAAAAATGGTGATTCAGGAAGCGCTTGGAGACGGAACCGATTTTGATACCTAGATATTAATGTCATCAATCTCAGGGATGCCACGGAGTCGAAGGATTCTATCGACATCCTCAATACTGCGGGATGTAAAACTGATAGTGACGGCAGATTCGGCTAGTTGATTGTCGATGCCGAGAGAAGCAAGATGTGTCTTTGGCAGTTGATAACCAAAGCACTCATCTTGATCCGATTCACCTGGTGGAATGTAGAGTTGTATTCCATCATGATTCTCGTCCTCGTGGAAGGTATTTCTACTGTATCTGATGGTTACTGGACGGCCATTTTATGTCACACTCATCGTCTTAGATAATCCACTACAGAAATATGCCGAGAGCTGCGTAAGAGAATGATATATTGACAGGTCTTCGTCTCGGCTCTTTGGGCTGTCAACGTAGACAGCGCAGCTTTATGTCATTAGCCAGCATTGATTGTCGTAGGAGAAATCTTACCGGTATATTGCAAGGGCCCTTGATCTGAAGGGTAGGCTATTACTGCTAGAGAAACCGCCACCTTGGACTCGGGTCCTTTTGTGTACGAGGCTTAATACATACCTGTTTCCAAAACCGGGTGCGAGGAAGAATGCTCTACAGGCATAAACCTCTGTGACGGAAAAGCTCAAAAAGACAAGTCTGGCCACGAATGCTTCTAAATACTCCACACGAGCCACTATGGCAAAGTCCATGATCCTGCTAGTGAAAAGTGTCGCTCCATTGGCTAATTTCACATCGAATATGTTGGAGTTGTGGAGTTTTCTGACATCCTCCGTAGTCGAATCCATCAAGTATATGAGCATGATTTTACGTTTGACCTCAGATGTACTTGGCCGCGGTGCCAGGTATTTTGCGATGGACAGAACATGAGCCCCTCCTCCTCCAAGGTTGTTCTATATCGTATCAGCATCACTCTCCGATCGGCTCGTGGGTGGAATTTGGATTCGCTTGAATGCTTCTCGGTCTGTAAGAACATGGGACCAGGCAGGCTATCAGGGCGGGAGAATAGCTGGAGGGTCTTGCAGTATTTACTGGCAGCGAAAGCATCTTTCACATCTCCGCGAATGCACTTGCGCTGCAAAATGGTGTACGGAATCAAGGTTAAAAATAAGGGTATGGGACACTCGTGCCGTAATAGAGTTGTTACATAAAAGTCCTATGCTGGCGTGCGCCTGAAGCATATCAGTGAACAGACCGAAAATGATATCCTCTAAACGCCCCGTGCCCCAAGAAGGATACAAGAAAATCGAAACGATGTTCAACCCACGACAGCTGCTAAGATTATGATTGTCAAAATGACAGCCAAGATCAAGAGCAGACAGCATGCTTTTGATCGAGCATTCTTCTGGTATCTGGCGGCACTCCTCAATTCCAAATCCGCCTGTCTTGTATCCGTCCTTGTATTATCCACATTGTTTTCAATCGTGTTGAGCATATCCCCCTGCTCAGTAACGATGTGTGCCACATCTCGGAATAGCTCATTCAGTTCTGTGACACCTTGCTCGATATTCCGGATCTCCGCCTCCCGCTCTACGATCAGAGAATCTTGGAAGTCTACATCGTCTTGTGATGCGAGTCGTAGCGGTTCTTGGGCTTGCTGATCTCCGAATGGGCTAGCACCTTCTGCTGTCGGTGATGATTGTTCCTCTAATGCAGTTCGCGCTGCAGATGCTGATGTCCTCTGCTTTTCGAGAGCTTGTCGTTGGACAGACTGAAACTCTTGGAGGTTGTTCTGAAATTCTCGTGCAAGCTTCTGTTGGGTGTATTTTTGTGATGGCTATCTCAAGGTCAATCACATGCCGGTTCAATTGGATCTGGATGCTTACGCTAACATCTTCCCATGACTGGATCTTCTTGACGCCCTCTCCGACGTCCTTGAATGTATCCTTTGAATCTTCTAGAAGATCATGTACTCGTTCCCGTACTCTCTCTGTATCTCTCTTGGTCCCCAACAATGCGATCTCATTCGAAAGTCTCGAAATATTACCGGTCAATGTGAATAACTTCGTCATGAGCTCTTGCGACAGCCTCTGGAATTCAGGATCATCGGAGTACTGAGGGTCGTCCTGTCGCCGCATCGTCGTCGGCTGCGACTCCAGCGATGATAGTTGATCGAACGACATGATTACTGCGATGCGAAAAGGATAGGATTATGAGCGCAGATGTATGAAAGTGGGATTGTTCATGTACAAAAGGTTGCCTGCTGAATGAAGCTCGTGAGCAGGTGAGTTCGAGGTTGACTGACGTACCCGCTGCGGCGGAACCCTGTCACTTCGCCGCCTGTCCAAAAATATCTTGGCATTCTGGTTGCTCTGCTCGCGTCTTCCAAAGCTTCGGCCGCGCATTTATTTTGACTCAAAGTCAACATAACCTCTCTTTGTGCTTCACGGCCACCACAACCACGATCGCAGAATGGTAGAGTCGACTGGATAGAGGGCAATCTTTAAGTTTCAGTATAGGGGCACGAAGAATAACTTAATAACCTGGGAGGCTTTCGATACTAACGCCCGCCTCGCAATGGCGCCCACAACCAGAATTCGTCCTTACAAGGACTTCCTCACACCTGCTATGCATAAGGGATTTGCGACAGCAACGGGGGCTCTATTCGTTCTATGCTATATGGAATCACTGGCAATTGGAAGATGGAACTCTTGTAGGTTTGGGCAGGTTTTGTCATAGCAAAGTTTCTAATGCGCTTCTAGTCTTTTGGTCCTGGTTTCCCTTTGGACGAGCTGGCATACGCGCGGGGTTGCTGTTCATCCCAGCCTTCATGATATTCTTTCTTCGAGTTGCCCAGCTTCATGTAGGCATACGAACCTCAACCTCGGGCTGGGAGACATTCCGAAAGTATTCGTTCGGATTCCACATATTCCAAACCATCGGATGGTACTGTTTGTCAGCGTATTTGTTCAGTGAAATATATATCTGGTCGGCATCCGAGAGCGCAGATCTCAATCGCATCAAGACGAATCCCAAGGTCAATCGCCCAATGCTGAACGAGAAGCCTATCTACTACACGAGTTTTATTTTCTTCATGGCACTTGTTCAAGCTGGCTTTCATCTATTCTACGACTACGATCGACTCGATATGCCCATCACAAAAACGAAACCGGTTGGATCGGCGGATCAGCGAGCTCATTTAGTTGTTCCGCCTAGAGCACTGCTCAAGGCGAATCTAGTGAGCATTGGAATTAGCTGTCTTAGACGCGTCATACTTGTGGCCTTAGTCTCTCCATTTCTCTATGCAATGAGCTGGGGCATATTTCCTTTCTCGATACGGAGTGCCGCCTACAGTTTTACGCTTTGGTGGGCAAAGATATTTTGGAATTTACCAAAATCTGGCGCTCTTCCGACTATCTATCCCTTCCATTATGATGTGATCCTAAGGACGATTACATCGGGTTTTCTGTTGCTGTTATTGTGGGAATTTGGAAATGCGGCCTTCTCAGCATATATTGCAGCACAGGAGCCCCTGAAGAATGAACGACCCATTACGTATGAGTCTCGGGACCCTAACGGAAGTTTGCTCACCGGGCTAAGGGGTCAAAAGTTACAAACAAGGGTCAGTCATGAGAAGAGGGAATCGTAGCATGACTAACAGGGTGTAGGCATTCGCATTCTGGGAGCTTGTCTATATTGCTCAACGATTTGAAGGTCGACGAAAGATCATATTCGAGGACATTGACAGAGTTGGAGGCTCAATGTGGTCGCAAATCCGCGATATATGTCTCGGTGTTGTTAATGATATTGAGGGCCGCATCACGGAGTATCTGGACCCCAATCCCCCAGTTGAAGAAAAACATCCTGCACTTTCTAATAATCCTGAGCCTCTGCCACGAATTGCTAAACCTTTGAGAGATGGGCTAGCAAAATCTGGGGATCTATTTACGACTGGGCCCCTACCAAAAGGAGAGCGGCAACGTGCTGCTCAGGCTGTTGCGGGCTTCGCCAAGAGACATGGCCAATCACCTCCAAATGACCGGATTGTCGGGACATCAAAGACTCTGTTGCTGAAAGCTGAAGATGCGATGCTAAGTCAACAACAAAAGCAAGCCCTTTCGTCCGAAGGAGTTACAGGACTTTTCAAAGAGAATATAGTTTGGGTGTTGCAGACAAGCTTCGGTTGGCCATTCAGACAGGAATACCGAAGGAGGCTTAATGCAATTGTGCTAGGCTCTCCCTATGGGGACGTGGGTATTATTGTCGATGCTGTTGATTCATTGACCAGATTTGCAGTGTGCAGTCTGAAGGAGGACAAATACGGTAATGTCCAAAAGGACATCAAGTTAATCATTCTCTCATTCACGAAAGTCATTCTTAAACTGGAGGACTTCAGGACCTCGATTGGCTTCCACTGGACGGACATGCAAAGGAAGCAGGAAAGCCCCGAGGTCGATACAATATTGGCAGCTCTCAAGGGAGGGTTGGGCGCGCTAGTTGATGCATTCGAAACGTATGCGGCGGATTTGAAGATCAGTGCAGCTGATATGAGGGAAGCACGAACAGCGGCCACTGTGGTAATGGACGAGGCTCCGGAAATGGCCCAGTCATAAGATGAAGCATGACTATATACCATAAAAGCAAATGACCTATATGAAATAAATTTGTACTATGAAAGGGGATATATCTACTCCATGGCCACTTGCTTTGTCCATATTGAAAAGTAACGATAATCACGGAACCTCCGGCAAGCCTCCGACCCTACCAGGATCTCAGTAATCACTTTGGATGCTTTAAACATGAGCCTCATGTATCATTATCTATAAACTCAATCTTAGTGGTACACAATAGCCGGAGCATTCTTCTATAGCCGAACAAACGAGCGATCACGGCGCCTACCCCCTGTCAGAAACAACGTCACTACCGAGGGGCAGCTTTAAAGTTGCAAGGGAGCTCCAGATCATACGACGTCGACCTTTCGTTCTCCCACCACTCCCCCTTTCTTTCCTTCCATTCTATCCGCGTTTCTTTGAATAGCGTTCGCAACCATTGACATTATTTTTTGCATCAATCGACACCATGGCCTCATCGGCAGCCTTGACGGCGTCTGCGGCTTTGAAAGCTCGCGTTCGCAGACCGAGTATGCTGAAGAAACTCGCGCACGCGGAGGATTTAATACCGTTGTTCCCTAATGGCGCGTATATTGGGTGGTCTGGGTTTACTGGTGTTGGATACCCTAAGTATAACTTCTCTTAATTTCCCTTTAACTTATCCCACCCTGCATAGAGTAGAGATCTAATGTCAACACACACAGAAAGATCCCCACCATGCTCGCGGACCACGTCGAGAAGAATAACCTACAAGGCCAATTGAAGTACTCCTTGTTTGTTGGGGCGAGCTCTGGTGCGGAGACGGAGAATCGATGGGCAGATCTAAATATGATTGAAAGGAGAAGTCCGCATCAGGTCGGGAAGGCGATTGCGAAGGGAATTAATAATGGGAATATTAAGTTTTTTGATAAGCATCTTTCGATGTTTCCGGTGGATTTGGTATATGTAAGTTTGGTATTCTAGGAAAGGAGAGGGAGGAATGGGAATTGGAAACGCCATGGTGGATGTGTGGGCTGATGATGCAATAGGGATTTTATACCAAGGATCGGCCGAATAAGAAGTTGGACGTTGTTATTGTTGAAGCCACGGCTATTACAGAGGATGGCGGGATTGTACCTGGGGCGTCGGTTGGAGCCTCACCTGAACTGATTCAAATGGCGGATAAGGTATGTTTTGGCTGAGGCGTTCATGGTTCATTGGAGATTTTATCTGACGGATACTAGATCATTATTGAAGTTAACACGTCCATGCCATCTTTCGAAGGTCTTCACGATATCACCATGACCGAGCTTCCTCCAAGACGAAAACCATACCTAATCATGGCACCAGAAGATCGAATTGGCACGACTGCTATTCCAGTCGACCCGGAAAAAGTTGTAGCAATCATTGAGTCTGATTACCAAGATCAAACACAAGCAAACGCCCCAGAAGATGAGACATCTCGAGCAATTGCAGGCCATTTGATCGAGTTCCTTGAGCATGAAGTAGCACACGACCGCTTACCAGCACACTTACTACCTATCCAATCCGGAATTGGAAACATTGCAAACGCGGTTATTGGTGGACTCGCTGAATCTAAATTCGAGCACTTGAAAGTGTGGACTGAGGTAGGTACATTTTCCAATCTTTCTCGAGAAATATCTGACAATACCAGGTCCTCCAAGACACCTTCCTAGACCTCTTCGACTCTGGCCGTCTCGACTTCGCAACCGCCACCTCAATCCGCTTCTCCCCGGACGGTTTCAAGCGCTTTTATGACGGCTGGGAACAATACCACAACAAGCTTCTCCTCCGCTCCCAGCAAGTTTCCAACTCCCCAGAGATCATCCGCCGTCTAGGTGTCATCGGCATGAACACACCCGTTGAAGTCGATATCTATGCCCACGCCAACTCCACCTGTGTCATGGGTTCCCGTATGTTGAATGGTCTTGGAGGCTCAGCGGATTTCCTGCGCTCGAGTAAATACTCTATCATGCACACACCCTCTACACGACCATCGAAATCCGATCCATTAGGGGTATCTTGCATCGTACCAATGTGTACACATGTCGACCAAACGGAACACGATCTTGATGTCATCGTTACGGAACAAGGTCTTGCAGATGTTCGCGGTCTAAGTCCCAAGGAGAGAGCGAGAGTCATCATCGAAAAGTGCGCCCATCCGGAGTACAGGCCAATTCTCCAGGATTACTTCGCAAAGGCGGAATTTGAATGTATGAGGAGGGGATGGGGACATGAGCCGCATCTTTTGTGGAATAGCTTTGATATGCACAAGGCATTTGATACGGAGGGCAGTATGAGGAAGATTAAGACCTGGGGTTGAGTTTGATGGTTGGGTTTAGGAGGCTTTGTAGAACTGAAAATAGAATGTGTTGCATATAGCGTCGGCTGGTAGACCGGAGTATATAGAATGGACTCGTCAATTTTACAGAAGGCCTAGAAAAGCCTCGCATCAAAAGCAGTAAGATGGCTTGAGGGATATCCTTGTACAACTTACTATACTTTGTTCTTCTTGTTTTTTTCTTTCGAGGAGAAAGTCCGAAATGGGGTTAAGATTCAGGGGAAAGCCTTAGCGCCGGATACCTGAATCGTAAGCGAAGCGGAATCCACCGATAGCCGACGGGGTCGATGTGCAACAAAAGTATATTTCACCTCTATCTTTGGATAAAACTGGTCGATGGGGGAAACTGGTAGTGAGAACTGGGTTAGAATTGCCGACCGGTGGGTGCTTGGGTGTTGTGGCACGCGGTGCGGCTTCCACTGTGAGAAAGGGTCAGAAGCATGAGGGGTTAAGGCGAGTGTTCACATATGATAAGAACGTGGGCTAGGGCTAAGTATGGTTCAAGTAGTGGTTTAAGCCAATGGGGCCTACGATGTGCAACAAAACGGGGAGTATGTTCTTCTGTTTAGAATGCTGGCAGGGGAAGTTGAAGTGTTAAGGGGCTAAGGGTTTGAAGCAAATGTTCACATATCAGTGCTTTGGAATGTTAGCGAATTAGGGCACGATGTCTAACGTAATCTTTACAGTATCTATTTTAAGACACCGAGACACATGCTCGGGATTTATTGATAGGTGAACAGGTTGTTCGATGTGCAAAAATCTTAATAGTGTCCATTTCAGGAAGTGGAGAAGAGATAAAAGTAGAGATTCATTGAACACAGGACCTGTCCTAGGAGAGCAGGTAGTAAACATTACTTGTATTATGGTTTTTGGAAGGTCCTATTTCAGGATCATTCTCAGCCTTTAATACCAACCCTCAGATCAAGGATACTTCCCTTCTTTCTTCAACGTTGCAACCTTTCCAGCGGCTCCGAACCCAATGTTTCGGATACCAACCTCATCACTGCCGTACCACCCATCTTTACAACCACCCGGTCTCTTAGTCGCTAACTCTCCAAACTCCACTTTCATCCCCACAGAACTTCTTCTATTGCACCTAGAGAGTATCCCTCTGAGACTTCATCGAGGTCATGATTCCGAGTGGCAGCTACAATAATGGAGAAGCTAGAACCACGTGCCACACCGTTACTATGGAGCGAACAAAACCCAAGGCTGACACCGAGGACTGCTAGGGAGAGTGCGGTGCCATATGAGACGATGAGATTGCGGCTGTTGTACTTGTAGACGTTATATGTTCTGAAGGTGCGCACCTCTCTTTGCATTGAATCTTTCGAACTGCATGTAGGATTAGTGAGAGGGGTAGGAAGTTGGGGTAGTGGAATTATATATAAGGTCTGTCGAGCTGAGCATACTGAATTTAATATTATTGAAAAGATCTTCGATGCCTCGTGCTATAATCTTGTTTCGGTATATCCAGGCAGGTTTGTCGAAAAGGTCGTTTGATATCTTAGTGAAAGTCTTGTTCACCAGAGAGTTTTCACTGCGGGACTCTCGCCATGGAGCAGGCTTACGGAACCTTGTACAAAGTCAGCTGCTAATAGAATTGTCCCCTTCCCACTAGAGTGATCAACATGTTAGAATTATATTTGCCCAAGAGATGAGTGACGCAAAAATATCCGCGAAGGAAGTAAGACGCTTGTGAGGCTGCTAGCTTACCTAAGTAACAGTCACTTTGACTCAACAGAATAGATAGATATGAGACATACCTAGTTGTGAACGAATTCCGGGCATGCACTAAGTACTTTTTGAAGGATATCGCTGGGGCTGTCCGAAGGGGTGACGCTCCCGTCCCATGTTCTCTCATCATGGATAGTTGCTGCCTCTTCTAGTTCTCTTTGTTCTGAGCCTGAATATAAACTTGTCGAGACTTTCCCGCTCAATAGACTTGAGAGTGATATGAATACAGACATGTAGGAGTATTTAGTTACCCAATGTTCAGTAGGAATAGATTGTTCCGAAACTCCTAGTGTTGGAAGTTGCTCAGGGATCGTATTATTAGAGTGTTTGAAAAAATCGTATACGACGGCCATCTCTGGGGACCCAAAACGGCTCGAAATTACCCAAGCTGTAGTTGGCCTTTGCTTGACAGCCATCAGAAAATTCAATGAACGTCAAATAAAGCATTGCCCATAATACAAGCAAGATCCTTGGCTGAGGCCTTTGCCCATAACTGTTGTGATATAAAAGTAGTGTGTCTGCGAAGCCCGTCAAATTCGTCCAGGTAATTAGGATTTAGCCATGTACCGTTGGTGTAATTTTCGATACTCTCAGGCATGAACGAGAGCCTGTTGTTATATCTGTTCATGAATCCAGAATCCTTCTTATCATATCCTCGTCCACTTCCTTGCCATCCAGCATAATTCTGATTATTCCCCCTACCAAAACGGGCGAAAGCTTGGAAAATACACATGTTAGTTTCCCCGTTAAGAGAAGCGACCATTGGAGTTTGCAGGCCCCCCCGCCCCCCCACTTCTCTTGCAATTTTGTATGTAGATTTTGTGAATACGCCAATGGCCGCTAAAGCCTCAGAGAAGGAATCATGGACTGCTTTTTGTGTTGTGTTGGGAGGTAACCATCTGATTGTCGGACCGCTGAAATTCACAGCATATGACGATTTTCTATCTGGAGGAGCATGAGGGACAGCATGCATAGATAGTGCAGCCAGGGTTGCTATTCGAAGAACCTCCCTACTTGGAAAACTGACACCTAAAGGACTCGAAAAGGAGAATGAAGTTGAGTTCCACTCAATGGAGTAAGCCCAATGCATCCTCTGAAAACGAAGTATCGTGGATCAATTTCAGAAAGTCGGTTTTTCAGGCAAGTGTTACTTATTGCAAGCCTCAGAGCTAGAGAAGAGTGCAGTAGGAGGATTTGCAGAGCTTACATTGATCGCAGGTACTGACCGAATTCCTGTTTCACTGCGCAAACTAGGGATGACAGAGGGGACCTGGAGGAGCGATACCAGTCAATGCCATAAACCTGCTTATCGATCAGTGAATGTAATGCTTGGACCAGGAAAAACACCAACCAACAAGTAATTGCCAGCAAACCAGCTAGCTTGGCGTACGCCAACACTTCCCACGAGAAAAAGCCAGCCGGGTTCAAAGTGAGAGAGAAGAGCTTGTTCAAAGTGACCATTCGAAGGGGCTTGTGTCTAAATAGCGTCCAGATATACTGATGGTATGTAGCACCGAAAGCAGACTTTAGTAGAGCCACTATCGTGAAGCCAGGGCAGTCCCGAAAATCGATGCCCACTTCTGTCGCATGGAAGATCCTGCCTTTGCTCCATGAAGAGAATTGCAATATAAATGGTGGCCAATAGCTAGAGCTGATGCACAAACCACACAGGACATGAGGAGGACGGGAGTTTGCCATTCGATGCCCCATTTCACATATCTCCGAGCCTGAGTCGACGTAGTTTCCTGTTGAGGGTTAATTCAGATCTGGGGCTATCCTCACGCAGGGAGATGTTATGATTTTACATTTCTCTCAATGACTGTGAGACTCGGGTTCTATGATCCATGGCCCTCTCCTCCGAGATATGATTCGCTCCTACTCTAGTGTCCCACAGTCGACTCCTGGCTTCGCTAAGAAAGCGCTTCTGTAGGTCGTAACAAAAGAAAGATTAATGGCATTGAGGCTCATGATATTCGCCGTGTAATATACACAGCCAACTTTATGACCGTGAATCTAGAAACCACGCCCGCCTCTTGATGCCTACATACATCAACTTGTATTGGAATTCCAGGTTCTAGGAGGATATCCTCGCTTACTTTTGGTGTCTCATCAGAAGGAATTATTTGGTTACAGTATTCAATACAAGTAAATGTTTCATGATCCACGTCGGCTAATTCGAAACCGGGGTGCTGAGTCCAATAGTACCGCGCTTAGCTTCTGAATTGATACTATACCAGAATCTTGAAAACATGCAATAGAAGGTGGACATAGACTTGCCAGTATAATCTTTTAGGCTGAGAGGAGTAGTAGTTGCAACTTATAAGTTATACTCTGTTAATAGGTACGGTGATATCCGTGAAGAAAAGCCAATGATATACTACTCAGAAGCCCCGGCGGGGTAACCGATGGAAACTCCGTATGGCTGGGGCTACAGAGAGATATTATATATAGAGAGAGGCTCTAGCCGTCTAGGACGGTAAGAGAGAAGAAGATAAGGAACTCAAGACTTTCTCTCCTGCTCTTGTGGCTCGATTTATGACATTCTTACGTGCTTCATACCAATATACTCAAAGCCCAAAAAATAAACAATCTCAGATGATCCGGTTAGATTCTCCAGGTTTGCAATTGATACCTCTTTCAGCTGGAAGGGATAATCACCACACATACTAGATATGACTTGAAGGGAAATACCATTCGAAAATGAATCAGATAAGCCCAGAAAAGACACCAGTGATTCTTCTGCCACGATTCCATACAGGGCTTAAATGTTGTTGGAAATGAGCTGATTTCATTTGTAGAAAGTCAATGAAGTGACCCTCTAGAATAAGCCTAGTCACAACATCCCCTAAGTCATGTCACCACCTACGCAATCTGCTCGTATATCCATAGCATTGGACTTTAGATAGGCGAAAATCATAATTTCAAGAAGCCCTCCTGTCCAAATTGTGGTCCATGAACGGCGAGATGCCAATGAGTTAGACCAGTATTTCCGGTCCAGAGAGGCACTTTAAGCAAACCGTCCCGTGAAAACATTAGAATGTGTACCTCTAGGTATACTACACTTCCTATAGTATCCCAACTTCTGCATGTCTCATAGGCTTATGTATACACAGAGGATCCTGTGTAATATCTGGTATCATCTTCAATAGGTTCCACAACTCCTCCTCGGTCTCGAGATATCTCAGCAGATTATTTATTGCTGCTTGTAGTACGATTGGAAAATAGCGTAGATACGCCTTGTGGAAAGGGACTGGAGAAGTGTAAATTGAATAGCCGAACTGGAGTTATAACCGTAGCTTTACTTTGCGCATACACCATATAATATCTTTCTTCCCCTCACAATTCTCAATATCTGTCCGTGCTATTTGTGCATATTTCCTGTTTCCTCATACCCCCGATATGCTCGATTTGAGTTCAGTACGTTCAAAAAGAACGATCCTTGGAAGGTGTGCCCTTGAAATGAAACACATCCTACAAACATTTGCGGCAGGTCCACCCCTCTAAGTAAAGCAGTAGCAGCTCTTTATGATCAATTAAGCATTGTAGGCATAGTCCAAGTTTCTTGTGTGAATTCCAAGCCGAAACATTCCACAATTTCTCCTTAGGAAACAAGAGGTATCTCTCAGCGATCCAGGCTAGAATATCATTTGAAATCCAATCACCCAAATCTTTACAAGAATCCATCATCATGAATTCGGTGAGACGGTTATAAATTACGGTTTTCGCAATTCGTCTTAACTCGTCATCTCTTCAGTAAGAGGTTTCGTAGAGGATCTCGATGGATTTTGGGAAGTATTTTGAGTCTTACGCTTCTTTGGTTTGAAGTATCGTTTCGTATCTGGACATGGCGTATTCTCGGAGGGCTACGATCTTGTACTTGTCGCCGAGGATGTAGGGATGGGTGTGAGATCAACACGCTGTCGACCTTGCCAAGACCCAGAGTGTACTTCTGCTTGTAGCAAAACTCGAGCATCTTGCAGACGTAGATCGGATCATCTTCTCTGGATAGATCTCTCCAGATTTTCCCTCCTAAAAAGATGTCAGCTGAGTATATGCTGAGTTCGCCTTCATGCCTAAATCAAAAGACTTGAGTAGGCGGGTCAACACAATAAAAGCCCAAGAGTAGAACTCACTATAAAGCCTTTATATGCTGTAGCTAGGACTTTTGAACGGGGTAGGGCTGCAAGCTTGTGCACCAAGAAGACAGCTCTCTTACACTTGACCGTCATGTGGCTGTAATTCGGATTGAGGAGGCACCTATCGAGGTGTCAATATCCTTGCATACTGTTTACACAGCATAACTTACGACGCGATTGGATGATTACCTGATACGCGAATCTCAGAGGTTGTGGGGTGAATGAACAAGAACCCATCTCGTTCGGTCAAGGATGTGGTTGATCCACCTTCCACTACTTTGAAAGTGTTCGGAGAGTCTCAAGGTTGAGGCGCTGAATATGGCCTCGATATAAAGACAGTCACTAGTCTGGCGAGTCGCGCTAGTGCAATATCCTTAAACAGCGACAGCACGTGAAATTGCCTTCTTAAAATTGGATGGAATTCACTTCGGGTATTACAACTCATCTTCTTCATCCTCGTCTTCGTCCTCTTCATCCACCCCACCTCCACCAGCGGTGTCATCGTCATCATCCTCTTCACTACTCGACCCCGAACCTTCACTTTCGCCCTCACTCCCAGGGTCATAGTCCTCCTCCTCTTCATCCTCTTCATCCTGAGCCGCCAGCTCAGCTTCAGCAGCCGCCCTCTCTAATTCTCCAGACTCAGCATGGCCAACAACGTTGCCTTCGTCATCCTTGACCACGTTAACATTGAGTCGCTTCGCCTTTCTCTGTTCGGCCATGCTCTTGTCTGAGAGGCCGTGCCTTTTGATGAAGGCGTCTATTCCACCAAAGTCTTCCTGGTCTAACATGCTGAACTCGAACTCTTCGGTGTTGTCTTCTATTTCACCATGTTCATTGGTAGAGCTCATATCTACCTCTACACTCAAATTGAATGTTCTTTGCAGTACGCTGGTATAACTTACCGCCGCAATGCGCTCGTGTGGTAGGAACTGTAGAGGCTTCTTGAACGCCCATAATATACCATTGGGTAGAAAATATAGGTATCCATCTTTCGCTCCCCGAAATGCTTTGACAAACACGGCTTTCTCGCCAGGCCTGTGCGGTTGTTTTTGTTCTGAGGCGAAGAGCTTCGGATCTCCATACGTTATTTTGAAGTCATTTCGTCCTGATGCTCTGAATCGTTGTGAAAGTGCCCAATCGAGGAGTATCTTGAAGTCATCTGATACTGCCGCAGCCTGTGATGCTTCCTTCCCACCTATAATTCCAGCCTTAGGGGCAGCATCTGGTATCGTGAAGACGAGTGGTTCTCCTGTTTGGAGCGCAGATGCAGAATGTTTCGACAGGGTTATGTTGGAATTTTTGGGAAAGAGGATGTAGTTGAATTGTTTTTGAGTCTTTTCGGGAACAGGGAGGCAAAATGCGTATTCTATACTTGTTTATTAGAGGTGTTTTTCAATTGAAGATATTCCCAAGCGCATACCAATGTCCTTCCAGGCATAGCTTATGCTTGCGACAGGTTCTGGGGAGTCAGGAAGACGGGCGTAAAGGTGCGAGGCTGTGAGGCACAGAGTGTATTTCTTGCGCTGGGGAACGACTACAGAGATCTCTGAAATCTCGAGTAGAACTTCGTCCGTGCTACTTGCTGCAGGACCTCTATCTGACGCGCTATTTTGTTTGACTCCATTCGCAGGCCGCGAGGGGACTGCCTCGTCCAATTTCCGTTTCTTGGATAGTGGTTCTATGGATTCTGATGCGAGGCTGCGAACGTGCAAAGAGATCTGATTGAATAGCTCAATGTAATTATCGCCAACTAAAATAGAGTTTAAGTTAATGGAAATTCTCGGGCATTATCAACGAAATTCATTTAAAGCATCCTCCAAGGCTGCGAGTGTATGATATTGAACTAGGGGTGATGTAGGGCAAGACTTGCCTGCAGCGAGTCGGATAGCTTGCCTTAGATCTGGACGACTTTCAAATGCCTCATCTAGATTTTTGGTATCTAAGACGGAACCCATCTCGAGGTTATAGGACTGGTGTAATATATATCGTTGTTTCTGAAGATGTTACAAGGTGGTAAGACGCGATGGTACGCGCTTGGACCCACCCCTGATGTCAGCCTCGTCACCTTTTCGACATTCCTTATTCGAAGTATTGACGAGAGAAAAATACATTTCTTTCGAAAGACGAATCCGCTCTACCAGCTCTACTGTATTCTAAAGCTGGGTGCATACCTTAAATCTCTCTATCTTTGCAAAGGATGACAAGCTGTGTAACTTCAACTACTCAATCCACCGTCAGACGTCAGTTCAGAGGCGTTGTAATATTCAATATATTAGATAGACCTTTCGATTCAATCAGCAGCGATTTCAATTTTTCGCGTTATCATCGCCATATGCGCTCAAGAAAGCCGGCAGAAGGACCTGGCATGTGAGAAAATATACCTCTTACCAAGGGGCAGTGCCGCTTTCAAAGTTATGAGGTTTTCTAAGCAATGGTCTGTCTGTGTGTAGTGCAAATCAATGGATGAAGCGATTTCGCTGGATAACGGCCGAATCATGGATCAACCTTAGCTTCTCTCCAAGTTCTCTCTATTTTTTGTGGTTGCCTTTATTTATTATTTTCCTACAAGCATTTTCTTCACCACCCTGGCAATAGCGAGCACAAGCGCTATTCATTTTCTGTTTACTGATGTAGTTGAAGGCGATGACAATGACGATTTTGATGCTTCCTTTTTCGCCTTTCAAGCTTAGCAGGGTTGGTCATCTCGGGCTCAACGCAGCTGTCTTAAGTTGAACGACACCGTCTTCGATCGACTCACGGTCTAGATTAATACCTGAGTCGTGAACGGGAATCTGGTCGATGGTACAACAGCGCTTGAGCAGAACGATAAACTCATGACCAATGAATTGGTTTTTTCTGACTTCCCTGAGCTTAGTTGATTAAAGCCGCTCCTAATAAAACGGCAGAATGTCTTGAGCTGTTGTGGGATAGAGATTCGATTCAGTTTCATAGTCTCTGAAGGTTTTAGCAAGCTAATAGCTTCCCCCTTCCTTGAATTTATCCAATCTAAGAATTCTTTTTGTGCAAAACCAACTTTCAACAAGTCCATCAACGATATCAAAGCGTATCAGACTCCACTTCGCGCACGTCAAAATATCTGGGAGTTCCCTGGCTAACGCTCCTCGAAATATTCGAAAACTTTTTCAGGACAATGGATTATATATCTCGTCCAGTTGACCAGTTTGTAGTCTGAAGATGTAGCTTGCTAGCGGCCTTTACGTCTACATTTTGTACAAAATTAAGCATTAATATCGGCGGAAGGACGAAGGAAAGAATCCGAGCAGACGTGAGGAGCTGTGACTTCTCGTATTCAATTATGGGGTCCATCTGCAGCTAATACTGCTCGATCCTAAGTTCAAAAACACCGGTGGCATGAGCAAATAAGGTTACGAAGCAAGCCAAAATACTTCAAATAGATTTTTCATGTGAAAGACATGTGAAAGCAATTACCAAATCCAACAAAAACAGAAAGGCGTGACCTCGAAATACTTTGTCGGAATCATTGTGACCTCGCTCGTTCGATACGAAAGGACCCAGTCTGGAGGGGCATCTCCAGCTGAGTCAACATGTGACCTCGCGTGTAGAGCGCCCCACCAATCTTCAGGTTGGAACTTCCAACTTCATATACGCGTCTCCTGTAATCGTATCATCAACAGGAATCTCGCAGACTGGAAGAAAGGGAACAAAAGTGGCGAACGTACTCACCAGAAGTCTTAGGAGTCATCTCGTGAAGATGTCGGCCCCATCAAAACGCAAACACAATACCCTCGATGCGCCAGTCTCCCCACCGTCATCTCGACGCAAGGTTCAGTCCACCACAACGAGTACGTCTTGAATTTGTATCAAAATAGATACCATGCAACTTTGCCTAATCATATACAGAGACCGCTGTTGCTTCTTTCTTTACACCAACATCCAAGAAACCCCCAGAGAAAATCGTGTGGCAGGAGCGGGCTCCTAACAACAATTCTCCCAACACCCTCCTTGTTGGCAAGTATTCGCCAGAAACTAACAAAGCCATGACCCAAATGGCCTCAGAACATCAAAAGAAGAAAGTAGCTGCTTTTGATTTTGTGCGTATAACCCGCCCCTGATAATATCCCCAATGCGACAGACTCTAACACCACCTCGTAGGATTCAACGCTCATTCAAACTTCATCAGGAAAGAAGTTCGCATCTGATAGCAACGACTGGAAGTGGTGGCATCCGTCGGTGCCTGGGAGACTTCGAAAGTTGCATGCTGAAGAAGGGTACGTTGCATGCCGGAAAAGTTCACTGAAAAGGGCAAAGAGCTGAAACTGTCTCAGATATAGAATAGTTGTGATCAGCAACCAAGGCGGGCTATCTCTGAATGCAGATTCGAGGGCACCCAAGTCAAAAGTTCCTACCTTCAAGACCAAAGTTTCCGCAGTCCTCAATCAGCTGGACATGCCAATCAGTATCTATGCAGCTACTGGTAAGGATATTTATCGCAAACCGAGATCTGGAATTTGGCCGGAGTTACTTGACGACTACGATATTCCCTCGGATGACCTTGACTTGGAACACTCCATTTTCGTCGGCGATGCTGGAGGACGTCACGCGGAGGCAGGAAAGCCCAAAGACTTTTCATGTTCAGATCGGTAAGGTCCAATTGCTTACATTGTCGTTGCTATATTCACGCAAGATAGAAATTTTGCAGGGAATATTGGTCTCAGTTTCCATACACCGGAAGAATTTTTTCTTAACGAAGAGCCAAGACCTTTTACTCGTACATTTGAGCCATCAAATTATCTATCCGAACCTGCGGCTGAAGGTTCGTCAAATGTGCAACGTTAGACTACTTTACGGGAACGATAGCTTATCGTCGTCTAGTTACTGCGCCTTTTTCGAGGAAGAATGACCAGGATTTGATCATCTTCTGCGGGAGTCCAGGTGCTGGAAAATCCACGTTTTACTGGAGAAATCTAGAGCCCCTCGGATATGCAAGAGTGAATCAAGACATTCTAAAAACAGTATGTACTGCATCACACCTAGTACAAGCACGCATCTGATACTTGAGCAGCGGGAGAAGTGTTTGAAAGTTGCAGAGGAATATTTGAAGGAGGGCAAGTCGGTCGTTATCGGTATGTACTGCATGTTATCTCATGGGAGAGTTGGGCGCGTGAATGTTGATTTGAACGTTGTAGACAACACCAATGCCGATTCAGAGGTGCGTGGAAAATGGGTGCAATTGGCTTCCAAGTATTCCGTGCCGATCCGCTGTGTGCATTTCACAGCCACCACACAACTCTGTGAGCACAATGATGTTGTTCGAGCGTTGAACAAGCCTGTAAGTGACACTCCCCCAACGACTATGCTTGGATCCCAACGAGGGCTTGCTGGACGCAGAGCCTTGTCACATATGAACGCTGGCATGTGAGATTGTACTGAAAGGTCTCACAGATGAATCCCGAAAGCCGTACTATTCTCCCCAGCTTGGCATTTAAGGGATTTGTATCAAGATACCAAGTGCCCAAACTTAGTGAAGGGTTTGAAGACATAGTAGGGATATCTTTCAAGGTTCGTCATCGAAATACATTCTTGTAAATTAGGTTGGACTAACAGAAGGACTCGAGCAGTTTGAGGGCAACGAAGATGAGAAAGCTATATGGTTACGGCATTGGACTTGAAAAATAGATGTTGTGTATCGACATACAGCCGCATCATACTCCAGGTCTGTCGGACACAAGAGCCATTCCGCCAATGGCAGCATTTCCTTAATGCCAGAGTGGTGTGAGAATGTTCCCTTCTGCGTGTGCTGACGAGGGGCCACTCTATTTTCCGGGTGCAGGTTCAACAATTTTCTATGGCTTTCGAAATCAGCGCCATCATGTCATCAACGCACATTGAGCCTAATGTACTTTGTCGTTCGGCCTTTCGATCTACGTTCCTCAGTAGCACTCGAGGGTTCCTCCTTTGTGATCGCTTGAAGGCTATGGGCATCAATGCCCGAGGGCCCATGAGACGCAGGACCTGAAATCAAAGTGGGATCTTGTCTTCTACCACTAGCATCTCTTCCAGACTTGTTCTGCATTCTTTACCACTGACACAACTTTATAAGCGATGCACTATCACTATACAGTTGTCGATTCGGACGTAAACATGATTTGCTGTCATGCAACCATGGTGTATCTTATCAAGTTCTCTGCTGAAGAGTTGCTAATGCGTTCTATAGCGGATATGCCTTGGCTCACCAACAGAATTCTATCCACTCCAAACGGCTGTACAATTGAAGCCATTTTTGTGACCTGCATATTTCTATTGTATTTCTGGGTACCATCATTCAGTAAGTGTATTGGACTGTTTGTTTACATCAATCCTTTTCTGGATTTAGATTTTCAAAACAATCAACAGTGATTTTCTTGATGCTTGGTTGACCCTTACCCCCCATCTCGGAGCGGGACTCTTGAACCAGGAAGGGACGTCCGCGACAGTTTTGTGGAGAAGAGAGAGTTCGAACGGTCTGGAAGAGGTTGGAGTTTGATCCACGCTGATCTTGGGGTCGTCTTGGTCAGAATTTCCACAATTTCCGTGGCGTGGACTACGGGGTAAAGGACGCCTGGCGTGCTGCAGACTACAGTACGAAATTTTCGCCGAACCCGCTCAGCTCTTCCCTAGAAACACCGGTCGCTCCTTTCCTCGTGGTTCGAGGTTCAACAAGGCTTCGCACCGTTGAGAGACACTACCGACCCGTCGCCGCCACATGGATATCACATCGCCTAGCACTGACTCTGCGAGCTGGAGCTGTGCACGAGAGCACAGCATGTTGAGGGCACCTTACGGTAATGATTGGAAACTAGGCATTACGCGCGATATATTTGTCGAACGAATGGCATTGCCGAGAACGAAGTATTGTTCGGTATGATGTTATTCTTGGAAGTTCTTGTTGAAGCGGGGGTTCGACTCTCGAGTGTGTTGTTCGACAAGGGACTGCTGGACGTTCTTCTTGTTCCTGGCCCTGACAGATGGACCACACTCTACGCTAACCAATCAAAATTTGGCTGGATTGCGGCGAGGGAAACATGCAGACATCCGCGTAACGACCCGCTGAAGGGCAGCGGAGAGGGTTTGTGCTGGGAAAACTCTGAAAGGATGGGCTCAACTTTATGACGGTCCGACCTCTCAAGTGCTGGTTCGCAGAAATCGCAACATGATGACTGCGATGAGATTTCGAAAAGTGATGAGACGTCAAGGAGACCTGATATGGGCGTTCGGGAGTGCTTCCTATGCCTGCTCAAATCTACAACTCCCGCTCCTCGATCTTCGCTTTCTCACGCATTGGGCGCAGGTACCCGGCATTGGATTGGGAAGTGTCTCACCACAACAAATCGTCCTGGAAGTCGTTGCTCATTGGCCATATCTTCGGCCTCGCGTGATTACTCGTGACTTTGTCGTCTGAATTCTGGCAAGATTCTATTAGCTGCCACCACCACAAAGCAGTCACGGGGGCAATGACAACGAATACCACTTGAATATTATTGCTGGCACCAGTGGATGGCAACGTCCCAATCCTTTCACTGGTGAGTGACTGATGGAAGAGAACCAGAATGAGCACACGCTGCCTTCAACTCCGCACAAGCAATTTGGGGATCACGACCACCACTGCTCCAGGTTCTGCTGTTGTGCTTTGTGGCCGAGGTTGTGTGGAAGACTTCTCCCAAAGCGCATCGCCATGCAACGAGGATCCCCTGCGGCCCAATGATCGTGCGCTATCCTGGCGTTACTGAGGCCTCTGACTGGACTGGGAGCTGGCAGCCAATGGAGCAATTCCGGGCCTAAAAGCTCGGGAGAAACAACAGAGCTTGACGAGAGAGGGTCAGGGGAGGACATTTTTGCCGGGCTCCAAGCCTTCAACGCCGTCCCATCAACGGTTCTCCCGCTAAAGAGGGTGTCCTGCCACTTGCTTCCCCTTTCGCGCTAAACCACTGAGAGCATGAAATGGGGATGATAGCAGCGAACAAACTCAAAGGATCAGGACCCTACGCCTGTTTAGGGCCGGAAACATGACCTGACCTTCCTAGGCTCTCGGCAACCCACCAAACTCTCGCTGGGCTCACGCTCCCTGATGTCAGTGGGGCACTAGAAGCTCATCCAGGATCTGGGCCGTTGCACTGGTACTCTGTCGACTAAAGAAGTGGGATGTGGTCAGCGCTCGCTCCCTTGAGTCCCCCCGGCTGGGTGTGCAAGTCACCAGGAACCTTGAAGAACCTCGCCAGCCATGGGATAACAGGGCCTCTTTTAATGGAGCACAAGCTTTATCTCAGGCCTTGATTGGGATCCTATCCTGCCTTGGCGGACCATCCTCGTAGTGGCCTCGTCTGCATGGGGCAGAAGCGAGGGGACTCAGGACAGTTGCGAACGGCGGCCGGACTGGATCATGACTGGCTGCAAATGTGTGTGCTCTAGCTTCGACGAAAAATTGCACCAGCACCACAACCAGCACCATGCTCGTCTCGTTCGATGCTCACTGCTCACCACTGCTCAGTCACCCAACACCCTCCTCCTACGTGTACCTACCTATACCATTCGAATCACGACCTCACCTCTCTCCAGCAGCCTCCGACCACGTACCACTCCGTATGACTGTGTGAACAAGCAAGTACTCCTCTGCCTTATCACTGCCCCATCGCCGAAATAAGAAGCATACAAGAAGATGTCGCCAAACTCTGCATATTAGTATAGGGTAAACATCACATACAAGATACCGAGCCGAACAACAAACGATTACCCGAGGATAGAACAAATGTCTCCAAAACTCAAGCCATTGCTATTACCACAGTTGGTGGAGGAGAGGAGGAAGAGGGAGAGCATATTGGATTCGGAAATGGACTTGTCATCGTCCTCCTTCTACTCGCAAGCTTCAAGTGCATCTGAGGCGCATTCGCCTGTAACGCCGACCTTCTCGGGACGTGGACATATCAGATATTCGAGCTCCGCGTCCTCAATGGACTCTACCTTCCACGCGTCAGTAACAGACAGTCCATCATCGCCGACTTTTGCTGTCTCGAAAAGTGGCAAACGTTCACTTCCGGATGTGCAGGAAGAACCCCAGGAGCGTGACGATGATTTTGATATGTTTGATGACGATGAATCTCACGACTTGTATGATTGCTTGTGTAAGTCAACATAACTCCGTAGTCTTCTAGTCATTGAACTCAATCCTAATTCGCCATTCTTTTAGGTGATAACCAGCCATGTTTACACCGCGATTCTTCCATGGCTCAAAGCTCCGAGCAGCTATCAATACAACAAACTTTTGATTATGACCTGGCCGATGGCTTCTTTAGTGATGGAGAGTACGCATTAAGTCCTCGGTATAAGAAACGGAGGGCAAATGAGACCGCTCTGACTGGTCTTGCTGATCGCATTGGGAATCGATTCCCATCATTATCGCGGAAATGGAGGCTGAGAAAAGTTACCACGAGCTCGGCGAACTCTATTGCATCAGATACGAACTATGACAAGGCTGGCTCAAGAACTGCGTCCAGTCGTTCGTCCTCTATATCAAACACCACCCGACAGGCCCCAGAGAAATCCTTCGAAGGCCAAATGCCACCTACCCCAACCGCGAGTGTTTTCGATGCTCGCGAGGACACCCCACCAGCTGCTCCAATCGATATCGAAAAAGCAAACAATGACAACGCACAACGGGAAGAAACTTTTGCTACGACGCCTCTGCTTCCACCTCTGATGACGGATATTTTAGCGCATATCAGAGAGGTTCCTACACAGTCACCATTGCAATCGCCCTCTGTCGCTGCAGTAAAAGATCCCTGGTCCGGCAATGTTACACCAATAGATGCAATTGCCACACCTCAATTGGCGGGCATCCCCTCACCACCACTGAGCACCAAACCATCGATTTCATCTTTTCACAGGGGCACAGTCAATCGACCTGGTCACCTCATTCCCTCATCTGAGATCCCGTCTATTCACATTGCTGACGTAAATGATGAGTGGGCAAACAAGCTGGGACACGCAAATTTCTGCATCCAGCCGGAGCCCTACATTCCGGATACTTTTGATTTGGAGGCGTGTCGCCAATTACGCGCCAAATGGGATGAAGCACGGTGCAATTACACGAAGCACTTAGTCAGGACTGGAGAACACTACGGTGTCACTTCGAAGACTTACAAACTGACTGAGGAAAAGTGGCTGTCAACTGATGCCATATGGAGAAAGAATAACGACATTACCATTGGCCACACGGTGGAAAATGGCAGTGATGCCTTTGCCACATTAAAGCACACTACACTTGGAGACGACTCAAACAACAATGTCATGACGCGTATTCCGTCACTAAACGACCCAAGAAGCGAGGGTAAATTCCCACTGATGGGCGACGAGGACATTGTCGGTCCAATGGTTCAAGTTGCTGCTCAGCTTCAACGAAGTCCCAGCAAAAAAGCCAAACTCTTCAAATTTTTCGCAGAGAAGTTTCCGGTCGGATTAAGCCGTCCTTGAGAGGCCTGACTCGTGTGGGACTTTGATCGATCTCACGACTTGGCGGACTCAGATCCGCTCGCCCCTACTGCCGGATTACCTAATCTCGTCACTTTCGAGGCTCATGAACTTCCTACCTAGGTGGCTCTTGTACAGCATTATCACCTACTGAACAACTATTTTACGACGACAAGTACAATGACGGCCGAGCTCAATGAGCCTTACTTTTATTTTTTTGGCACTGCGAAGTTTTTTTTTCAGTATCAGATACCCTCCACGCTCCTTAGCAAGCTACACATCCTCAAAACGAGGCACACTTTTTATTTTCATGTTACTTTTTTTGTTGAGATCGATATTAACATTTATTTATTGTGTCTATTGATAAAGTCTATATCTTATTACTCTTTTCCTTTTGTCTTAGGGTCTTGGTGGGAATGGCACCTGGCTAGATATTGGAAAAAACTTAGACTTGGGGCAAACCTTTTAGACATTTTCCTTTCATATTACGACTGCCGGTGGCGGGGTGGGGCGGGGAAAACTTCATCAGCACTTGAGCAAGCAATTGTTCATTTTGTGTTTGATTCTGGGGTGTCTTTGACGGGCGAGCGAGTAAGCAAGCGGGCAGGCGATATTGCAAAAGAGGCATGGCGCTGTTTCAAGTCTTGAATGGAGCTGGGCCTTTTTTCTTGTGTTCATGGCGTAGGTGGTGTATGTGTATAATACAGCGCGGATGGATGGTGGATAGTGGATGGTGATTGTGCTATGGCGGCTGTTACCTTCGATCCTCGCCCTATTTCATATTGTAGGGTAGGCTCTCGTATGGGAGAGCGCAGTCTTGTTATGAGCAGGTTGTGGAGATGTGATGTGTTAGTGTCCTATGGACAATGATGACGAAATAAGAATAAATATCATGACAAAAACATTATAATCTTTGGTTTACTATTGAAATCTGGAATCGTGATGCGTGTAAAACTGGTTGGCTTACCGGAATATTGCTTTCTCACGACTCAGATATGTGAAAAGGTGGCCGCCACTGGTGGCGGTAGTTCTGGCGGCACTTATCTCGAGTCATATGAGGTGCTTGATTAGGTGTTCCACGGCATCTTTTCAATGTCTGAAGATATAGCGATAAAGATTGGGAAATGGGAGTCTGTTTTCCCAGATCGAATTCTCATGCTCGTTTAGACGTTTGTTTCTTTCTTGATTTGATTGATGTCACGGCGTTGTTCTCATTGGATCATGCAAGCTCCACTCACACCTTCCCACTCACATAAACTCCTCTTCTTCCATGAACTGAAATTTTTCTATTCCTCTCCACCTAGGTACAGTATTGCTCATACTTTACCGACCTCGAGGGGTTCCCTCTTCTCGCTTCGCCTTCTTTGAAGGTCATCCCCTTTGAAGGTGCAGTAGCTTAACAGATCTCCTCCCATCCTTTGCAGCTCGGCTGTTGCTCTTACCGCCCGCCTCCGCCCAACCTGACATCGCACTGCAGGAGAGGTTTATGTATGTCGGTGGTGGAGGGTGTGGTAGGCAATCTACCTTTAATGTGATGGTATCTCACTTTCCAATTGATTTTTCGAAAAGTAAATGGAGCGAGGGTGAAGGTATGTCCCAACCTGGTATCGCACAGCGGTAGTAGATTTGGTGAGGGGGTAGTTTTACTTTGATCCATCGAAAAGGGAAAGGGCCTCCTCTTTGATTGCTGATTAAGTGAGTTGCGATATCCTGTGGTTGGAGCGTGTCCCGGTCCCCCAGGCTGGGGAAAACTCTAAGCAGAGCTACGGAGATTAGTGGTTGAACGCAAAGTACAGTGCTTTTACTATATCGTGAAATTTGTTGAGTTTGTTGAGTTCACGGGAATGGAGATCGTGGTGGCGTGCACAGGGCACTTATATTAACTTTCAGGCGTTGTTGTTCCTGCATACATGGTGCATCGCATTGCAGTGAGGCAAAGGGTGACGGGCCTTCCCTTTTCCCCGCGAGATACACTATCTGCGATTGATGAACTTCAACGGTGGTGGCTTGTGTGGTAATTTAGAGCTTTGGTAGGGTGATTTGTTGGGGGTTAGGGTATGGGGAGAATCCCATTTGCTCGATAGATTGGGGTTGAAAGGGGAAAAGAGCAAGGAGTAAGAGAGGATATTCGTGATATCAGGTGCCACGTTGAAGGAAGGGGGGTAAAAGGGATATGGGACGTTGTCTGGAAGTGCCATTAAAAAAAAGTCGAGATCAAATTGTAGGGGTCAAGCTCGAAGTATAATATTTGCTCGAAAAGTGAGGCCAGCAAGTCAAGCTAGAGCACTGGACGCAATGTCTGAGAGGGGTTGTATGGATTGTGCTTTCTGACATAAAGACAAGTTGTGGCATAAGTAGTAAGGTTTTGAAGACTAATCATCAAGTACAAGTCTGTGTAATAGGCTAGCCTCCATCAATGAAACCTATTCAGCCTTTTGTAAGCTGTTCTAGAAACGAGAGAAGGTTGAATGTAGCTCTCGTGTCTGTTAGTCTTGGAAATGAAAAAGGGAGAGAAGCAAGGCATTTCAAAGAGTATTGAAGTAGTTTCCCTTAATAGCTTATAATTTGTCTAATTTCAGGAGCCTCTCCATATTCAGCTCTCAGACTCAACACAAGGTGAAATAAGAGTAATAGGCACACTGAATCTTACACATAGCTCCTTACTCATCATCCTCCAAGCATTATCAGAACACTTCTTTCGAAGATCCTAGATGCTCAACGGTAATTTGATAGTTCATCGATATATCTTCGAAATAGTAGTCGAACAAAGCGCTCGGAGAAGAAAGGGATGCTTGAAAGCGAGGTATGGTAGCAGGTTTGCACTTTAACCCAAGATATTTCAGACCTTTCAAACCCCTCCACCGACACGTCCTTCACGAAGATCAAATGTCATGTTATTCACACCCCTCTTACCTTCCAATTGAGAAGTAATAGCCAATATATGGCCGCTTAGAATTCGGGGCGAGATATCCGACAAGGGTTCTTAGAAATCATATTCCCACAATTCAACGGTTGGCGACTATTGAGAAGCGTATTATAGATTGTAAACAAGAATTGTTATCCAGTGAATCTTGTTGAGATTAAAGTGGTAAGGCTTTATCTTAGCTCAGATGGTGAATATGCCCTTCTCGAAGTCAGCTTTTTTGTCGAGAACTTTTCTGTTATCGAATGTTGCTTGTGTCTTTACGAGTATTCACGATATGTAAGCGACCCGTTGCGATCCCGGTGATGAAATAAATATGGCAGTCAAATGAGATGAAATTTATACCATATTTGAACAAGACAGAATTGATGGGTAGGTCGTCTCGATATAGTGAGGCTCATCGACCTCCATATGTCCGTAGCTAGCGTGATTTAAAGGCGTTTCGGACTTTTAATAAGAGAAGGAAACTGGCGCTTCGCTTGCTGAGCACCACAGCTTCGCCGAGTGTTCAGAAATTCACGTTTCGAGCTACCAGTACTGGCTATATTCAATATGGCCATAGTGTAATTGGATACTTTGTGGAGCCACTTCTTGAAAAGCAGAGCCAGCTTTCTACAGTGTTGGGAGGACGAGAAACTTGATCTTCGGTGCCGCCTAGGGAGTCGAGACCTCGTTAAGGACCTGCCTTTCAAACTTAGGAAGGAGCTGAGAAGCCTCGATTGTTCTTTCCACAATTGTTGTCTTATTTCCCTTTTGGGAACAATTACTCAACTTTGCCAAGATTTGAAGATCAAGGGCTTCCTAAATAATGGCAACATCCATCACACCCGTATCTCCCACACGCTACTCATGGCTAGCTGAGCACAACTAATAAGGCACTTCAGCTTCGCGCCGACCCAGACTGTGTGTGACCAAGTGTTGATCGGATTCAGCGATGGTGAAGCACAATCGACGGGAGAGTGCAGCAACAGAGGGGTAAAGACGTACATTGAGTCGGGTTCAAAATAACATGAATTAAATCATGTATACATCATGTCGGAATTATTCGGATCGAGATAACGATATAACACAATCATCCGCTATATGTTGATGGACAGGGGCTACAACGTGGTAGCTTCACCTGGAGCGCCGTCAACCTCCTTTCTGGGAAGGGGCACATGCGCAACTTTTGATGATTGGACAATTCGAGTACGGGTTCTATGCAGTGCGAGAATATTGCGAGGAGATAACCCGGTTGTGGGGTCTGATAGCTCATATGGAACAGAGCGGAGTGTTGCAAGGAGTGGTTGAGGAGGCGAGGAGCTCACAGCATCATTTGTGATACTGCTACGCAGGGGAGGATCGAGAATCGCCGATTTATAGGGAAGTACAACCGAAGCCTAGATGCTCTTTGAGCGGTTTGAAATATGAAACGTCAACGCGGTTGTTATCCAGTAATTTGATGGCATGGACGTCCCCCAGAACGCCTAATTGGCGGTTTGGTGGTTATCGAGATGTTAACCTCGAGAGGAGCAATGACCCCCACACCTAGAAATGATAATCAACAGATTAAAATGGCAAGAGCTAGATGATTGCGTGCATCAGTCTGTGAGCTAATCAGATGTAGAAAGGCTATGTCCTTCGAAGAGCTCGAGGGACTAAGAGTTAGACAAGGAAGGAGTAGGATCAACATCCGATAGGAAGGAACGAATATACTATTCCCATAGCGCTGCCATCCCAAACTTCCAATCTAGATACGTCTCTTCTTTCATTCCAACTCGTTGCATACACAGTCTTCTTTCTTTTCTCCTTGCGAGCGAGCATTTACACTGTCGTTAAATCCACGCTCTTTAGACTGGCATTTGATCAGGCGGGCTATATCTGGCACAACTTCAATCACCTTCTTTCGCCCAAAATGGGAACTTCAGCGGAAGTTGCCTCGAAAATCACCTTCAGTTTGCGCTCTTCTTTCGTGCGGGCGCTTTTTCTTTCTGTTTTTGGTTTCGCAGTCCTCATCTACACTTTCAGAAAACCTATATCGCCAGTGGCACGAGAAGAGAAATTCGAATCGTACGTCAGTCACTCGAGCAATACAACTCATCGGCATTACGACTACACCCTGGATGTAGAACGTCTCCGGTCCCTACAGCGCCACTATGATTTAGGGGACAACATCGAATATGGCATGAGATATATCCGCTATCATCGTCGAGACATCGAGAGAAAAAGCATCAGCAAGATCGACGACGAATTATTTCCGAGAGGCTTCGAAGATATTGATATTAGAAATCCACCACCGGCGGTTGCCTCTCTCAAACCATTCGAAGTTACCGTCCCGCTTTCACCATTTCCGAAGACAGTCGATGCGTCAGAACTCTTGTTTGGAATATCGACGACATACCAAAGATTGACTGAGCCGGAAACAAGCCCCATTAGAGAATGGACACATTGGTTGACAGATGGCCATGGAAGATCAAATGGGGCAGGATTGATCCTGCGTCTGGTTGATGCTTCTCCTGAAGAGCTTGAGCAAGCTACACAACAAATGAGAACCATTGGTATTGACGTCAAGGTCCACCCTGCTGATAGCTCTATTGAGATGGCCAAACGCTACCTTTCGCTACTTCCCGAGCTATACAATGACAGCTCGCGAGCAAGTCGAAAGTTTCTAGTCATGTGCGACGACGACACTTTCTTCCCCTCGATGCATGCACTCCTCAAGCGACTTTCAGAGTTCGATCATTCAGTTGACTTGTACTTGGGAACATTGTCTGAGGATATAAACAATGTCCAACGTCACGGATCCCAAGCTTTCGGTGGAGCAGGCGTATTCTTCTCATTGTCACTTGCTGACAAGATAGCTCGCCACTTCGAAGAATGCAGCACCCAAGACAAGATTGACGAAGCGAACACAGGCTGGGGTCCGCAAGGAGATGTGCTATTGCGGGGGTGCATCTCTGACCACACCGAAGTCACCTTGACAATGATCCGCGAACTTCACCAGCTTGACATCATGGGGGACCCAGCAGGATTCTATGAGGCCGGTCTCGTCCCTCTGTCACTTCACCACTTCAAAGGTGGAATGTGGCACAGAGCCTACCCATATGATGGAGCCCAAGTCATGCATAATTGTGGAGAAGCATGTTTCCTCCAGAGGTTCCGGACTAATGATGACTTTATCATATCAAATGGCTTCTCTATAGCCTACTATCTTAACGGTATCGAGTTCAATCTCAACCAGGTTGAAAGGACGTTTGGTGCTGCACCAGACGATTATGGCTGGAACCTCGACTTCATGTTCGGCCCACAGAGAAAGAATCTCTTGTGGACGGGGCGAAAAGTTGCGTGGGAGCTGAAGGAGTCGACAATTCAGAGTGATGGATCAGTTCGACAAACATACATCCGGAAGGCGGATGACTACCGATGGATATACGGCGAAGGTGGCCCGCGGATGTTTGAGAACGATGGAGTTCTGGAGTTGATATGGACTGCCTGATATGCTATGGTGTTACTCTGATGACGGTAACACGATATAACTCCCCTGCCAATGGATGCATTTCTCTGTCAACCTTTTTGAACACAAACTCTTGTTGGAGTATTTAAACTTTGGAAGGATTGCTTTCGTGTATAATTTTGCTGGATTTATATACATTATGAAAGGACCAACAGGTGCTAGCCGTGTGTGTGTGTGGGATCATTGATGCATGTACATATCTTCCGACAGTATATGATATGACGGGACAGAGGGCTCCCAAAAGTTATAGAAATAATACACCTAACTACCATTTTTTCTTCAAAGCCCCTTGGGCAAGCAGTGTTTGATCACGAACGTAGATGATCGAATTTGAAGCCCAGGAGTCATTCGTGATGAGAGGAGAGGAGGCATCACAAACTGATATGTGGCGAGGAAGCCATTCAATAGGATCAGAATAGTCCGGAGAGGACGAGAGGACGGCCTCATAATCCTGAAATAGCATGGCTGATCGTAGTTTTAACCGTAAAAATATTGTAAAATGAATTGTGAGTAGACTTGCATCCTCGTGAGCACATTATTACCCTTCCCAACACCTTTTTCACTAGAGAGGGTATCATAAAAGAAATCCAAAGGTAACGCCCCCGCTAGATTCAACATTGATATTTCGTCTTGTAAAGTTCGTGTTGACAATTCAGTCGATTAGTGCCGCGCAATGCTCTTCATACGTATTTTCTCGTTCCTGACCTCCCCGTCTTCCTTTACAGACTCGCATGTTCTTGCACGGTGGTATTAGCCTACAGGATTTCATACGAATCATCGTCGTCATTGTCGACATCGTTGCTTGGTGGATTTTGGGCTGGTCTTCTAATCACTGAGTTGCTCAAGTTGATCCTGATAGAATAGCTTTTGCTTCCGTATAATTTCTGCATCTCCCTCCTCTGACTCGGGTTCTGGTTCAGCGTACTTCCACCAGTATCTCTTCCTTTCTGCTTCTTCCTCTTTCCGCTTCTCCTCAGCTCTAGCTTCTGCTTTGACATAATCTGGAAAAGGGACACTGAAGACGCCTTTATCCTTCCGCTTCGGTCGAGCGGCGATTATTGCCTTTTTCTCGGCAAGTTTCTCGTCAGACATCCTGGTGTCGGTACTTGGAAGTCGAGGATCGAGGTCGTGGAACATGTGGGCTTCACGCCATATTTGTTTCTTGGTCTTACAGGGTTGGGTGATCGAGATTTCTTCTTGTGCTTTCTTAAGGACGGCATCTAGAGCTGAGGAATTCCAGTTCGCGGCGAGTAAGCGACGCTTGACTTCTACTGCGTTGGCTTTGGAATTGGGCTCCCAGGTGTAGTCTGTTATGATGAATGGGTTTACCCAAGATTCTTTGAGCAACACCTCTTTTGATGTTGTTTCAGACTGTCGGACCATGGAACAGTTCTTTAGGTCTTGCAATGCATTCGTTCCATTTGCGATATTATTGAAATTGTCATTCACTGATATTCGAATTGTCTGTATATTATTCTTCTCATCCGTTTTCTTCAACAAGCTAGAGGGGAAAGTGGTTTGAGGAGGCATTATTGGTGTATTCTTGGACTTTGAAAGGGTGACAAACTGTGATTTTGAATCAAACAAAGGTGAAGAGACTCTAATAAAGGTGGGGTTCGGATCTTCTTGGATGATACGGGTTTTCAGTGCACCCAAGGCTTGAGCCAAACCACCTGGTTTGCCGCATGTGCGGTGTGATGGGTGAGAAGACGCAGGAGGTTGTTTTGATATTTTCGTTTCCTTAGGAGTTTTGTATGTTGTTGATCTTGCTTGCTGAGCAGCTTCGAAAACGCGTTGAACTTTTGTGTGAGATGATGTAGGAATGGCACTGGGGTTAGGTCCCGGTTGGTCGTCAAAATCACTAGGAGACGGACGTTTTTTGGGAAACGGCTTTGGATGAGTGTACTCGGTAGAGGTCTTGCCTGCGGATTGCTTGAGCTCGGTGGACTCAGATTGTGACAAATACACGTTTGATACCACTCCAGCTTCGACACGGTCAGATTCAACATAGGCCGATTGCTCGACAGACATCTTCCGAGCGCGTGGCGTGTACTTCGACGGTATTTTATCCTTACTTTTGTGACGACGCCTAGGAATTTTGAACTCGACATTCTTGGTATCTAATTGATGAGAAGACGATATAAATCTTGAGCCGGCTTCATGAGTCTGAGCAGAACGATGAAATGTCCTCCAGTGAGCCTTGCACAGCCTCTGATCATTAGAGGACTCTTGCATCGAAGTCTCATTGCACCCGTCAATTTCGCACCTAACGACATTATCACATCCAGAGCAGACGTACGAGGTCGATTTACTTGATTCAAGATTAACGAAAAATTTGATATAGCCGGTGAGCAACTTATATTACCTCGAAGTACCGAGATACTGTTTGACGTTAAATATCTTCGGCCTGCAACATATCGGATGCCACAATTTTCGGCATTGTTGACACTGCAAAAGCGGTTTGCTAGGTAGAGCCTCGAAATCCAAGCAACGGTAGCACTTCAATCTACGCGCTCTGCTGGACGATGAAACCCTGCTGCGCATGCTGTGAGTTGTCACTCTACTCACGAACGTCTTTACACTATCGTCGGATAGTGAGCATGCCTCACTATCCTTATAATTGGTAGCTGGCGGCGATTTCTGATGAATAGTCAGTGGAATGAAGTCGTAAAGAGAGAAGATGTGGAGACGGGGAAAGCATGTCTCAGGTCTTTTCAGTTTATAATTTGTCGTCAGGCTGCACGCTAGCGGCTTCGGTCCTCGTTCGCACACCAAGTATACACCTCGACTAGCCTCGCTTAGGATTCGATAATCACATCCTCGCATGACTTCCCAAAAGGTATCTTTGATATGCACTGCAGCCTTTGGTAACGCCCCCTAGAGAGAGAAGAGACGCAACTCCTGATAGCAGAGCTGTCAAAAGACATAATGTATTTCAAGAGGTCACTGATTCATACACAATGGCTTTTGTGAGGACAGTCTTGCCTTATCTCATGAAACTGCTAATGAATTGAACCAAGAAACCTTTGCGAAGAAGCGTCCTCAATGAATACACTTGATGGAACAAACTCAAATCAGAACCAGAGAGCGTTGACGCAGTCAGACCTTTTACCAGGTAATCATCACAGACGTGTAAACGTTGAATAAAAATAATAGACTAGACTTACTTGAAGGGCCCCTTCCAACTTTGCTTGTTGTATTGCCGGGATTCTGCCATTGATGCTTTCTAATTTGTCTTTTTGCGGACATTCTCGACGGGGTGTGGCCGCCATTTTGGAGGGCATGATGAGGTTGTGATCGAAAAACAATTTATCCAGATTCTGCGTGAGGCTATGGGCACAAGAGAGTGGGCGCTGGTTTGAGACACATCAAAAGTGCCTGACATAGACGTGGTTTTGAATGTTGATAATAGAATGAAGCAGTAATATGCGTCGTGAATTTTCCCAAGTGTGAAGACACGATGCCGGGAGACGCGTTTGAAGCACGATTCGGATTAATTGTTAACCCGATCCGAGAAACCCCTGGTCGCGGGAGCGCCCCACACAGCGTCCATAGGGCAGGCGATAAGGGCCAGATATTCTCACGAGAATGACTTTTCAATAGCACTTATCTTCCAGCATCATTTTGTCACTGTGTCATGGAGTTCTTCAAATCTGCTGTAGCCTCAGCAATATCAAAAGGTCCACCATTCCCTTATACCTTCGGCGATCGAGTGGATGTGGATACTAGCATTTGGACCTTGTATAATGGCACCAAACGGGCATGTGAAGCAGAACTCTACGATATTACCTCGTCAAGGTACTGACTCTGTTGCAGGAAGATGGGAGCAATTGCAGCATCTTCTCTTTCGACATTACTGCGAATAAATCTCGTCTGCCAATGGCCAAAAACGCCGTCAGGAAACTACGAACGCTGCGGCATCCGGGAGTTGTGAAGGTTTTGGACACAGTGGAGGTACGGCGCGACTCACCAAAGGCATGGGAGGGCGAGGATTGACAAAATATGATAGACGGAAACCTACATCTATATTGCCACGGAACGACTAGTTCCTCTCACTTGGCACATCAAGCGGAAAAGCATGAGCACGGAGACGTTGAAATGGGGGCTGTTTGGTATTGCTGTAGGCCTTCCCTTCGGATAAATCTGCTCTCCATCTAATATTCGGTTTGCAGCAAACCATTAAATTCATCAACGATGAGGCATCCTCAGTACATGGCGCTTTACGGGTCGGCTCAATATACACGAGTGAAAGTGGAGAATGGAGAATCGGTGGTTTCGAGGTGTTGAGTAGCATGAAAGACGATGACGCTATAATATATGTATGTGTTGCCTGGAGATATAGTAAATTGTTTGTTAACGGCCCTGTCAGAATTATGGGAGCCTTGTTCCAGATGCTGGACGATACACACCACCTGAGTTGGCAAAATCTGGCTGGGACACTATTAAAAAGAATCCTCTACATGCTCCTGATGCTTACAATTTTGGCACTTTGATATTCGAGGTTTTCAATGGCGATTTTAGAGGGGGAGATCAAGCTGGCCAGACCAAAAACATTCCTCCGACTATGCACTCTAGCTACAAGAGACTGGTTAATGCCAACCCTAAGGCAAGGGTCAGCGTTGCAAATTTCCTTGATCAGGGACGTCGAAATGGAGGCTTCTTTGAAACAACCCTCATCAAGCTGACGGATAGTGTGGATAATCTTGGGATGAAGACCGAAGAGGAACGAGAGGAGTTCCTCAAGTGAGTCTTGCACTAATTCGAGTAAGCTGGTTTTGCTAATTTTTAGTAGCGATCTCGATCAATTGTCGGACGATTTCCCCGAAGACTACTTCAAGATGAAAATTCTACCAGAGTTGCTAAAGTCTGTAGAATTTGGTGGTGGGGGTCCCAAGGTTTTCGGAGTTGTCATGAAAATCAGCAAAAAGTTGACAGATGAAGAATTCGAGACCAAGGTCACTCCAGCTGTTATACGGCTCTTTACAAGCCCTGATCGAGCTATCCGGGTATCTCTGCTTGACAATCTACCTATAATGATAGATCGTTTGCCGCAGAAGATAGTCAACGATAAAATTTTCCCTCAAATGGTAATACTACTTTCGTACTTTAGCCTTACACTACTAACCTGACTAGGTCACTGGATTCACAGACATCGCTCCAATAGTACGAGAGCAGACTGTAAAATCAGTCTTGACAATAATCGGGAAATTATCGGATAGAACAGTCAATGGCGAGCTCTTGAAATATCTAGCCAAGACCTCCAATGACGAGCAGCCTGGTATCAGAACGAATACAACAATCTGCCTCGGCAAGATCGCGAAGAATCTAGGCGTAGGGAATAGAGCAAAGGTCTTAATTGCTGCGTTTACCCGCTCTTTGCGCGATCCTTTCGCACATGCTCGAAACGCTGCCTTGATGGCATTGGCCGCAACGTCAGATTCCTTCAGCGAAGATGATTGTGCCAACAGAATATTGCCAAGCTTGTGCCCCTGTCTCATAGACAAGGAAAAGCTTGTGAGAGACCAAGCGAACAAGACTATGGATCTATTTCTACAGCGTATCAAAAAGCATGCTTCTACTATGGCAGACACCATACTACCACCTCCGACCCCGAACGATCCATCTACCAATTCGGCGCCTCGTATGGGTACACCTCAATCAAGCGAAGCCGCTTCTTGGACGGGATGGGCTATCTCATCATTCACAAACAAAGTCTCCACAGCGACTGGCGAGATACAAAATTCGGGCACTGCTGCACCGAGCGCTGCTCCTCGTTCCAACTCTGTGCCGGCAACAGAGACACGCCGGCTAAACCCCATCACAGCATCAGCATCAAGTTTACATCGGCAAGCAGTAGCGTCACCTACGGTTACTTCAGCTCGAACCTCTACATCATCTAACGCAAATGACTATTTTCCTGACGCCACTGCCGATGAAGACTTTGATGATGCTTGGGGGAACATGGAGGAGGACACTTTCTTCGATGCCTCTGCTGAAACTTCGAAAACAAGCAGTAAACCTGCTCCATCTGCAGCGAATCCATTCGAGGATGATGGTGAACCTGATTTTGCGGGATGGTTAGCCGCTCAGTCTGGCAAAAAGCCCGGAGCAAAGGCACTACCGAAAGGTTTGTCCAAGCCTGCGAGCGCTAGACCCGCAGCGACTTTAAGGGTTGCATCTACCGGTGCTCTAGGCGCAGCTGGTGCAAAGAGAGCTTCAGTCGTAAAGCCACAAAATAAACCGGTTGTGGCGAAGAAGATCGATACAGCACCGAAGGATGCCGGTGATGATGACGGATGGGGCGATGGGTGGTGATTGTAGATCATTGAGGATATGAAAGGGTCGGAGCTGTAATCAGATAATGGATGTAGGCACATGAGAATGGAGTTTGGTCGTGTTTGCTGGCATAGCATTGGCGTTGGATACCAAAGTCTCTGTTTTACAGAGGTGTAAATATCTCTCTATCATGCCTTGAAATACTAAAAGTTCCCACAGATCCACATGCGCTTTATCCAAGGCCATGATACGTGCGGGAGTTCCAGTTATCAAATAATCAACCAACAAAACTTCCTCGCCCCCAGTCCCTTCTAACTAGCGTAACGCACCTTCCACTCTTCAAATCGCGAAACAACAGTAGTGTCTTCCGTCAACCACGGGGAGTCTTCTACGGCGGGTACAGAAAATGTAAGACAGCAGTATATGTTAGTACCTGTCGGATTGCTCCTAACAAATAAAAAATTAGTTTGTATGATGTCAAAACATCACACAGAGACAGCGGGAGTATTTTGGAGGTTCTTTTTGGAGGGATGAGGGAAGGGTGGGTTTTGGAGGGTATGAGGGTGGAGTTAGGAGCTTGGGGATGTGTTTAAGTAATGGTCACAGTGCATATTGGGGATGGAGAGAAAGACTAGATGAAATTGCAAAGGGCACCATGGGGCATCGTGAGGCTGATTACGTTCGATGAGGAGAGCATTTTGTACGGAGTGACCAATTACATATCAGGCATTGATACCAGTTTATGCCGCAATGGTTAGCTGGAAAAAAACAAGTGTAGCTGGTAAAGCTAGAAGGTACATTAGCTTTCCATCTATGTATCGATGGGACTCTATTGGATCAAAATGATAAACTAAGCTTCTGTATTGCTTGCCTAGTCCTTCAATGCCATTACAGGCACCGTGGTTTTATATCTGGAATGGCCGAGACCCTTCTTGATATACGAGCACTCTTGATCCGGGTAGGCATACTCCCATCTAGAATGTTTCCCCGCACGTTGTCTAGTTTCCAACCTCATAATAATTGAAAAATTTAGAGCCTCATCTCTTCTTTAACTGTATATCGACAAAAATTAGTCCATTTGGATAGAGTATCGTATAGTTGGCGATGGTCCCGGTAGCCTTCGATTTTCCTACGTCCAATCGATATGTCAGTGCGGCCACAATACGTTATACTAGGCGTATGGGAAAACACCGAGTGCTACTGCAGTCAGATTAAGATTGTTGAGGCTATGTAAAGCCACGTTTCGGTTGTAGAAGAGCGCAGCAGGAGGATCGATGTCGTGGTGCAGTGTAGTGCCGTATTTGGACTGGTGTTTACAAGGTTTACCATGGTTTACCCGTCTCAACTCAACTTTGACTCGTTCCATCTAAACTCGTCAATCTCTAATTCCACACAAACTTCCCTCCCTATTTTTATAGTCATTGTTTGCTCTTCTTATGAGCAATAGGTTTGGAATCTTGTATCGGATTGTTGATCGATGCAAAATCATGACACGCTAATTCTCACCCAATGGCATCATGACATGGTTGTTCGAACTGGCGCCTCGCGGCACGGATCACGTACAGAAGAAAGCTATGCTCACATCCAGCCTTAACCTCATATTTTTAACTTTTCAGATTACGAGTCTGACGATCTGATTTGTTAGTCAGTGTTGGATTCAGGGACTTGCTTACATCGACTAGGGGAGCCTCAGTCGAAGCAGGGGTGGCGCATGTGTCTGATTCGATCCCGAACGGCCCCATAGAATACCAAGCCTTTTGAAACCCCACCGCTCACGATGGAATACTTCTGTTTGGCTTCCGAGTACTAGAGAGTCGTATATTTCAATGCCAATGATCAGGTTTAGCTTGAGGAATATGTCTCTAACAGATCATTTGCAGTTGCAAACGTCCTCGAATGCCATATAAAGCCGAAATTCTTCGGGTTAGCATGGGACCTTCACTACCCGCCTGGTCAAGACTATGAAGCGACCTTTAGACGTAACATCCTACCGCAGAGCATGCTCCTTTAACAGCCTCAGCCCTAACAGCGGCGGAGATACTGTCTCCATGCTACCTGGCCGTTGGGGCGCAGAAGATTACCAAGCTAGTACATGGGCCCCTAAGACTGAGACTCCAGGAGGTATATGCCACAACTTCTCTGCTGCAGGCCTCTTTCTTTTCAATCTTTTTTTTTTTTGCTTAGTCTTTCTTTTGCCATCTAGCCTTCGAAATGTCTGGTGGTGTCGGCAGTATCCATCCTCCTGAGACAAACTTGGGAAGAATTACTTCATGGATTCCAGTGACAACAACTTTCTCAGCACCAATCGAATGCTCTTCGCAAATTTGGTCCGATGATGTAGACGGCAGGACGCCTTTCCAAGGATACGCTTTTGATCCGTTGGTTTTTCAGAGCTAGTCAGTGACTTTTCCTTCATCAAATAGATCTCGTGAAATGCTCCAGGGACAGCCTTTCATTTAAAGTTATGACACTGACGACGTACATTCTAGTGATCGATCCTTGAGCTGTCAACCGGATGTCATAGCTTCATGGTGGCAGCAATTTACCAGAGACACATTTTCCCAAACCGTCACGAGCCTGGCCCCTATTGAGTGCCCCAACCTATACACCACAGCCGCAAGCACCATTGTCAATGTTTCAAGTACTTTATATGCATGCTGTCCATCGTAGGCTCCCATTCCATAGCCGAGTTCAAGATGGAGAATGCTTATCACTTCTTAGTGGATATTCACATTCTGCTGTCTGGAATGCAGTTTCTGAGGCCGCGTTGATGCAATGCATGTCTGGCATCCCTTCAGGAGCAACCGTCTCATACTGGGCACATGTAGCCTCGACCGGTCGTCTTACAACCACAGTCGTAGGTGTCGGCGCCTACCTGAAAGCTGTCCCTGTCAACGGCTACAAATTCGCTCCTCTATCTGGCGCAACCACAACCTCGGCAAGCTCCTCCACCTCCTCTTCGGCCGTTCCTGCTTCTGCAGCCACGGTATCCTCTGCTATAACACCATCAAGTCCGCCCGTCGTATCATCCTCTGTATCCCCCAGTTCTTCAGGTCTTTCGACAGGAGCCAAGGCGGGGATCGCTATCGGGGTAGTTATAGGAATCGCCGGTATCTTGGCCCTTATGGCAGCAATTTTACTCATCCGTCGTAACACAGCGAAAGAGAGAACTTCAGATTTCGAACCAGTCGCGAGTAGTCAAATTCCGAAGGAGAAGAAGAAGGATAATTCATGTCTAGATTTCAGCAGTGGCACGCGCCATGAGCTTGGTCAAGGGATGGTGAGACCGCACGAGATGGGGATGGGAAGAAGAGATGAAATACCTGAGTTAGATGGATCAAGGTTGAAATAGTTGAGACTCAGGAGGTCAGAGACTTGTTTATATGGGGTTTGTAGAGTAATATTGTGCATCAATCATCTGTTATATAATGTCATGTTGTGTTCCCTAGCAAATCAAATCATGTGGAGGCAGGTGTACCTGTATCTAATGATGTCAACAACACTCAGCAAGAGAAATACTCAGAAGTCCCAGTCTCAATATCTAATGAATTATAGAAACGATTTTGAAAGGACCCACTCGAACTCTCGACATCCTGGTGGAATCTACTTCAACTCCTGATTCCTCATCACAACTCTCAAATGGGGGAAATCTGAAATTTGACGAGGTGGAGCTGCAAGCGCTGGGCATTCATGGATTGCTAGATTATACCTATATTTTGTTGCATTTCGGCCGAAGTAAGCGAGCTCAGTAGATTTAGCGCGTTTGGCCACTCAAGCGAAATTCCAAGTTGGCGGCCTAAGTAGGGAAATGGCTATATTTCGTTGCACATCGACCGAATTAAGTGAGCTCTCTTGGTTAACGAGTTCACTTCACAGCCTTGCTATTCAGGAAGCTGTCTATATTTCGTTACACATCAATCAAATTAACCAACTTCAGCCATTTAAGCGAAATCACCTTTCAGAGATCCATTCAAAAATTTAACCATGTTTCGTTGCATATTTTTCGAATTAAGCGAAACTAACGATGTCAAGCAAGTTTGCAGCTTACGCTGCGTTTTTCCTAACGGAATGCAAGGGTTTATTCCAAGCTGCTCAGTAAAGAGTTCGTTAAGTCATTACACAGTGTATTAGCATCATCTCATCATTCATCAAAGGTATCCGCTACGCTATGCTATGCCGCCTACTGATATAAATTCCCCGGGTCTCCTTATCCCCATTGCCGAATTCCTACCCAAACTTGAACCCCCGACTTGCATCCCAAGTATTATTTCCCTGCCCCTGTGCCTGCCCTTGCACTCCTCCAGCATTGTTCTGATTTGTAGGAACTGCTGGCCCCCCAAACTTGATTCCCATCTCGGGATTCCAGGTGCTCTGTAAAGGTGGGCTTGCCATACTAGCTCTCGTCGCCACAGGTGCAGGTATATCCTGCTGTTGGTTGTTGTTGTTTGATGATGCACCTGAGACAGAGGAGCGCGTGGAGGGAGCGTTGTATGTGCGTGGAACTTGGGGGGGAGGCGTTGCCATGGATAGTGAGGCTAGGGGTGGGAGGGAGAGTTCGCTAGTTTGACGTTATTAGAGAACAAGAGGGGTAGGGGGTGGCAATTCCAAGGACGTACGATTCAAAAGTTTGTGCTTCCTCCCTCCTTTCATACACGAACTGTTTGCAGCCATCTCTGAACCTCCCCACAATTCGAGCAAGATCATTGTAAAATTTCCTACCAACTTCCAAATTGCTTACTATCTCTTTGTACTTGAAATACGCATTCTCTAATTTTTGTAATGCTTGCTCGCGCTCTCTAGAGCTCGTGTCCCCTTTCCGTGCAGCGACGAAGTTGGCATTCGCAAGCTGTAATTGGTGCGTCAAACTATCCTGCTCTTCCGCTTCGGACTTCAGGGCAGCAATATCAGCATCATACTTCGTGAGACGCTGTTCGAAGAAATCCTCGAAATGCGCTGGGACAACCGTTTGGCTGGGGTATTCTCGTTCAAGCCTGGCTGCCTCTGTTAGAATACTACTGTTGATGTCGTCTTTCTTAGACTTCTCCCGCAAAGCCTCGATTTTCCGTCTTCTGCGTGATTCTAGACGTGATACTTCGTTGAGACTGTTTCGCAGTCGGGAGACTTCGCCTTCGAGGTTTTGAGGAATTGCTGCCCTACGACTACTTGGCACGAAGTTCCCAATGTCTCGGTCAGAACTTGAGAGGACTCGAAGCATGTCTTCACACTCTCGGAATTTAGTGAGCACCAACGAGTCGCTATTTGCCGCACTCTTCAGATATCCATCAATCTCATCCACTTGTGCGTAAAGCTTCGTCGCGGCGGAACGAGAATCTATTCTCGTCCACCTGTCCGTACCGTACTTCATCATTAATCTTTCATTTTCTTGTGCTTCGGCGTGAAGTAATTCTCTTCCTTCCGCAAAGGCTGCATCGTCCGATGCCTTTAATTTTGCCGTGTCCGAAAAAGATCGTTGTAGTCTTGTCAAGGCATCAGCTTGCCGAATCTCTTCAGCATGAGCAGTAAGAGTTGGTGGTAGACCAAGAGGTTTCTCAAGGGCTTGTAGAGAGCCAGGGAGGTTGAGAGAACGGAGTGTGTCGTGGATCTTGGTCGTTAATATTTCGAGCTCATCTATGATGTTTGTATTGACAAGGCGATCGCGTCTTTCTTCATATATACTTGCCGCGACATGCACGGCAAATGGCACTAACTTGGCAAACAATGGTGGCCCAAATTCTTTCGTATCCCCAATGTAGCTTGCTGGCTCTGAAATCTCTTTGGGTACTTTCGATACTGCCATGGCAGCTCTTTCAAGCGTCTTGAGTTCTGACTTTGGAGGCACAGGATCTAAACACAATTAATGGGAAAAGCGCACCGTAGCAAGCAGACTTACTTAAGTATATCAAATCATTATCCTTTTCTGCACGTTTTAAGTCCTCCGTAACTCGGGTTTTCAGGCCATTCAAGTCGCCCAGGACTACTTTGTTAAGATATCTCGCTTCCTTCAGAGCTTCATTAACACAAGCAATGCTATCTCGCAACCTCGCAACTTCTTCCCCGTACTTCCTCTTCTCCAAGCAATCGCAAGCTTGTCGATACTGTGCTGCAGCAGCAAAATGGTGATGCTTTGCAGTAGTATGATGTATCCATTCCGAGCTTATCGCCTCACTCTTTATACCCCAATCACCCGCTGCACTGTAAAAGTCCGACACCTTGGCGGCAAGCTTCGCTATAGATGCATCCTTGAAATTGTCCATAACTGCCTTCTGCCAAAAGCATTCTTGGGCCTGTGCCAACATGAGATACTCGAGGGACTCGAGAGTATCATCGTCCATATCTTCCGGTGGAGCCGTCCGCATTTCTGGAATGACTTCCTGCTTGATATGAGATAGCACTCCTGCAGCTAAGCAAAAGTAGTTGCATGCTGCCCGCAAACCCTCTGTGGTACCACGATTCGAGGCAGTTGCTAGCTGGGAGTACAGAGCCGCAAGGTTGTAAAGGACGTTGGCCAATTCAAACTTGAGGTTGTTTTGTGAAACAGGTCTTTCGGTATTGTAGCCCAGCGCAGGGTACCACATAAAGTCCACTCCAATCTGCCATAATCATATTAGTGTTGTCCGAGGCATTGGATCAGAGGCTGTTCTGTTACGTCTATTGGGAATTTACCCCCCATCCAAGATATTTGACCCGCATAAGCTGCTATCTTCTTGACCCCGCTAGTATGCGGTTCTCTAACATGGACCGCATCTCTTCGCAAAGCATCGATGACCTCGAGGTCTTGCCTGAACATGTCCGGGTGCTGTTCATATTTGCTCGAAATGTATTGCTTGATTGCGGCAGAAAGAGCGAGGCTATTCGTCTTGCGAAAGGGCAGGAAGAGGATGTTGCTATTTTGATTCATGGTTAGTCTTATCCCTCTTCGACTTTGGGGATATCTCCAAAATTCAAATGTTTGGACGTACCTTGCCATGACAAAGACAGAGGCTCCTGCCACTTTACGCGTTTTTTGTCTAGTTCTCTTTCTTCGCGCAGCCTCGCCGGTTTGGTGAAATCAACGATGACTTCATCGAAGCCTTAATTCTATGCCTCAGGACTCAAGCCACACGTACCCCAGGAAGCGGGCAAGAGCGGGCAGCCACGTGTGTTCTTTGACCCCGCGCCTCACCCTCACTTCAATATCTCCATATTCAACTCAGCCCTCAGCCCAAATCAGAAAACCCTCGGGATCCTCGTCATTCTTCAACAATACCACGCGTCTGCCGCGATCATATTTTGGTTATACCGCATTTTGAGCTGTGCCAGAAGCTTATTACGCCACGAAACGGACGAAACACGTTCATCTCCGGGTCGTCGCTAAAGCCGGTGGCTTTTCAATACTGCAGCTTTCTTAATCTGGGATCTTGACATCAAATGAGAAGTAAGCAATGCTCTGCGAGATCCCAGACCGACTTCACTTTGGCAATGACTTTGTGAATCCCCTCGTGGGGGCTCTCTTCTTGGCCAATTCGATATTTGTCTGCAAGCAGTTTCTTAAAACGATTCGTTGATAAGGCTTCATTCGTATTATTTTCAATTTTTGCAGTACATGCTCCTTATATCCCCTATCTCACTGCAACCGCATACGTTGGCATGTCTCAAATTCCCTTTAGAATGAAAAAGAAAGATCGAAAGTACTGCTTATGTTCATCTCGCACTGTGCCCCTATCCGCCTTAAGCGAGAGCTAGAAGCCGTCTGAGTAGCCTCAATGCTGAATCATTACGTGAATACTAGTGTATTCAAATAAGGCTCAAATCAAAATCTATTCAAGTATATCATGTTACACCAACAAGCACTATGGCAGTCCTCTCAGGAACCTTATCGCTCACCGAGTACCCCAGATTTAAGTAACCAATGTTCGGTATCGCTTGGCAATACCCTTTTTCCGACCATTCAACCACATTAAATTGCAGCAAAGATCTCCACTTGAGAGTGCCGCATAGCAAGCATCTACGGTTGTAATCATTACATGATGGCTTGGCGGCACTTACCAACCTCTTTTGAATGTCCTCCCCCTCCCTACACCAAGAACCTTGCATTTTGTTTGGGTGACAGAACACATGGTTTGTTGACAGGGGAAGGATGCATCGGCCAATTTTATCAACATGTACATAAGCAATCGTTTGTCCTGTTCCTGAGGAAAAGTTTCCAGAAGCTACAGCAGCTGCGATCTCATCCAAAATGCATACCTTAATTCAAATCTGCAGTTTGCTTACGATACTTCCTTTTGGTTTGGCTGGCGAAATTGTTGAAAGCTCTTACAAGAGAGCCCGTGTCATCGAAAGAGACGTGGTGATTCTTGGTGGTGGTGCCTCTGGTTCACATGCAGCTGTGAGACTTCGAGAAGATTTGAAGAAAAGTGTGGTTGTGGTTGAAAAGAATAGTCGTCTAGTTGGATTCTCCTCCTTAAAAGTTACCTATTTACACTAGCTTACATGTTCGTAGGGCGGCCATGTCTCAACATACACTGAGCCAAACACGGGAGCTCCAATGGACTACGGAGTTCAGTCATACATTCACTACAAAGGGGCACTTGACTTCTTCCTTCGTTTCAACCTCACCAACACCACTTATCCAGCATCAAAAGCCACCACCAATAAATATGTGGACTTCAGCAATGGCGTGCCGGTACCCACCTATACACCACCAGCATCAGCCGACGTGAGAGCCGCTCTAACCATTTACCTGAGGGAATGCGAGAAATATGAGGACATTCTCATCCCAGGTTATTGGAACTTTCCAGCGCCCGACAAAATCCCCGCTGATCTTCTGATCCCTTTTGGCGAATTCGCCACCAAGTATAATATGACAGCTGCCATACCTCAGATGTTCCAAGTTGCAGGGAATGCTTTAGGTGACCCCATTCAGCTTGCGACTTTGTATATAATGGCAGCATTTGGCGCACCAATGGCTCGCTCCTTGCTCACCAATCTTCCAACATTCGTACCAATTACCCACAACAACACCGAACTCTACGGCAAGATTGGAAAGCTTCTCGGGGATGACGTTGTATATAACAGTGTGGTTCAAGACGCCGAGCGAACCAAAAGCGGAGTGAAGCTCATCGTAAAGAGTACCGATGGAAAATTGACTCTCATCAAAGCCAAGAAACTCCTGATCACCTTCGCACAAACTACCTCAAACCTAGAGCCCTACGACCTCGACCACCAAGAAGAGAAAGTCTTCTCCAAATGGGCATACTCCCAATCCATGACCTCCATCGTAACACACCCCTCCCTCCCAGTATCCGGCGCCATAACCAATATCCGCACTGAAGCTTCCCCCTCCAACTACCTCGTCGTCCCGCCGCTCCCAGCAATTGGCCGCTTCACTTACATGGGCTCCGACAACCCACCCCTCTTCCGCGCCATTATTGGCGGCAACGAGACCATGTCTGCTGAAGGTGCGAAACAAGTTGCGCAATCTTCCCTCGATACCCTCATCAAAACAGGAAACCTACCAACCCCGGCACCAGGGAGCGAAAAGTTGAAGTGGATCGCATTCGCGGATCATGGCGCTATGCACCTGCATACTAGTGTGGATGAGGTGAAGAAGGGATTTATTACGGATTTGTATGCGTTGCAGGGACATCGGAGTACGTGGTATGGGGGTGCGGCGTTCTGCTCGCAGTATACGAGTTTAGTTTGGGCGTTTACGGATACGCTTTTGCCGAAATTGGTGAAGGATTTGAAGTGAAGTGCGACGGGATGTGGATGAAATGATTAAAAGCTTTTGTGGGTACTGGAGTATTGGAATGATTTGTTTGAATGTGTGGACTTTGATGGAGAGGTTTTACTGGTGTGCCAGAGTAACGATGCCTCTGTAGGGCCAACGTGAAGGAAAACATCAATACATGATCCTACTTAGATGCCCAGACATATTTGACTTCCAATGATGTGGAGAATCTGGTTTTCGACTTGTTGACGTATCAGCCTATATGAAAAGAGTTCAATTCCACCACCACCTAGCTTAGAATTGAAACAAGCGGATCTACTTCTTTCATGCCATTAGTTTCCCTTGGGTACATTTATTCGCCATCCAAACAATGCAAAAGCTCACGAACCATAAAGTTCAAAGTTTTTCCACTATCTTGAGTAATCAACTCCAACAATTGCTCTTAATATCCCAGAACTTTAGGCCGACCCAGCTTGATTACAGGCCAGAGACCAGAGGCAAAGTTCGTCGTTCTGCAAGTTATTTTAGAAAAGTGCAGCTTCATGTTGAGCAACTATGTGTGCATAGTAACTTTGATTAAAAAAAAGCGAGAGTGGGTTCAGTAGTTGTCAGTGTATTGAATAAAGCAATTTGATTTGATTTTAAGTCTTAGCTTAATACATCTCAACATGATTTTTACCGACTCATAACTTTGATTAAAATCAACGTCGTCCTCCTTTTTAAGCGAGCGTTTCCAATAGGTAGCTAAGGTAATTTAATTGATCAACACTAGCTACTAGGAAAATATAGAGAAAATATAGGATTATATATCCGTCCCCTTGGAGGTGTAAAGCATTATAGTATATATATTCTACGGTCATATTCCACAATAAGTAACTATAGAGAACTTATTCACTTACCGTTATCTAGATAATTTAGAAGAGAGAAGGACGAAGGTACGAAGGCGTGACGTGTCCCTGAGAAAGGGGTTGGCTGAGAAATGGGTGACCGGAATCTTCGGAAATCACTCGAGTAGGTGTATCGATGCTCGTGCGTAAGTACATACTAATATGTGACTGTACGGACTAGTTTGCCGAGGTTTAGAACCCTAGCTTCTACTGAAATATTAGGAGGTATTGAAGGTCAAATTTGTAAGTCAGAATTCAAAACGGGGGTAGTTAAGAGGGCTTTTGAACATAAAAGAGGTTAGTTGGGGTTACCAATGTTATTTTTTATCGGTATATTTAAAGTCATCACCAGAAGTTCTTCGTATTAATAATGTTTGATGCCGGGTCATCTCAAAATATATCATATAACACCCTAATGGCCTTGATTGAGATAGATGGAGTTAACCTACTTGATCATTAGGTCGAATAGGATGAACTTGGTCAGATCTTCGCTGGCCGCTCTGAATTTGTGATGTCTCAGGATGTCTTCTCAACAAAACTGTGTACGTTATACTATGACTTGAAAATGCTCTGTTCTCTTGATAGAGCCTCTTTAAATTTTACAAGTTCACGCGCATAAGCGAATCTGGCGCATATTGGAAGATGCACTGGATGTTCAAATCCACACTAGAAGGCGTAAGAGATGATATAAATTGTTTATTATATTGCTTGGAAGTTTCTTACTATAGATGACCAAGGGAACCACTTTGTGGGTACGCCGGCTACCTATCAAAGGACAGAGTTGTCTACTACTTTCAAAAAGCCCCTAAAAGACACGCCTTTATGACAGCGCGCTGCATAGGGCTACTTGCAAACTCCGACCAACTCAGGGAAGAACATTCCGTGCTTCATAAATACGCAGGAATCCACTGGGCCTGGCATCTTCAACGGTCAGGCGAGTTCGTAAAGTGGCTAGAGGCTACCATCTTGAAATTTTTGTCCGAAAAATACACCAAACGATGGCTGAACACGTGCTGCGAAGAACCCTTTTTATAAATTGCTAGACTCCCGAGCCCCCCTCAAACCTGCTGCATTCCTCGATCTGCTGAATATAGTACAAGCACTCATCAATAACGAGGATAATATCAATGGTTGGAGTGGGAATACAATGACTTCTCTCTGATTTGTGGCACGAGGTGGATTTATAGAGATTAGTGAGCTTTTTCTGACAGCGAACATAGACTTGGACGCGGACCAGCAACATGTACAAAGTGCCCTTGACTATACAACATCCCGCAGGCATCTCAACATAGTGATGCCGCTATTAAAACTGGGTAAATATGATGTCAATAAGGGCAGCCAAGTACTCAATGCCGGTACATACACACCCTCGAAGCAGCGATTGAGGGAGAACATACAGCGATTATATTGGAGTTGCTGAACAGTAAATCAACCGCCGATGCTAGGGAAACAGATGACATAGAGTTGAACTCCGAAATCATTCGATACCGAGATTTGAAGAGACCCAGAATCTGGAAATTGATTGTGACCTTGTTCCATGCCATTCCGAAATTTAACCCCGACGTAGTATATCGCACCTAAAGCGCCAAGGCAAGCTGGAGCAGAACCTCGAGAACTCGATGCTCAACATAATTTTGACCTGCATATGGCAATTGCATCAGGGCATACCACACTACCAGATGTGCAATCGCCCGTGGATGATATAGCAGACGCCGTGTCAGGCAATAGTAACAGCGTCTCAGTGAAAGGAAACTTGGATGAGGGGAATTCCCCAGGTGTTTAAGACCCAGGTCCAAAAATAAGCGAAAGCAGCGCGAATTCCAAAGGGCAAGAAGCAACCTCAATCTTCACTGCAATAAAAATCTGGGGAAGCAGATATTGAGGAGTCACCGTTGAAGCGACGGGTAAACTATAGGTTGATTTTAATCTAAGGTCTATGGACTTTTGATCATGAACGAGGCCTGTGAGAAAATGATCTTGCTAGACACCTTTGCCAAGTTTTGTGCATGGGAAAGAGCGAGTGTTTAGATGGTATGACTTCCTGTACAAAGCTCGGTTCTAGATGGCCAATAAGGAGGCATATAAAGTCTGGAAATGGGTTCCATTTACAAAAGAAAATACTTTCAAAACTAATTCGTTGCTTTGACCTATGCTGTCAACACCTCATGATTGGCAAAACACCTGACACTCTCTGTAAAAGTCTCAAAAGGAAAGCATATACCGTCGAGCGTGTCCTGAAGTCTTGTTAAAGGCCCCCTGTCCCCAGGACTTTAAGTGGAGTTGAAAGGTGATTTCAATTACGCGATTCCATTAGTGTTGTTTTTTGAAACTTCGGGTGTATGTCGTAAGTCTTGGAAAATAGACGATGTCAGGGCTACATGTTGTTTGCTGATCGTTTGCGATAGGCACACTATCTAACGTAGGAGAACATTGTTCTTTGAGGTTTTGAAGCTGGCAAGCTCTTAGCAAGGTAAATCAATTCACTTATTTCAAGCCGGGACCCTCATAGTCACAGGTCTTTGAGGAATAATGTAGATGTTATGTTTAATATAGCTCCTCGCCTTGATCCAACTGTTACTCTCAGATGCGACAATTTATAGAACGAATCCATCCACCTTTATATTACAATATCTGGCCTTTTGCTATCTATATAACCAAACAATCAGACTCACCTCGACTAGAGCAGTGTCATGTGTGAACCAGGTCAAAGTCGAGTCCAAAGCTAACTCACCCTTGCTTCGACGTAAGCCAAATTTTACTCCTGAATCCTGACGAAAGCAGTTGACACTAGTGTGCATGACAATTGCTAGTTCATCCTTGCGTTGACGTAAGCGACTCTTTCACTGCTGAGTCCTGATGGTGGTGGTATATACTAGTGTAAGCGACCAATGGTAATCCATCTTCGCTTTGACACGATATTTACTCCGGAGTCCTGATGGGGGCGGGTCCACGCTAGCATACATGACCTATATGTTCACATACCACTTCTATCCTCTATCTTTAACTCCCAAACGTTCTCAACCTCTTCAAGCCTTCGTGTCCACTACAAGGATACCAGCCCAAATTATCGCTCCACGACTTCCTCATATCAAGACCTATGACAATGCCCATTTCAGCATATCTTAAGGCTCTCACACCGTTGTTCGAGCCATGTCCTGCTAGCAGAAATGTCGCAAATGATACAAATATGGCTGGATTACCTCTCACAGCCGCATAGATTCCACTGAACTGTCTGTTGTATACAGAAACTAATATTTGTGTACAGCCTTGCAGCTATTCATGCTAATCTAGTCAATTCTTAGGAGGGAGAGGATATGGAGACATATGTTCGCCTACTCAGATATCTGCTCTTTGCCAGGAGGACATTGAGATTTTGCGGCCTCGTTCAAATGCTGGCGTACGAATACGTGGATGACAAGGAAGATTCTGCGGAGACTCTACAACACATCCAGTCGAATGTTCCTCGGTTCCTCCAGAAACTCAGAGGTCTTGTTCTAATTGGAAGAGGTACGATACACATCGTAAATGATTCAACTCAACGGCTGTTGCTGCAGAACAAGCGCCTACAAGGAAGGGTCTCAGAAGAAGTCACAATACATACACTTCTTGCAATTATATACATACAATTCTTGTCTAATCTGGAAGATGGAACAGAGATCATAAGTACTCGTAAATTATCAGGGACTTTGCAAGCCTACGCCAACGTCATCAGGGCATGGCACTACCTAAAGTCTAGAGACAAAGGTCAGTATTCAGACTCGTTGACCATGCATCTATTGTCTGTCAAAGAATCCTCGAGTGACTGGGTCAAGAATCATTGGGAAGCCGAGAAACTTCCCTACTTGCCCAATTCGGGAGCACTACTTTGCATTGCATCACATCTAGAGCTTGCTACATTAACATAGATACTGATAATTTCCATAGCAGATGTGAACCCTTCCAGCCAGCAGAACCTAACTAATTCGAATTGCTGCCAGAGCAGGACATACAGACGTTGCTGAAATTATCATTAGAGCTGGAGCAGATCTGATAGCCGATCAATGATTTAATGGAGGCTCGGCTCTACAACAAGAAATTTTATCACAAAGTCTCTCATGTTGTAGCTACGTCTCCACGAGGATGGCTATGATATCTGTTAATGGGTACTGTGATATATTTTATTACATGCTTTTGGCAGATAGTTGGGCAGATCCGGAAGGCATACTGCAAGGTAGATCAGAAGGCTGACCAGGAGGTTTGAAGCTCTATATAGGTGGGCTTTTGTTCGCTGAGAGGAACGAGGAATTCAAGACTTTTACTCATGCTTTATGGCTCTATTCTGACACTCCGAGGTGCTGCATACCAACAATACCTACACACACGAAATGCAGAGACTTTAGCTGCTTCACACCTCCACAAAACGCCGCAATCAGGGGATATCCAGAAACCATCCCAGAGCTCCTATACTACGGAGAAAAATTCGATCACTCAGGAAGCAAACATCACTCTCCTCTAAACTTGCAATTAAACATTACAGGAGGGAAACAACTGAAGATCTTGCTTATGCCATAGAATCTCTACTCAATGCCAATGCAGAAGTCAATATCGCGGCCCGGCCCAAGCGACAGGAGGGTATTTGAGACAATGCCAAAGTAGGGAAGCTCTTGTTAGTAGCGAAGGCGATAATTTGTTTTCCGATCCACCAAACGGTCAAGTACAGCAAGAAAAAAATAATTGGAGCTACTGATTGATCATGGTGCCGATGTTGTCACCCAAGATCCATCACGATGTGGAAACTTATCGGTTTACCTCGCCGTAAAACAGGATACATCGAGGCGCCTAAGGCTTCTGCTCCAGAAAGCAGGCAAGCTAGACCCTGTGAGAAACGAGGGACCCATTCCTCTGCATGTCGCAGTGGGCGGCGAGAGATGGTATTTCACTTTCCTTCCTCTAACAGCCGGCGTGGACACTCATACTCCAAATCCGCAGCAAAATTCAATTCTACATTTAGCCGTAGCAAGAAGCGGTGGCAGGTGGCTAGACATCAAACTTCTTCTCGATGTTGAGGCTACCCTAGGAGCCGTGAACGAGATTGGCAGACTTCTTTATCTTAAAATACGATCAAATCGATTAATACGGAGTAAACATCAAAGGAGACACGATCCGAAACTTGAAAATCCCTATTTGCTTAGGAACGAAATTCTTGCGGAGGATATGGAGAAGCCACACCGCAAGAGGCAAAAGTTGATGTAAAAAACTTCGTGGAATAGAGGGGCAGATGTACCCAAGGGCAGTTGTAGCGTGGCAATGCTGGGCTATGCCGTTAGTGACATATCACCATAGATGATTAGATGAAAATTATATCAGAATTAAAGAAGACTTCAATACATCATTATGCTGGGGTTTTTTCTAAGCGGTTGGATGGGAAAGTTGAAGAATCATGTACATGAATTTAGAGATTTTGCTGGCTTTAGACTGCACTTTGAAGACATATGCAAATGGGTAGAAGATTCACTCGGTTAGACAGCAGAACTGAATAAGAATATGAATCCTTTCTACAACAATTTTATATTGTTGTTATCCAAAATCAAAACCAAGCTAAGCACATCATGATTCCTATTGATCCCACGGCCAATTTGCATTGAGATACTTAAGGTAGAACGGAGGTCCAAATAGAAATTGTATTAGATTTAGTGTTAAGCAATATGTTGTAAGCTGAGAAGTCTCCATTTGAGTATACTCACGTATGCTTCCCTAAATCTCTGCGCATAACAATTTCATTTGACATAAATGCTACGTTCGCTAATGGTTTGTAGACACAATATGCTTGTAAGGTACTGATAATCGATCAGGTCACAACTAAAATTTCTGTCTACGTAGAGGTGATAGGGATATAACAGCTTGGTGAATGTGAAAAGAGTAATCCGCTGTTCTCACTTGGTATTTGTTGATTAGGAAAATTCCCCATGCAAAGAATGAACATTGAATTAGGCCCATGCGGAGCTATGGGAGTTTAGTTCGCATACGTGAATGCAGCATAAGTGCCTGTGCTCTTACATGCTTTCAAGTTAACTTTATTTATACTGTAATGAAATTGTGCAGCATACTCCATATTCATCACTTGATCCTCACACTTCAACCCACAAACGGATCTTCGAGATGCCTAGGAAATTACATGCGAATCTTAGAGGTGATGATCCATTCCACGAGTCCTGTATATGAAAATGTTCAAGTATACTATACTGGTATACAGCCAACATATATGTTCTAGCACGTGATTGGCGATACTTGCGGCCGACAGAGTTCGGACACAAGTCGAGATCTAGGAATAAGGAGACTAAGCCGCATGGAGTTTTGCACAGCCTTGTGCAAACTCTTGAGAAAAAAATCGAGATTTCTTGGAATTCGGAAAGTAGAGGCTAAAGTGTTTGTGAAGTTACTCGGCGATATACTTCTTGGCCTCAAACAAAGGCCTTGGCGATCTCAGGAGATCGATGCTAGATGGTAGCTTCCGTGGTGACTAGTGGCATTCCCCTTTGGGTATTTGATCACAATTTTCCCATTATATACCAGTAAGCTTAGGGTGTGCCTAGAAAGACCCACCGCACAGAGCAACCAGGCCATCTGATACTAGCAATAAACGTCACTGCAACCCATCACAAAGTAGTTTAATACCAACCAATGATAAATCTCGGCACTTCTTCCTCACTTTAAGCGCCTGGTATATCTGTCGGAAATTTGTAATAAATTTATTCGCACTAGTTTTCTAAAAAAAAAAGACACCCCATTGGATGCTTTTTCTAGCTAAGTTTGCGCCAGCATGAGAAGTGGCATCAGAGTCCATCCATGCCGGAATGTTTCCGTAATTCTTAATAGTTTCATCTCAACTCGAAAATCTCGAAGATCTTCAAGTCGGGGTCCCTTCCTACAGATATGATCTACATTGATTTTGTAAGAAATCTACCTGTTTGAAATATTCCGGGACGTGAAACTTGAAACTCTACGTTAAGTTTCGAGCCACGAAAGTCAAAGACCCATGTGTGCAGCGGCGATCGGAAAAGCAGAATGGCATCTGACAAACAGGGTGGAAAGAGAGTGCTTACCCCCTCTTTTGCAAAGTTTGCTCAGACGAGGATTATCTTTAGCCACATGCCTTGCTTTCGTGCCAGGCAGGTCGCTGAGGCGTTGTTGCATTCGGTGGCGATCTCTTTTGTGTGCCGTGCTCTTGTTATGCCGGTACTTCCATAACCAAAGGATGGATGGGAAGGTTGTCGTTGGCGGAGGAGTAGTTTGGTTAATGTTGTCTTTGTGTTTCAAAGTCTCGACCTGCTCGCTATACCCTACTATCGTTTGAACCTACTTGATACTTCGCTCGCGTGTTTAGTGCTAGTAATCCACCTCAAAATTTCCGGCAACGCAAAATAGACACTGATGGAATTCGATGCTCGGCGTTGGACATTTCACTTCACTTTTCTCGCACATTTTCGGTCTCCGGGTGAGAATTCAGTGATTCATCCAAGCATGTTCAGCCTTACATACAGTGCCTCACACCTGACAAGCTCCCGCTCTGCCCTATCCCAGATCGGAGGAAGCCTGCGTGCCGCATTAACTCAGTCTTATCCAATGTTTGATATTCACCAGTTGCCAAAAAGGTATTTGCAAAGACCGAGATATTATTACAAGAAACTTCTATGCCTTTCAACGATTTCCTTGGAGCTCACAAAAGTCTCGGTACCACATGTTGGTACTTCTAGACGTTGGGATACTATTAGCAATTGGTATTGAACAAACGCGCGTTGCTCTTTCTCGGGTGGGAAGGTCGAGAGAAAGTATGGAGACGGAGAGACAAGTGCCGTGAATCCCAGAAGTTTGTTTGCATGCTTCCCCATTTTGGCTTTAGTTCCCGTGGGAAAGGTGACAAATGTGGCGCTCGCCTAAGAAAAGAGTCTCGGCTCGGGCAAGTCGTCGGCTGTAACTTAAGTTGGCTGATAAGTGTGCCTAGAGTGAAGTTTTACAGTAGCTTTTTAGCTAGATTTGATTACTATTCAAACGCCATAACGTCACTTCTTGGTAGGTACGAACTTGTGTGAATCCGCTATTTGATCACTAGTTCAGCAACTGCGGGAATTGCACCTGAGTTGTGGCGTGTCCTAACTTCGTAACTGAGTGCACAGCTAGACAGAAACATGTTCTGGCTGCAATAGCTTGGTTGGCTTTGATATTCAGCTCCATGGGTTACCTCCCATATACTCTACCGAACTGCAGCTCAAGGCGTGGAGCCAACAAAGGTCTTTACCAGAGTCATAATCTGAATCCCCTCACCTTCACAAAACAGGAAAGCTCCTGCGTTCGGCTGTAAATATAAGGCTGCATCAGCATAACCCTATCAGACATCTTGAATGCCCCAAATTCATCTTGGTGTCTCCTGGCGTTACGGAGTTGCTCATCCGTTAGCTCGTTTCTGATTTTAGCTCTCATTCTTAGTACTTTCTAGCTGGTACCGATGGTAGGGCTGCATTCTCCACCTTTAGTGCTAGCAGTCGAGTCTACTTCACCTCGGCGTGAGAGATAACTCGGAGTTAAGGGAAGCAAGAGTGCAACGTTTCAAGCGCGCGAATCACGAATTGTGAAGGTAGGAGGACGTACAGGCCAATCTTTTTAGGGCCGCTAGTGAAAGGGGGAGGGTTTATTACGAGTATGAAAGCCTCATTAGATTTCATAATGAATAAGGCTGATATAATTGACTAGCAAGTGAAGCCCGTGACTAAAGCGTTGAAAGCTATTGAGATACAGAATATCCTACTCGGGTAACTATCAACATTTATTCTCCATCACGTAAGGAGCACGATTGAGATATGTTCATCACAGAACATGTGCCAAGACTGCTGCTACAACACTGTACGCCTCGCCTCTTGTGCTAAATTTGGAAATCCGTCTCCTCATTTGTCTAACGTCGAAACTATGATATGCACCAAGTTTATCAGAAATAAACCCCATCTTCTGACGTGATATGTTTTTGACAATATGGAGTGTAGTAGACTTTATGTCTTTCCATTTTCATCCTTGCATGTGCTTGATCGAATAACCTGGGAAACTAGAGAATGCTGTTGCCTCCTGTTAGTAACATGTACATAAGATAGGCAACACGATACCATGAAGTTGCTTAAATATCTGTACCGAAAGTAAAAGACAATTCGATTTCTGAGCCTAGGCAGTTTTATGAGCAATGGACCTGATATATTAGCTTAACACGTTAAACTCCGGGTCAGGAATGGCCGTGGTAGTCTCTGCAAGGGAGTGAAAAACATCTACAACACCTAAGCACAATTCCATGAACTAGCACACCATACCCCCCTCTCAACCTCAATCTCTAATACCCTTACGGATTTACAAATATTTCCCATCGTCAAAATTCCCTTAAACGAGCAACAGGAATCCTTCCACACGTAAAACCCAACACCCTATCCGATTTCCGTATTCCAACCAACAACCTCAAATGCAGGAACGCCCTCCTTCAAGCCCTACCATGCATCGCAAATCAACCAGTGAAAACATCCGAAGCTTGAGCCTCCTCACCACCCTACCTCTCCAAACCCAGAACCTACCTACCTCGGCCCACGATCTTCTCCGTCCCAACAACCATCTTGCTCCCACAGATACTAACATCCTCGCATGAATTCCGCAACTCCTCCCTCCCATTTGCACACTCCATCATCCCCCTATATCCCCAAAAATAAACATTTCCATCCGTTATCGCGAATCTCCAAACCCTCATCCCTCAATCCTTCGCTTAGCCACACCCACGCGTGCAAGGAACACGGCGATCAAACCCCGCCGCACATCCCCGAAACGATCTAAGCCCTACGGTACATTCCTCCCGAAGAGCCCTATGGAATCGATGGAACGGCGAAATTAACTTTATACGAATCCTCGTGAAGTAGCCAATTGGAAATCAGTGGAAGTTGTGAGGTCTGTTTCACGCTGGGATGGGATGGTTTGTTGAGATAAACGAGTGAACAACCAGTATATAATTGTGCAGTATCTTGCCACGACTAGAACACAGTTGAAAGTCTAAAAGGAGTTATCTCAAACTCGTGGTCTCATAAATTAATGTTGGCGTCCAAGCTCCCAAATGCTTGGTCTTCGAATCCTTTAACATCGCACTCGTCTCAGGCTTTTTCATTGACGTGGAATCCCATCCAAACTCATCCGGGACATCCCCAACCCTACGCCCCAATCGTAAATAACCGCCATTCAAAATGTAGCTCACAGCGAAGTCAGTGGAGAAAACCCAGATGATCAGCCGCGTTACGAAGGCATCTTACAACAGTACTAAGCCTCGCCTTTTCGTATCAGCAGGAGGATCTCCCTTTCCCAATACTGCAAAGTGTCGCGACGTTTGAGGGTGTTGATAAAGGTTGTGAGAAACCCCGTAGATCCAGCCCTACGCCCCATTCTAGATTGCGCACAGTATAAGGAGGATCCTGAGTGGGAGCCTCATCTACCCGCGCTGCGAAAAAGCAAAATCAGTAAGCCACGTACTTTGGAGGCGGCTGAAGGTTGTTTCATTCATGTAACATTCTTCATGTGGTTGAGAAAGACTGCTGTATTAGGATATCTCTAAGACTAGCTAGGGCAGACTGTAACTTCTTCACTGGCACCCAATTCCTTGACCAAACACCTACTCAAGCTGTGCACTGTGAGACATTTCTCGACTGCATTTTCCGGTGCAGTAGATGAGCGAAAGCCCGAGGAAAGTCTTGATTTCTAGACGGCCTTCTAATTCAAAGCGTTGTAGCTCTTCGCTCGATCGTACCCGAGAATAGAACAGGCATGCCAAAATTCTAAATCCGGTGCTCAGGACAAAAAGTGCCCTCTCTAGGCAAACTTTGGCAACGATTTTAAATTATCCTTTCTGCAACCTTCCCATCACCACTAACCGCTCACCACTCACCACAGCACAATGCAAGGCACAAAAGAAGCGATTTGGGAGCTTCCAATCCTGTGGTTCCCTGTATGGCCTACCCAAGTGGCTTAGGGAAAGCATGAAGCATGTAGGTTCGCTTTGAAAGCGAAACCCTCCAACACCGACTCAACCAATACTACAAAGTGACCGAGCCAGATTAAGACAAAGTAGACCTTGAAACCTCCTCGAAGAATCAACAGAGTATCCCAAGCCGTCTGTTTGCTTGAACTCGATGTTCGAATGCGATGTCAACCTTGAATAACAGATTTCGACCATAAGGATCTTCATTTTCAGTGGATGTCCTAGGGCCGTTGACTTCATTGTAAGCGTGTTTAATCGTCAAAATAGTGGCTCACCAGTATTCTGGCAGGTTATTATTAAAAGTCTTAGATTTCCGACTACTTAGACGTCTTCGAAAATGGGAAGTGGAAATATTTATCTCTTATATCTTGACATCTCTGGTGCGTCCTCTTCATCGTAACCAGATTGAGAAACTTGTGGTGCCATGTAGAGTGGTATTCGAGCTTGGAGTATTCAGACCAAGAAAAAATTGCAAAGAGCATACAAAATTTAAAATGAAAAGAGACATCAAATTGCTCAAAGTCCAACACTTCTATTCAATGTCTAGCCTTTTTAAACTTTGCAACCAATTCCTGTAAACACCTCAAGCAAACTGCTGGCTCTAGAAACCATCCCCAACTACACCCAGCATCCTACCCGTAGAATATCAAATCTAGTCCCGTCAACACTTCTACCCCATCAAACTCCTCCATTATTCAAACCAAAACCACAAACCCTAACCAGCGTAAAGCAATTACATCGTAATCCAACTCTAAACAATGCAATCAATATCAAAACAGCAACATGCCTTCAAATGCCGCGTCAATTGAACCACATACTCGAAGCGTTGACCTCCCTTTCCCACCTCCCTTGAAGCGACCTCTTCACATACACGAAGCGCCCACTCCCGCTGCCAATCATCAAGCACCAACCACCACTCGTCTCTATTCCAACTCCACTTATAACGACAGTAAGATCTTGACATGTGCATGCATGCATACGCTCACTTTTAATCCAATCCAATATCTTAACATATATACACATATTCAACCCTGCTTTTCCCTCACCTTGCAATCTTTCCCGACTGAGTGGTCGTTCTTACCAGTTAACATACCCTCATTCCTCAACCTCCAAGCCCATCAAACCCCCCATATTCCACGTCCTTCCCTTCAGAGCCTCCTTTGGAACCCGATAGTAGAACTCTTTACATGCCTTCCTCTAACTCAGGTTCACCAATCAGTACGGCCATCTATACATATCTTACCCTATATCCTAGCCTAAGCATTATACTTTCAAAGGGAATCGGCACGGTTCTTTAAATAAAGATACCTTCCTCATGATCCACGCCATTACACGTAAATTTCCAAATCCAAACCCCCATTCGCCAAACAAACGAGTCCCTTCCTACCTCACCTCTTCATTCATCCTACATCACGCGGCTCAGCGGCGTAGGCAAAGGACCGACCGACCGACTATGCACCTTGAAGCGCCGCCTCCCGCGCGATCCGGTACGGTACCTCCGTATTGCAGATTTCCTCCATGGTCTCGTCTGACTGGTCGTGAAATGAAAGAGGAAATACTGACTTACATCTCGGCTAAAATACTTACCCAATAAGCAAAGGTAACACGTGCAAAAAAATCTATCCGTAGGCACAGTTTTAGAATTCTAGGTCATTACAACCTAGCATCATTTCATCATTATCAAATCTGTCTTGGCTCGAGCTTCCTCCAACTTGTAGCTAGCTAGCTGTTCACAAAATGCTTTTCAGGCACCCATCCGATGTTCCACATCGCCCTCTCGTCTCTGCCATCATCCACTAGTCAACGTGAATTGGCCCGAATGCAACTTCGATCTTTTTAACCGCTCAAACACGCCTGCCTGGTGATCTCCCACGAAAAGAAAAAGGTCGGGGTTCTAAACATAGAATCCTGCCCCAGGTAACCACCGAGGAAAAAAACCGATGTATCCAAACAATCCTTAAAATATAATTTCCCTGTTTCCAAAACACCCAAGATCCATGTTCCCATGCAAGTTCCAGCCAGTGTTAAATCATGTGCTGAGCGATAAATGATAAAAAGTATGAACTACTGAAATGAGTTTGTTGTGACACCGGACGCCATGCAGTGTGTGGTTTGAAATGCCATGCCTCCCATCCATGAAGGGGCCGTAATCGAAAATATGCGATTGGTCTGCCGTTTCTGCGCCTTTGAGAAAGCCTCTCCAAGATAATGTTGATACGCAAGCAATGCATGGGGAAAAACAACGAACCGGGTATCTCGTGTACGGCCGTAAATGATTTTGTCGTTCAGTCTCTGTCTTGTCGTTGCTTCCAATTCTCTCATGCCCATTGATCTCGTATCCGAATCGCAAATAACTCGCTTGAGATCAGAGCATCTCATCTTCTTCGCTGATCCTTGCTACTCTGCTGCCGCCTGGACTCAGCCTCTCGGGCCCTCTAATGGGTTCTGGGAGAGGCTCATCCTTCATACACGCATTTTCGAGCATATTTGTCCACTTGCCACTTGTCCCCGCGTGACTATGCTTCAAATGCTGCCTGAAATGATCTGCTCTGAAAAATTTCTTTGCATGATTACACTCCCCGAACTTGTGCATTTCCTGTAAATGGGAAATTCGGATATCCCAATCTCTGTCGGTTGCCACAGGAATTTGAGGCCCTGAAGCCGAAGGAGGGGAGAGACCAGAGCGTGGAAATTCCTCACCGCAATATCCACAAGTGTCAGCCTCGTTTGGCCGAGCTGAGGAATCATGAAAGGCCGCGGGATAGCCTGAGAGCGCGGCGCAAGACCATGAATGTCTCCGAAGATGTAGCGAATTCTGATGTCGTTCTGCTTCATTCTTATTCTTGAATCGATTGTTGCAGTAAGCACACTGATATTGCTTTTCTTGCTCATGCGAGCTGTCAAGGAGATTAGCATTAGGATGAGAAACTGAGTATTTCTACTTACTCAAGATCCTCTTGACAATCAAACTTTTTCGGTTTCTTCGGGCAACACTCGCACATGAACATGCCCTGAATCTTGGGGGTCCCGTGAGATTTGCTTGCACCCATGCCATCTGAGAGTTTACGGGAAGATAAGATAGGTCGAGTTTCTGCTGAGATGTTCCGTTGGTGGTTCGTTCTTGATGAAGATCCCCGTGGACTTGGGTTTAGGGACAAAGACGACATATATGGCGAATCCGCGGACTCAAGGCCACCTGGTGAGAAACCGCCAGGTGATGGTCTACCATACGAAGAGCTCATGCTGGACATACTGCTCGTGGCGATTGACAACGTAGAAGACGCATAGGAACTTGCTCTGGGGGCTGATGTGGTGGACGATACAGATCCTGATGTCGAATGTAGCCGTGGGGTAGGAGAGCATCGAGATGCAGACTCACGTCTGCGGAACAAGTCACTCTGACTACCTACAGTGTGCAATGAAGGCCCCTCATCTACAGGTGGCGAGGAAGCACGACGTTTTTGACCTGTGGTCGCGCCCGGAGAATATGGATCTGTCCGGCTAGAATAATCTTCTATCTGAAGCCTGTCATCCATGTGGAAGTCTCCATCTTCAGGAGATGTTCTTGGATCGTAGCTATCCCTCGAGGCCTCGTCTCCATATGGGAGAGGTGACCTATCAGACTCTGCATCACTCGGAGATCTGTGATCGAACTGGGTCTGCACGCCAATGCGAGGAAACGGTCTCCCAGGTGATCTTGCAGGCGGGAAGGAGCCGTCCCCATACCTCGACGACAATGCCACAGGACTTTCTGTAAAGCCTAACCCTGGACGACCACTCAGTATTGGGAGCGACAGAGGTTTTAGTTGGCTCGGATGTCTATGTTCGGCATTGATCCTTGATGTTGGTGATGCGTCACTTGCAGACGAGCTGAAAGCTGACTTCGAATAATTTCGTGGTGGGGTCTTGTTGTCGCCCGATCTTCGAGCATCCAATTTTTGGAGTAATGATTTATCGTATGCTTGGGCATTAGATTGAAAGGTGTTGTGAACTGAGGAGGAGAAGGACCTCCCAAACGATGAGTCCTGGTATTTCGACCTGCCGAAGTCAAAAGAGTTAGCCTTTGATAGTTGTCAATGGTTCGTGCGGCTGAAAATCGCAAGCTTGATGACCCCAGATTTGAAGCGGTCTGAATTCTTTGTCCAAATTCTTTGGGATATCCATTGCTCCCCCAAAAGGTACGAGCTTGAAGTACCATGGATGACTGACCTGAAAGACCCAATGCTCGTTCCTGAAGCGGAGAGACTAGAATAACCCTCGTCTTTTGGATATGCGTGTTCATAGGCGTCTCCTCGCGATGATTTGATTGTTTGTGTCGAACTTGTACGGCGCGAATAATCAGGACGATCGTCCATCGTGCTCCTCCGGCTTGCAAAGCTTCCACCACATAAACTCGACCCAAGCGCGACCGAGGATCCTAAACTTTCATCATCGCTACGTGAATTTGCGAACCTCCAGGCAAGATCTGGTCCATTGTTGCCTCCTGAAGCTATATCTGCCATCTCTCTCGGGGGAGGAAGTGGTGGAGGAACGGGCTCTCTGGCACCTTTTATAGGCATTGCAATCGCTGACGAAGTAGAGGAAGAATTGTAAGAGTTCGATCTGCTGAAGTTTCGAAATGGATCATTCGAATTCGAGTCGTGGACTAATATCTCTGGCAAGCCAGATGGCCGCCCAGGTCGGTGTGGAATATCCATACTTGTGTATTGCTTGCCACCAGCTGAAAGAACTGTGCGTTGAAGTAGTGGATCTGCTACAGCAGGCCTGCTAAGAAATTAAAGTCTGTTGGTGGCAATGATTGTATGCGGAAGAGCCGTGTGGAACTGAATGTTGTTGGCGTGACATGAATAGTCGAACAAGACGCAGTTATAAAATGTACAACAAGGAAAGAACCTCCAACAATTCAAGAAAATCCTAGATCATCGAGGCTCGGGAACGTGAAGGAAGGCGATCTCTGCTGGTGGATCAGGCACAGCAATGAGATGATGATGACCGAGGCAAGCTCTGAGCAGAGTAAGTAAATGTGGTGGAGTGAAGAAGTGAGGATACAACTCGGAGTAGGCGGAGGATGAATAGGAATATTACCTTGAAGGAGACAAGACAGTCGGCGTTAACTCGTGTGGAGGAGGTACACACGGAAGTGGCAGGCGTCGCTCCAAGCACAACTGGTAGGGTATTCCTGGCCTGGACGTATGCCGTAGGGGGCACGATGAGCAATGATCTGAAATCTGTAAGTAGTAGAGCGCAGGCGGCCGACTAGCGAGAACTAGTACTTGAGGCGAATCCAGGGCAGCAGCTGGACTAACTAAATAAATTGTTGGTCTGGGGGACTGGAAGGACTAGCTGCCACCCCAGTCGAGACAGAGGCAGGGCGACGGAGCGAGAGGGACGGCGTGAAATACAGTAAATTAGAAATAGGCTAGTAGAGTTTGAATTAGAGGAGGACAAGGCGCCGGGGTAGAGAAGAAGGGGGGCAAAGGAGGACGACGTCTGGCTCTAGTGCCCTGTTCGTAATGAATAAGACGAGTACGAGTATCTCAAGGAGTCGTGGCCCAGTTCCCGGTGACGCGAATTTGATTCTGATAGGTACAACCGTAAATCATGGCGCAAGCTGTTTGAGAATCGAGAATTGAGAATCAGTTGCACTCCTGAAGAGCGAGTTGGCAACACGGATGGTCAAGTTCATGACTGACGCTCGGCTGTCATAATACTCCGTCTAAAGTGGAGATTGGAAAGGGGGTTGATCGAGGTAACTTGATTGATTATCGCTCGCAGGAGTCGCAGCTAGCGCGATGAAGGTCCGAGGCGAAAGTCCGAGTCGTGGGCTGGAGACATTGTCAAGGGGAACTCTCCAACAAGGGGCTCGTGATCCATAAGGCGCGGCGACAGGCTGGTGTGACTGTGGGTGCGCGTCGACGGGAGTGAGTCGAGTGACAAGTCTGCCAAGCAGGCCCACTCTAAACGACCTGGAACTTTCAACTCTGGGAGAGTGGAAAACACTGGAATGCGAGTAGAAAAGAACAGCGGCCCCCCTTAACAACGGCCGATGACTTTGGTGGATCAAGGTAGAAAACAGACACCGTGCCGAACTCACCAGGCTGAGAATTGCTTGTTGGGTGTACCTATCATATTGACTTTGCCCGGTGGGGATTTCTTACTAAAGGGGGGCTTCATCTTCAATGCCCTGAGAGTCATCCAACGCCAAGCTCTTACTCTGATCTGAACATGGTAGAAGTGGGCACACGTGGACGGTAAGCGTTCTAGTAAGGAGGCGTTCCAACTTATATCAGTAGACTGCTAGTGGAATATGAAGTCCCTCATGGCTTGACGCCCTATCATAGGGCGAAATGTGGAAACGTCGTTTCTTCCTTCTTCAGGCCAGTGAAATCATCGTGGAGAACGCCAACCAAGAGCTCACAAAGCCATGTTTCTGAGAAGGCTTGTTATTCAGAATTGGACACGAATCAAAACAGCCTTCGGAAAAGTCTGTCTCTCCTTATGATTTGTAAGGCTCTCGAGAATAGAACATCTTCTGAGACGAGGGAACAATCTCTGTAATTGATGACCCGACCCAATTGATGATGACCGTCATCCCCACACGGTTATTCCTTCTCCTGATTTCATTTTCTAGGTGGACATCGATTCGGCTGTGCTCCTTCGTGAGATAGACGACCACAGATGCATCCCTCACCAAAACGCGAGTCTGACTGATAGTTGGATCTCACCACCGCCGTAAGACCATATGTATTTTGTCAGTGCCATGGCGTGGACCACGGTGGGTCGCTCTCGTGCATCGCCCGCAAAAGCATGCTTCTTTGCTGTACAGTAGATTCGTCGTCAAAAGAAATGCCCAACGAAGTATCGAAGAAGGAGGCATCTTCATCATACCTCAGAGCATGTGTACGGACTTTGTTGCACAGAAGCACCGAACCGCCAGTGCTGATCAGTTCGGACAATATCGAGTGTCCACCGCCATTCTGGAGAGCTCCATGCGAGTGAGAATGATACCCGTTCGATGCCCCTCTCCAGCTCCAGAATACCACCACCTGAAACTCAGTTCTTGATGACCTCTCAACGAAGGATGGGGTTTGTGCCGCTCAATTCTTCCGTACTCGGTCTTCTAAGACAATAAACAATACTTCGTATAGACAATTTTCAGCCTCATCTGTTTTGACATCTCCTTTGGAAAGTTGGGGAAGTTGGGGTCCGCGGATAACCTGAGCTTCCAACAAGGGTTTTGAATGCCTCTCTTGCCTCGTCCAACAGGATGGCGGGGTCTTCTTGAATAAGACTATTGGGAGACCAGGGAGTGATTCAGGGGGGTGTCAAAGCGACCCTGTCAACGGCTGCCCTGTAAGGAGCCAAGGATCCAGATATGTCCATCGCATTGGCCCTTGAGGTACACCACTAGAGTGGATTGGGTGGTTCAGTTGAAGTTCAGCCCTACACCGTTGCCCTATCGAAAAGGAATTGGAAGCCAAGCCATTTTGTGCGGCTTCACACCCTGGCAGGGTTGCACCCGGTCACGCTGTGTTCCCGGGAGCCACCATCGCCAGGCTGCTCTCCTTGGTTGGGAATTACTTCACTGGCGAACATGAAGAGGTTGTCCTGATGCTCTTCATGTGGCGAGTGTGTGTACAAGTAATGTCTCGATCGCCAGCCCTGGCCCGGGACAGCTTATAGAGAAAACCACTTTTTCAAGATGAGGGCTGGGGGGCAGCTGACCAGCGTGGGTGGCAGCTCATGATTTGTCTGTATTCGCGTGCTTCTTGCGTGGTTATGGTGGCTGGACGGGATGACATCGTTCAAAGACGAGAGCCACATGAGCATTAAATCCAGTATCCATGCCTAAACTGCAACCTCACGCTCGCGAGCTCGTCTCGTTCACCGCAAGCTAGAGCAGAGCAGAAAGTGGCATCGACTACACTTTTGCACACATTCATCCACGGATCCCTCCTTATAGAAGGATCATTTGGCTTTCTGGATATGGGAGTACCCCTCTTTGGAACGGCCTTACAGACCTTGTCTTTGCAGCGGTCATTGGTCGTGGTACGAGAACAGGAGAGAGAGAAAGTATCGCGAGATTCCAAGTCGTGGAAGGTTGGTAAATGGAGCGGAAGTGTTTTGAAGGAACCGCAGACTGCATGTACTACTGTGCATCATTTTTGCAGCAAGCAGCGTTTCCTAAAGGGCTGTCAGTCGTTGTTGGGTGCCGCACACTAACAGCTGCAGAGAACGTATCGAGCTCTTTTTTTGCGTCTCTGCAGCAAATCGACGTACCACAATTTCCATTACTCGTTTGGTACTCGGGTACATGTACAGGAGGCATATTGTACGTAAATTTTGGCATTACCACGGCACACTGCGCACATCGTTGAGTCGTCGTAGTCGTCTTGCCAGGCATCGTGGATTTTGCCTTTGCGGTGCTGCGCCACCACCCGCTACAGGGCGGGCAGAAGTTCTGTAACTTGTCACGAATCATGGGGAGATTCACTATCCCAAACCCTGTGAATGCATCTGATTTATGAGCACAGATTCCTTGATGGACGAGGGTATTGCAGAGACCAACCTCGTTGGATGTTGAAGTTAATTTCGACGAATTCGGGCCGTAGTTGAACCCTCTAGCACTCGTGCCTCTGCTTCATTGCGTCTTCATGCCATGGATGTTAGATCCACGACAGTATTAGATATATGATATATCGACAATCCAGGAATGTTGTCCGTTTGACGGGTTTGACCTAAGGTACTGTAGGTCCCACTCGAAGGTTAAGTTGTCGACGGTCGACATCGGTCCCATCAGCAGATCCCCGTTGAATAAAGTTTGTGAAGGGTTCTTGGACCCCAGAAAAAACGTCACCGAGTCAGCCTATCAGCAATTGCTCCCCTGTTGAATCTATTGATCTAACCTCTTTTAGGAATAGCAGTGCTTACACAACCATGACTTAGAGACCAGCGGTACTAGCCTTGAATAGTAGTTGCAGGGACAATCTAAAACTAAACAGTGCAGAACATGAAATTGGGAATTGACTCTCTTTGGTCGTTGTTATTAGACGATTTGTAGTGCTTCCTGATCAAACGAAGCATACATAGGCAAGAAGATCAACTCTGGAGGCCAAGTGTCCAAATAGACTTCAGTTGCTATACAGCTTACAAAAGTTAATTAATACTATATAAATTACTGTAAGTTTTATAGTGTTCTAGTCGATTCTGAATGGTTCTCACTTGATAGATACTGCTGGCCATTAAAACCCGCAGAATAATTGCTTGGGAATAAGAGCTCCAAGTAGTGCGGCGCCCTTTCTGATAATTGTGTCTCAAAACAATATAGTGAGTTAATTCAGCATATGTCAGAATTAGATGGGTTATCTTCTAAATTACCAGAAGCATCTATCAATGTGCTGCAACCTACATGACATTCATTGTTCTGCCGTCAATGTCAAATGTTACGGGTTCGCTATCTATGTGGAAGGAGACTCGCTTGTCCCCATGTCTCGCTAGCCTCACTTTCCTAAATGCACATCCAACGGCCGTTGGCCGCCCACCACTTCACATCTCCTCCCATCAGTTCGATATGATCTCCCATCATCACACCCACCTGCATCGTGACCATCGCCTTGTGCCATTATACAGGGAAGCAGCTGTACGACGACACCAAGTCTTCCAACCCTACGAAATTGCGCCGAGACCTGCGTCGTTATGAACCTGCATCTCCTGCTTCAACGGAATTAGGGCTGGGAGAGCAATTATTTCCACGGTTGCTCAACATGCATAATCTTGGGCAACACAAGAATTCTCGTGTGGATCCGATCCAGGGAAAGTCCATTATTCGAAGAGATCGCGCTACGTTGAATGAGGGCTCTTTCCAAAATGCCCGTGTCGACCCATATCAATTCGAAGGCTGGCTATGATCGAGCTAGGAGCGTCGTCCCATGAATCACGTTGCACAGTTTGACAACTCCCGCGGCATTATATTCACATTCAAAGACCATGGTGTAGCACAAGAGTTGCAAGCTCTGCTTCGGCCGCGTGCATATGATTTTGGTCGCCTCGTTCTGTTCCATTGCCTTACCGGACCACCCACCCTCACCACATTAACATTTCTTTGCCGATGCCGAGTACCTACCTCATCCGAAATACCGCAGAATCTGCAGTCCAAGGAGTAGCGGAGATGCCTGCCGTTCGTAGAGGAATTGCGGCACTACCCTATTGGTGTGGACGGTGTAGATTGCATATCAAATCGCCGAGTCAGAGACCTCCCAAACGCCTCTCACAGACCAACATTGGATTGGTTGGAGACGGCACATGCGAGAAACATCGACCAGAAAACAGCGAACGTCACATTCAAGAAATCTCTCCAACTCTGGGAACGTTTCTTCAACGGGAGCAGAAAGCTCTGCACCGTCGCGACGGTTCTGGCAGCTTGGGATCGATCTTGATTGGGGGTTACACTTCTGCCCTATGAGGGCCTTATTGCAACCACACTTTCTCGACGGGCAAGAAATGCGTGGGGTACTGCATGGTCGCACATCGACAGGGTCAGTCACCGCTCTGCTCAGAGCCATTTGCATTCTTTGGAGACTATTCAACTATCCAATCATTGCTGCCACGAATTACAAGCTGTGTCCCCATATGGCTACACCCCCTCTGCACGAATTGATGCTCAAGAGTCAAGGTTGTGGCACGGTCAGGAAGATCCAAAAAGTGACTTCGAATTTATGAAGGGTATGCAAGAATACCATGGAAAGCGTTGAAGGGCATTGGAGATGACAAGGTCGCCCAGACCTGCAGTCCACCCTATGCAACAAGTCTTCCAAACTCTTTGTTTCGCCCCCCAATCAATACGACAAATCAGCAGAACTAATTGCTCCTGTTCCAACAATATGGATAATCAGCAATGCATGCGCCACATAACCAACCATCGAAAGCTGGGTATCTCAGCTGCTCGATTAGCGTAGCCATGAAGGGCTAAAATACCTTATTTACACGACGAACATATCACCTCTTACCGTTCTCGACAATGATTCGTCAAGGTCTACGTAAAGATGCGGATTGGCAGAGCCTTTCCGCAAAAGACAAACTTGATTGGAATGCGTTTAGAATTCGTAACGCGCTTTCCAGCTCACTCATGTTGGAAAGTGGCCATGGGGTCATTTCAGGCTACATTATTCTTTCGCGATGCAGAAGACATTGTCATATCCATGCTCTGCGTCAGGCATGGTATTGCCCACCCACGATCTGAGAACTATGTGTTTGATATGCTAATATTTCTTTGTACAGCATGGAATTCATCTAGGTAGAGTCCAGGCGACGCCACACCCCCAACGCCACTGGGACAAAACTGGTTGGTAATTGTTGGTTGATGCGCCTACATCGCAAGTCTAGCCTGGAGCGGCCAAGCATAGAAACACCAATTGTTCGTTCTCTTCTTCGGATCTTCCACGGCGCCCCCTCGACTCTTGCTAGGATGGCTCGAACTTATGCCTCGTAAGGCTTCAGGGCTTAGCACTCAATCGATGCTAAAATATCAGCCAAAACCGAAACTGCCGAGGCAACCCCACTGCACCTCAAAAGTCCACCAAATGGAATACACTTGCTCGACTTAGTTGGCGATGATGATCTGCTCAAGCGCACGGCTTAATCCACGAATACGGCTTCTACGGGAAGGCCAGAGTCTTACAGGAAGCCAATCATCTCGCCTCAGCTCGTCACTGATCATCAAGGACATATTCCCAGAAGCATTTGACATCATCCCTTGTCTCAAACTAGATCATTATTAATTAACCCACATCATGGCTTGTAGCAAAATCGCTTCATACAAAGTAGCAAGCAGTTCGGCATGCTTAGCAGCAGGAAAAAGGCAAGGTCAGAAGAGCTGAAAAATGACAAAGGCTTGTCCACTTCAAGCCAATCACTTCAAGCCAACGACTTGGTCGCAGATCTAAGCTTAAACTTACCACATGGCCGGTCGTCACAACCCTTTTTATTTCCAAGTACATGGCTCCAAGGTCCAACACCAGAACGCCTCGACGCCTTTAGGGGTAGCTTACTTACCATTCTGAGAAAAAAGTTCCCGACGCATGCCTAAAGTTCGACATTCATAACCGACGACCAAAGAGGCGGCTGCAGCCGTCATTGTGCATCAGGAACGATCTCAAATCGAAAGCATGAACAATAGGGGCTCGCCTAAACCCTCGTACTCATTTGCAACCGCCGTGCTCAACCTGTCGTTTTTTTAAGTCGTCCACATGCAAAATTTGGCTATGCGAACTTCTGGCCTGATTTGGGCGAGATAGCCGGGAACAGACGCTCGGCAGGGCCAAATACGATCCGTTCTCTAGGCAAGATGTTTCCTTTTTCACGAGGCCGGAAAATTATTGACAATACGAAACGCCACAGCATGGCAATTGCGCTGAATTGCGTCAGCCGTACTCACCAAAAGTCTTTCATTCGTAATTGCGAGTCATTCTAGGGTTGACACCTGCTCCAAGTATGACAGTACGTTTCAGCCCTACCTCACTGTCATCGCTTTGTCATCAAAGGTACATCTTCGTTGACATGTCAATTTGGCCCAACAAGGACTTTCTCCGAAGTGAGACTATCGATTCACTATGTGCACCTTGGGAATGTGACGTTGTACGCTATGGGGATGAGCCTTCATTCAGAGAAAGGGGCCGATGACAATACCCAGTGACATCTCGAATTACCTGCTTTGATTCATCAACACCTCCTCGGGCATTTCCCACTGTGATGATACACTCCATTTCGCCGAGGGCGCCCTAGCCGTAATCAAGGTGCTGATCTGCTGAGTGGACTTCACTCTGTGCCAAGATGTCTCGGGTCCACGTCCCCATTCGTCGGGAATCGCACACGGTCATCCATTCCCCTGTTTATATCAAGATATACTCTGCCTTTAACGGAAGACGACATGCAAATGTGTTGCTAGTGACGAGGCTACAACAGTGCTGTCTGAACTTTCAATGTACCAGTACATTGCGATTGAAGCAAGAAACAATTTGCACTATCGACTGTGCTCTGCGTTTGGTAAGGGTGACATCTCTTCATGATTTGCCACATGTTGGTGATATACCAAAGGAGATTTGAGAATGATATTGTGAGGAACATTTAGGCGGTTGATAGTCTTTGGAGATGGCGAAAGAGACGCGTGTCCAGCCAAGCTAAATTGAGTGGTAGTCCACACGGCAATTGCTAGGTTCTATCTTGATTTTTGAGTTCTGATCGGTCCTCATGAGTTCCCCTGCGGACGAGGCTGAATCGGAGTCGACCTTTTTTCCCGCTTGTGGGTCGGGTAGCGTGTCCATCGGAGCTCGATAAGATTATCTCCGAATCCGTTTCACCCACCAGTTCGGCGAGGCTGATCTAGTTCTGACTAAATTTTATTTCCCAAGTCAACGTGCAGTCGACTTGAACTACAACATACGAACGACGCACAGATCGAGTAGAAGCATCAGTCACCTGATCCGCCTGGGCAACGCTCTTTGTCGATTGTCGGGGACCCTTGGATGCTTGGACGGCTTGACGAGTAGAAGTGATCTTGAGAACGTGACTCATTGGCCGAGTTTGGGGCTTGGGAGGTTGGTATAGAGGTGCTTGAGGAGAGCAAATCTTCTTACAATTCTTTCAAGCTGGATTACAGACCGAGTCCATCCGATATGGCGCTGTCACGAGTCCCTGGCGATGATGAGATCTTTGTGAGTGGGTATGTGTTGTGTATTTTCTTATTAGATTGTAGCTAAACTGCTTAATCGTCGGAGTCATGCACGTGATGGGGTGTCGCTTCATCCCCCCCTTTACCTTCATTATCTTACGGGTATATGGCCCAATTAGAATCTGACTTCTCGACGCCTTCCCTACCTAACATATCTCTTCGGCCTCTCAAAGCAACGAGTTTTCATATGCTAATATCAAAACTAGCATGTTCGTACTGCGCCGCAAAGGGCTTCTTGAAAAGCACGGCATTACGCACATCGTCTCGGTGCTTGTCTACGACTTCAAGGATTACCAGGAGTTGGAGAACTACAAACACCTCCAGATCGACGCGCTAGATATGGATGATGAGAATCTTCTGGTCGAGTTCGAGAGGACCGGGAGGTGGATTGAGGAGGCGTTGAAGGTGGGTGGGAAGGTGTTGATTCATTGGTGAGTGACTGGATTTCTTTGTGGAGCCTTGAGCCTTCTACTCTGTTGTTGCCTTTGTTCACACTGATCATCTACTGGGAAAATATATTTCGGGAAGTATGTGTAAAGACGGATCTTGAGGTTTTCAAACTCGTTGTAATCGCCAGGCTTAGACATTCGATTTATTACCATGATTCTTATTATTTTTCATGCTCTCGATCACTGGCGAATTGTGAAAAGCTTATTACCAGTGTCATTTGCTCACTTCAAACTCCCCAGACATATCCCTGTTTGCTGCCTTATATCACTTTCATAATATTTGGTAACAAGAATTAAGACTAACTCCAATATAGCGCAATGGGCAAATCACGTTCGGTCACAATAACAATGGCCTTCCTCCTTCGCAAATACCCGGACCTGACTGTCACATCGGCTCTCGAACTAATCAGACAAGCTCGACCCATGGCTGAACCTAATGACGGTTTCATGGCTCAGCTCAAACTATATAAATGGATGGGTTGTCCGAGGAATATCGTGGAGCAACCAAAATACCAGCGATGGCTATATAAGAGAGAGGTAGACGAGGCACTTGCAACGGGGGTGGCGCCTGATAAGATCAGGTTTGAAGACGAACAAAACCAAGAGGTGGATAGTGAAAAGTGTACGGATGGGGAAGGTGACGTTGAGAAGGAGTTGAGGTGTAAGAGATGCCGGTACCTTCTACCTTTCTTAAAAAAATACACAAACTTCAAGTTGCTAACCATCTCTACAGCCGTACCCTAGCCAACTCAACCTACCTAATCTACCACTCTCCCTCCTCCACTCTCCCATCCTCCACGGCTTGCACCCACCATTTCCTCCACCCCCTCTCTTGGATGCGCCCCACTCTCTCCCAAGGCCTCCTCGCCGGCCGTCTCGAATGTCCCAACACTAAATGTGACGCACAGGTCGGTCGCTACGCATGGCAGGGCATGCGCTGCAGCTGTGGTATATGGGTCTGTCCTGCATTCAGTCTTCAAAAGGGCCGTGTCGATGAGATTATTCTCCCGAGGAAAAAGGAGGGCGTCGCGGTAACAGCTGGAGGTGCAGAAACGGATGAGGTCGTGAGTAAGATGAAGGGACTGGGGATTAGGCTACCGCCTGGTATGAAGGGTTCGAATCATGGGAAGGAAAAGGAAAATCTTTAGGTCGAGTTCGGCGTTGGTGATAGTGGATGTGGTGGTGAGGGTGTGCTGACGATGAGGCTCACTCTCGCTAAAGAAATGGGGTCGAGGATGATATGACATTGCTGAGGTCAGACGCAAATTCCTCCTAGAGCTTTGCTGACATGATCACATTTTCGCCAACACGAGTTTCAGCCCTTCCTTTGGAGGACACATCTACAACAGAGGCATATTACAAAAGAAAATGTCGGGAAGTCCGCGATACGACGTTGCTGGTTTGCGATAGACCGCAAAGCCCGAGATTTCGGGGACTAAGTTTGAGGGGGTGCTAAGGAATCGAAGTCCAAGATGCCATCTTTTCTTCGCCGAAATGAGGGCTTGCATTTTCTTACGAAATTACGAGAATATGTAAGCGACTTGGCTGGGCAAGTGGATACGAGAAATATAATAGCCTCGAATTATAAGTCTTCTGTGAACTGGCTACCAAATTTCCCAGCATATCGTTCGAGCTCATTAGAATACAACGTTAATTGTTTAATATTGTTATCATTTCCAATGATTCTTGCAACAAAACACCCACACAACTTCCTATGTCGGCACAATGACAGGGAAGATATCAAAAACAATAAAACATCTCCCCCGTTCTAAAAGAGATATTTAGCACAACTAGTATATCTACCCCACCCAGTTACCTCCATTCACATCAAACAAACCTGGGGAACATCATCTCCCTTCATGACCCTGATTCCTTCACATTTGTTGCACTCATTTCGAAGAATGACTAAGCTTATTTTCCTCCGAGACTGAGTGGAACTTCAAATTATCAGATAATGCATAGGATTTATGTTGGGCTTTTCTCCTTCGTGCGCGGAGAATATTCAGGTAGTGCTCAAGGGGTCAAGAGTAGTTTCGGGGATAATTGGCATATCAGGGAGGGAAACGAGAGATCGTTTTTCGCGACATCGGTATAGTGGAAGCAAGAACTTGGCTTGGAAGCGAAAGGAGATGTGTTGTTATTGAGATGGATAGAAAAGCTTATATAGATATGCAAACCGGTTTTCTTTCCTTTCTAGAGTGTTTTAATGTGTATGTAGGGTCGTTGATATGGTGAGTCGACTGAGTGTTTCGTGTTATGTGTGAGTTGTGGTGTTGAGTTGAGAGTGTATGATGTTGATGAGGAGACGTGAACGATAGTCACCACGCGTAGTTTGAAGTTCCATGCAGTTGATCTCGTCGATGGATAAGAAAAATACATTGAATCGTGGCACATCAGAGAGCTTGAAGCTCGGGGGAGGATCGGGAAAGCTCTAAAGCCTAGCAGGAAAGAATAAGTGTCATTGTGAAAGTAGGAGTTCTGTGATTGGAATTCCTAGTGTGCAAATACTGTTTAAGATGCTTCTCAAGTGACCTGAGCTTCCTTGGAATGAGTAGATTGGGTTCTTGTATAAAACATTTACAGACGATAGGCGAGTCTTACGTTTAAAATATGCTGAAGTCTAGAGTCTTACTTCTCCGTTTTGAGATTCGAGCTTTTCATATAACAGAAGGACACAGATCTACCCACCGGAGTGAAGGAGAGACTGAAATGCTAAAAGTCGTTGGTTGATAGTGCAGAAACAGGTTAGTGTGATCACCATGTCGAGAATGTTTGTGTTGTTAATTTGATCATGATCACTTTTACTGCCAATAAAACGCCACACAATCTTTGGGCAGAACACAATGTCTCTCAGGGCTGGCCTACTGTATTAAGAGATATGGGCTTGAAATTAACCAAATCAAATTGTTCGCACTCAACTCTTGAAAGGGGTAGAATGATTTCTTAGTCACTTCCAGTATCGATAATCCTCTTGGAAGGTCGATGCGTTGGGCTTGTTATGAGGCGAGCAACATCAGAAGATGTTCAGTAGATTTAAGGTATGCCATTATTTGTCAAATAGCTCTCTTGTAAGCTCAAATCATATTGATCGGCTATTGTTCACTTGAGATTGAAGGTCTATTTGACCCTGGATATAGAAAGATGCGGAGTAAAATAACTCCAGCGTGAGGGTAGACTATTCATATTATCCGAGTCTAATCCATATTTAGTCCAATCCTTAGATCGACTTGGATTAGACTCGATTGCTCTCCCTTAGACTGGTTTTGACCTAGGGGATTACTCAATCCAACTCGTTCCATTTCTCAGACTGAGTTCTAACTCGAAGCAAATAGAGCATCTTCTCTACAGAATTCGACTGAACTTAATAATTGTTCTCCCCTAACATCATACCCAATCGTACGGATGCAGGTGTCACGAAAAACTAAGTTATCTGTAGCGCTTAGTCTTTTGAGGCTACTCATCATCGACCGCCAAACAGGCTATCCATTTTAGTAAGCAGCTGGTCCGACCAGTCTGATAGTAAAAGCTTCCAGGAGGCTAAGGCTTAGCAAATTCTCACCACAGTCATGATACCATGACATCAAATAGATAGGCAACAACCATCATAGCCTTTCTTTCGTAACCGTAAAGTCCGCCGATATATCCGATATCCTTAGATCATTTGTCAGACATTTCGTTTCTATCCCTAGATCTTACTTTCATCCCAATCCCGGTGCATGGAAAAACAGACTGTCAAATGTGCAGTCTCCACTACCAGGCATCCAGGATCGAGAATCTTCCTAGAGTTCTGACATCAAAAACCCTGAGGATAAAATGTTCGCTGGAATTGCGGCTTGTCTCATCCACCAAAGTGAACTGCCATTCCCGTCTCAAAACCTCGCCCCTTTCTTCGTAAGCGAGCTTTTGGACTCCTGCATCGCGGTCGCAAACAATGTCGATTAATATTCAACTGTCAATTTTGTGACCACAAAATCTGGTTAATTGAGCATTAACCATTTGGTGTTTGATGCCTCAGCAGAAGCTAAATCAAGAAAGGTGCTTGCAAAGCTGACATCACGTGACCGGATACAAGCAGTAAGACGGCGACGGAAAGATCCACCAGTTTTCCTATTGTATTTGGTGCTTGCCGGTTACATCACATGCCCTAGAATCTAAAGGCTGCTTTATATGTCTTGAAATTATTGAGTTAGTATTTTTATAAAGTTTTGAGGTCAGAAAATTGTCTTTTGCTGGAGGCTGAAGCTGCCTGTCGTCGGACTATTCCCACCAATTTATCTCGCTTTCGCAACCAAAAAACCGGATTGGGATGAGGGAGCTGAAACAGATCGTGCGGTGTCGGAAATAGGCGTCTGCTAAACGTAATTCGATCTTTCGATATTATCTGGTGTGAAATCTGGGCGACAGTATGTTCCTGGCTCTGAGATCATGTATTCCATCTTAAAATGAAATATAGGGGTTGATAGTGCGATTGCTGACCTCTGATTGGAAAGGATGAGGATCGCAGGATCGTGTTTTGTGCGGCTTCGCCTATCTCTTGGACTCCTTTCCAGGGCTCTTCTAAGGAAGAGATTTTCGGTGACGGGTACAGGCTGAACTATATAACTCTAAAATGCCCTTTCTGGAGATCAGGGGCAAGCTCGATCAAGTACCAAATGATCTACTCAGGGTCAAGTAAGATGTACTTCTATGCCCCTATTCAGTTCGCAGTTGCTAGTCTCACCCAGCCAATGCTCTAGCCCTGAGACAAGGCTGAGCTAAAAAGCACCCATGTCAATCCATAAGAAGCAATATATCTTCCATATACGGGCCTCGAAGAACTAGCATTGATGGTGACAACAAACGTTACTCTAAACACGCCAGATCCTCTCTGATTGGTGGTAAAACCTATGCTCAATGCACAGTGTAGTCAATTGTAATGTAAGAAGTGACACGCGCATTCACGAATGTACTCGGGATGTGCGTCGCTGCCCATTTTGGCCATACTGTAAGCACAAGCGGGTGCTATTCTGCGCACGGGCGAGTGAGCTCATACGTCAAGTCCTTGGCATCTTACATCCATGTTGACTACGACCCTTGAGGTTCGATTCCAATTTTCTGGAAGGCCCGTCTGACTGTGACAAATGACTGAGTTGGATCTAGGGTGGTTTGGAGATACTCCACAAATATGCCGAGACTGACTTCTATACCGATCTTTTGTAGCTGCCGAGGAAGGTTTCGCGATAACGAGATGCAATATATGGTTGATCTTTGATATGACCTAAGATTATTATCCCAGCGGAGAAGTATGGCACAAGGCTGGCACTTCTCAATAACGATGTTGCCTCTAAAGTTGAGAGATGTGCAGGGCTTTGAGAGAGATATGTTTCACTGAGACGGAGATGTTATTAAGACTCTCGTCTTGTGGATAGCCTGTAATGGAGCTTAAGACAATAGATGTCTAAACAAAGTCCAAATTTCATTTAAAGCGTCTCTTAACGCCTCAAAGACCACCGAAATATGGATGCTAAAGCAAGCAAGTGTGCCTTGGCCTCAGGTTGATGAGGATATCGATGAGCTTTGCAATCAGGCTACTGTACAAATAGAACCTTCTATGAAGTTGAATGTGCCGGTGCAATTGATAAATGCTTTGCTCAAATCAGGAAGAGCCGCTAGTGCATTGATTGCTGCATAGGAAAATCTACCTCGCAGTCTGCCCATCAGGTGGTGGAAGGTAGAAACGGTATGTCCTATTTTGTTCAAATTTAGGTCAAGTTCCCAAGCGAATCATTAGGATAAGCGCAAGATTAACATTGCTTTGTATTCCATTCAGAGGAGATGTTAACGCATGCTTTTGAGGCATTCGAAGAATCAAACGTTGCTGGAATTGGCATTTAGTGGGACCAACAACCATTGAGTGCAGGTGTTTGCCAAAGGTCTTTCTCAATCTGTAGACTGCTCCGTGTTGAATTACTGCACAATGCTGGGAGGAAATGTACGAGTTTTCATCCGGCATCATGGATGATGCAGGTCATGTCCAATGTTTCCTGAAGAGTACAACTTGAAAACGCGGGCAGTGAACGAAAGTGCTGCGAGGCTGCCCTGCATTGCCCTCACAAGTGTATGTAGGTGAAGTGCTTTTGGACACGCGGGACGACGGTCCTATGGAATCCTGCCACTTTGGTGTGCTAGCATGGAAATATTATTCTAAGTATGACTGCGTCTGATATCGAAAATTTGCGGGGAAGGTCGGAGAGCCACAATCGCACCTAAGAACGCCCTAGTTTATTTGAACGGGATCACAATGGCTATGTGTGGCTTGATCGCGGAACTTGAGAGGATGTCTCGAGAGCTAGCCAGGATGACTCTCTGGGTAGCCTGTGAAGTGGGCATAGGAACGATTGGCGAATTGAGCTCTAGCAGGTGCTGTTTTCACGGGTGAACAAGGCGTATCTGCTGATGGAGGGGGAAGGACGATACTGGTAGAGGGGTTCAAATGGTCGAATCAGGCAACACCTTGGGCAAGGGTTGGAAGGTCGAGATGTAAGCACTAAGAAGGCACGAGGACCGGAAGCGAGACATCGGACATATGGCAAGACACTCTGTAAGGCTGTTGAATGTAACCAGAGATACGATTGGTCAGCGGAGACGAAACATGCTTATGATGAGTACTGAAACCACGACTTTTGTGATACCGTAGGCTGTTTGTGGATTTCGGCAGGATATCGGCCGTTGAATGCGATTTGAAAGGTCCAGTGGAGCTCTCAGCCTTGAACAATACGTCCTTGCCGATTGATCAAAGTTCGCAGAGCAAGGATGGAACGCACACGGCGAATTCCTAACCAATACAATGACAATTTCGGAGAACTGCAGTCTAGGATGAGGGTGCCGGCCAAGCAGCGGGTCGATCATCTAGGGTGTATCGTATGCGGTCATCTTAATGTGAATAGTCGCGAGGTGATGCGGATGACGAACCGCATACCGGTATAGACTGTCTTATTTACAACACGGAACTCACTACTAAAGAGGCAATTTTATCGTTCTGCTTCTTTACCGGTGTTGAAGGAAGAGTTGGAGACCCATAGCTGACTGTATCTCACCAAACCGGCTTCTGTGAGACAAGATTGATGGCCATCAAGGTTACGGTGTTTCACACTTATGTTTGCAAGCATGCTCGTTTCCGATGGTTCTTGATGATGGTTCGGCCCGGAGTGTAATCTCATTGCCGGTTCGGCATCTTCCCATCAACGAACTTGCCAGACACTTCCACGAGAATTGTCTGAACAGATCTACAGACTTTCGTGTAGATCATGGGAACCCTTTGGGAACCTGAGGGAAGAGACTTGGATTTTGTAGTCGCTCTCGATTCCGTCTTGCGATTTCAGCGTTCCTCTTCTTATCAATTCGTTGTTGGTAGAAGGTCTTGACCAAGGCGAACACTCTTGGCTCTGCTTCTGTTTCGACATCCTCAACCTTCTTCTATTCAGCTGTAAGTAATTTTATCACTTTATCTTTCATGGAAATCATCACCTTTTCTTCGACCTTCTTATCATCCTTCTCGCTATCTTCCTTTTCAACCTTGTCTTTCTTATCTTTGTCTTTCTCCTTTGCCTTTTCCTTTTCCTTTTCCTTCTCCTTCTTCTTTTTCTGCTTCTCTTCGAATTCTTGCTTTACTCTCTCAACCTCAGCTTCCATTTCTTTCTTCTTTTTGGCTGCAACGGCAGCCTCGTCAATAATTGGAGTGCAAAATTTGCGGTCCTTGATATGCCCAGGACAAACATAGAAAAAATCCTTCCAAATTGTTAGAGAGTGATTGCATCATTATATCGACAGGCAAGACCGACTTTGTTCTCGGGAGCAACAAGGACGCTGGTGCTTGGTTTGTAGCATATTTCACAGGCTTTGGAAGCAGTATCAGCAACCTTGCGGTGTGTGTATATATTCGAGAAGGAGGCCATTGTGAGACGGATCCGAAAAGGGTTGAAGAAGAAGATGTATTGTTTGACTGTTCACTAATATAAAATGGACTTGCAATGGTTGTCTTGACGTTGGAAAGAGCGCTCATGTGATGCCAGCGGCAACCCCGCTGAGTCATTAACAGTGGGTATGACTGCGGGGCGGGTAGCAACGGCAAGCAGCCGCATGTCGCGTCCTCTATCGGAGTGAGGGGCAGATAATTTTTAGATTTTTGTTATCAGCTGCTGATCGAATGCACTTAGAAAATTGTTTTTAAAGCACAACAACTTTCTTTTTCAAATTTGAAGACACGCAGGATATCAATTCATTCTAGCCATGGCATCCGAACAAATCAGAGCACCAGGCAGTAAGCCAGGGGAGAACATGCTTTGGGGAGGACGATTCACAGGTTTGACTCATGTTTGGGAGTTACATTGAATTGTATACTAACCAATTTGCAGGTGGTCTTGATCCTCTGATGGTCTCCTATAACGAATCTATCTACTTTGATTGCAAATTGTATGCTCAAGACATTGCCGGCAGCGTTGCATGGGCACGCGCAAACCACAAAGCCGGAATCCTCACCTCCGCCGAATTCTCCGCAATCGAGTCTGGATTCAAGACGGTCAAGGAGGAATGGGACTCTGGATCTTTCAAGATCATCCCTGGTGTTGATGAAGATATCCACACGGCAAATGAGCGTCGATTGGGAGAGATTATCGGAAAGGAGATTGGAGGGAAGCTTCACACAGGGCGTAGCCGGAACGAACAAGTTGCGACAGATATGCGGTTGTGGCTGAGGGACGAATTGAGAAAAATTGAAAGCTACATGGTAGACTTCCTGAAGGTAACAGCTGCCAGAGCGGAACAGGAGATCGATCACATTATGCCAGGCTATACACATTTGCAACGCGCGCAACCAATTCGATGGAGTCACTGGATGTTGTCATATGGAACTGCTTTTGCATCTGATTTAGAGAGACTGCGAGAAGTTATTTCTAGGGTCAACTTGAGTCCATTGGGAGCTGGTGCTTTGGCTGGAAACTGCTTTGGCTTAGACAGACAGGCAATGGCTAAGGAGCTTGGATTTGAAGGTCTATTGTGGAATAGCATGGCAGCTGTCTCCAGCCGTGACTTTGTTGTCGAGGCAATGCAGTGGGGAAGCATGTGCATGTTGCACATGTCTCGGCAAGTCTACATTGAATCAGATCCCAAGTTGGCTGGTGTAAGCCAAGTGTCCAAGATAGCTAATTGTTTGTTGTAGATGGGCCGAGGATCTCATCATCTACTCATCTGGAGAGTTCGCATATGTTAGATTAGCTGACGCCTACTCCACCGGAAGCTCTTTGATGCCACAGAAGAAGAATCCCGATTCTCTGGAATTATTAAGGGGAAAGGCTGGTCGTGCCTTTGGTCAGATGGCAGGCCTGATGATGACTGTCAAAGGTCTTCCGAGTACTTATAACAAGGATGTATGCAGCACTCCTAGAGTAACTCAAGCTAATCGACAGACATTACGCTAATATGCTTATTACAGCTGCAAGAATCATTAGAGCCAATGCTCGACCACGTCAAGACTGTCTCAGATAGTATCCAGATCGCTACAGGTGTCCTTAGCACTCTCACCGTCAACCCTGCCAAGATGAAGGCGTCCCTTGAGTCAGTTGACCCCTTCCCTTCCCTTTCCATTATCATTAACTTCTACCCCCAGTCCTTTCATGCTAGCAACCGACCTCGCAGACTACCTCGTCAAGAAAGGCGTTCCCTTCCGCGAGACCCACCACATCTCAGGCCAATGTGTAGCATTCTCCGAGAAGACTGGCACACCCATGAACGAGATGACCCACGACGACTTCAAAGGCATCGATGCCCGCTTCGGAGAAGATATACTGAAGTGCTTCGACTACGAGGTCAGTGTTGAGCAGCACAGCGCGCAGGGTGGTACCGCACGAAAGAGTGTGTTGGAGCAGGTCGAGGTCTTGAAGAACATGTTAGCTTAGAGTACAAGGGGGATTTACTAACAAAAACTCTGTGTGCTTTAATATGATACCATAATTTCAGGCGTATAAAAGTCCTTTCAATCCTTCCTGCTATTGTGCCCTTTTGTGAAATGCGTGATGACATCTTGCCGATGTTATTCACCTCAAACTTTGACTTCATGAAGAGAAAAACGCCCAAAACAACTTGCGACACGTCAAACACCAGCCCAGCGAATTCAAAGATACCCGAGCCATTGCTTTACATTGGTGCTGCGGGCACAACCCTCGAAGTGGCATTTCAAGATAAAGGAGTAAGTTCAGGCCTAGAGACGAGAAAGAGGTTGGTGGAGGAGATCAATAAAACTTCACCTATTATCAAGGAGCAGTTTGATGCAAGAATTAACCTTGGATTCAGGGAAAAGGGAAGGGATAGAGGCTAATCAGGGGGGAGATACAGAAGTAAGTTCTTTTGGATCAAGCGTCAAATTGCGCCAGACATGCCTAAGCGAGCTGCCAAGCAAGAGGCAGAAAATGACGAAGATGAAAAGGGAAAGGATGTAGAAGAGAGAAAGGAAGAGAAGACATTTGGAGAGGTTGATAATACTACCACCAGTACCAAGGACTCTGATTACGAGGAGGGAGAGGAAGGGAAGAGCGAGGATGAGAATTAGGGTATGTCTTCACGCATTTTATGCGCGACAGTTGTTTTGATACAGGGGCTAGATTGGGGTATTTTGTTCTTTTTTTTTGTTCAAGGGGAGCTGTGAATTGTGTTTGTGAGGGCATGGACTAAGAATATTCTCTTTCATCCGCTGCAGAGAGTGTTATTGGGTAATAAAACTCTGATGATTATTAGTGAGAGTCTATCGTCACTTGCCCTAAGGACTAAGAGTTTACAATTCTTCACCTATTCAACAAGCCGCAAACTCTTCTTCTATTAGGACGTCAACTTGACGTGATTTGTGGGGGGCAGGGGTAAGCTAGGCTGTAGTAAAAGCCAAGGGATATTATGTTTCGTTCCTAGCAAATATTTTCATTGAGTTAATGATGCCCTGAATTTCAAATGAATGAGTGGGTCCCAGATCCCAGTGTCCAAGAATCAACAAACCAACACCTCCTCAACACATGACAATATCCTCTTCCTGTAGCAGCTCTAATGAAATCGTCTGCCGCCAACGTAATAGTTCACGATAGAGAAATCATCTCTCACAATTTGATAACTGAGGGGCTTTAATCGCCATATACCTATCGGAAAGTATATCAAGACTTACTCTATATAATTCGCTCTCAAGTCCTACACTCTTCAAGCTGCATCATCTAGCGTAATTTTTCGTCCTTACCATGAACCAAGACGGTGACTTTAGAAGGCATCTTTGGTGCTTTACTCGGGAGTACATTCCGAGCCACCTAAACACTACTCAGGGGAGCCTTACCAGAGCTCTAAACATTCGATGATAATTATCATAGGGCAGAGACAATGTGATTGATCGTCTTCTTCGAATTTGAATGGTTCTCAGATAGATCTATAATCAAGTCAATGACAACGTGGCAAGGAACAGCGTCAGAGTAGAATCGCCGCTATATGTAATGCGTAGCCATCTTTTGCACTCCCATATGCCCGGTTCTTTGAATAAATTCCTCAACGTATTCATTTTCCACATGGTCGAATCCACATATTGGAACCATTCAAGGTGCAACTACTTTGGCTTATAATTGAGAAGACACTTGCAAATAAAAATTCTGTAGTCAATGAACCTGCTCTTACTTGACAAGATGACAAGTCAGAGCCGTGGACAATAGTAAGTAAATTTTTATCTTTATAACTCATATCATTGATCATCAGTAAGTGCAAGTTGAAGTCAAAGCGAGTAAATTTAGTCTACTTCCTACACGCCTACCGTTGAGTATCTCTCTTGTGTGTATCAGACGTCTAGATACAAACCCTTAGTGGTAGCTGAAGAAATGGAAAGTAAGGAAAAGTAAATTCTAATTGCCGTGAGGAAGGAGGTGTTTTAGGATATTCTTGCTCTGTAGGGCAGTTGTTCATTAAGTGCAACAATCCATCAATCTTTCCAATGGTTTTAGATACCAACTAACCTTCCTCTATTTCCCTTGCTCAAGATCCAGAACAGATAATCATGCCCCAATCTACCACCCCATCTCCACCTTCTAAGCTACTCACTTACAAACCAGCAGTGCCCCAACCACGGCCTCGGACCAATAACACACCAGCGAAAGACTAGATTTCTGACCACCTACCTTCTCTACATGACTGCCAGTACTTCAACTATCATCTGTCTAGGTTCGTTGTTCAGCGAGCTAATTGAGAACAGTTGTGCAGAGATCTCCTGTAAGGTCTGCGGAAGTCTTAGGGCACTTTGGATGGTAGTTAAGACAATGAAACTCAGCGCACCTGAGGGGGTTCCCCTTCGTCTAAACCTTGTGATCTAGAACGAGGAGAGTTTTTGAGGTTTGTTGTATAAAGGTGTGTTGTCCGCATATCATATCAACCAAAGGATTATGTTACGCCGACTTCCTTGTCTTGTGTGGTTGGAAAAGAGGGGGGGGAACATGTTCGAATCAAGACATTGCTAAAGCACTAGATGTAACTAGGAGTGCATTGAAGGCCGATATGGGTTGAGTGGATTATGATATGGGCAGTTATACATTTCTTCTATTTTCACCCAACCATCGTCCTCGTTTATATTTTCATGTACAAGTAATCTAACACACTATCTCTACACTCCCAACAACCACTCATCCTGTCGTCTATCTCTCGCCTCAGCAGCATCAATATTCGTCGCGAGCTGCTCCATCACAAAAGCAGTCTCAAAATCATCAGGTTTCCACTTTTCCTTGATCTGATCCCACACTTCCATCGTCCTAGCTTTCCCCGAGCACTTCGCGAAAGCCTTAACCGCCCACATTGCCATCCAACGAGATAGGTGGAGATCTGATGAGTTGGATTTGAGAGCGGTCATGTATGATTTCCATACTTTTTCTAGGCGTTTGTTTGTCCATTCGGTGTATCGGATGCCGCCGTGGATGGCGAAGCCTTTGAAGAGGGTGAGGAATAGAGCACCGTGAACGGGGATATGGTAATGCTTCATCTCGTCGAGAAGTTTGGTGGTTTTGCTCAGCTCGCCTGCTTGAATGGCGAAGTAGTTGATGAGGATTCGGTAAGTGTGGATATCCGGAGCAATGATGGACCCTTTTTGGTGCTGAGCAAGTTTCTCAGGGTTACCTTTCGCTTGGATGGCAATGCGCTTCAGTGTTCTTGTTATTGCTCTCTTATGGAGATAGTGTTTTGGTGAAAGACGAGGGCGCTCTTGGTGAAAGTACATTGCCTTCATCCGCTCGTAAATGTTTTCTGCTGCGTTGGCCTCGTAGGATGCGACAAGTGCAGATATCATAGCATTGAGTACGACAGTATCGACGATCTCACCGGCTTCGACGAGTGCTTTGTAAGCTGCACGAGCACCATCCCCATTCCGTCGCAGGCCAGAATAATGGATCAGACTGACATGATGATAACGATCATAGGGCAAGCCTCGAATTTCCATTTCCTGGTAGATCATTTCAGCAAGCGAGAATTTGCCAGCCTTGCATGCCACATCGAAGAGAATATTGAAAGTTGTAGAAGTAGCTTTGACGCCAGCCACTTGCTCCATCTCCCTCCACATGTGAAGCGCAGCCTCAACCTCGACTTCACTAGATCTGCCAACATAGCGTGCGGCGAATGATATTGCACTGTTCCATTCCATTGAGGTGAGTGGTATGGCAGATTGCTTCAAATCATCCAGAACAGAGAGGTATCTAAGCATAGAACGCTGGTCTTTGTGCTCAATCGTGTATAAAATTCGTAGGAATAGATGCCTTGTCTTCGGGTCGAGATATGTTACCCGCGGGTTGGGAATCTCTCTGTATTTCTGATACAGCTTCTCCGGATCCACATCCTTATTACACATCAAATTCTTCAGACTTGCCAGAATGATTTTAGTCTCGGCGTCTGCTGGCCATGTATAATTCGGAGGTGGCCATTCGTCTTTTATCTTATCCGAGATCGTAAGATTGGGAACATCGGAAGGCTGATAGAGGGGCGGTCCATCGACTAATGGCAAAGAATCTGTCAATGATCCTCCATCATAACCATCCACCAAGTCCAAAAGCTCCTCTTTCGTTCTATTCGGCTCCTGCTCTATATATCCCACGTCTTTATAATCAAGCGCGTTGGTATATTGCTGGCGTAAGTAGGCAATATTTTGAAGTCGCCGTCGCTTATCCGATATTTCTGGTCTTTGTGATGAAAAGAATGTATTCTTGGTAAGTACCTTCGGAGTGTGCTGATGGCAACTGCTAGCATTGGCCAGTGATTTGATGAACCATGATTCAAGGGTTGGATTGGAGGAATTGACCATCGCAGAAGGTATTCGGGTTCGTTTTTCATGTTTCCGTGGGCGCGTGGATAGAACAGACTCGGGCGGGTATAGGAAAGAAAGCACTTGTCGATGTGCTACCTTCGAGACGAGCGAGCTTGTCGAAGAGGGAGAGCTGCAAAAGGTGGACATGAGCCGCCTAACATTGTGAAATATTCGTCACCGATATATTGACAACATTGATGACAATGCGCTGGCTCCAATCCTTTGCTCAACAGAGCAATTGTATGTGGTCGGCTTACACGGTTGACGGTACAGAGGTATGCTTGCTTCCAAAATGTTAAGATGAAATCTAAGGTGCTTGTTGCGGGGCGGCGAAATGATATTCCGCCACATTTTGTACCCCTGTCAAAATGTTATTGATTGCACGACTTCGATGCTTCACGGTAAAGAGCGCAATCGAAGCAGCCAGGCTCTGGTAAGAAATTTGTGTGTTATATTGATACCCAACCTCAAACTAACGAAGATTTGAACAGATCATAAATTGACTCCACCATGGGAGTCCGCAACCTCAAGCCGGCCCGAGTCTACCAAACCGCAGCAGCAGCAATCAATGCTTCACGAGGTGCCCAACCACCACCATGGTTCTCGACCATCGAATCGATCCCTCCAAGTGAGATCTTAACACGGCCACAGCCAGCAATCCAAAGGGGTAAAATAAAGCGAAATTCGAAGAGCCGGAAACCAAGCAAGAGCTTCCAACCACTCCAAATTGTATACTACGAGGATCGACTGAGGAAAGCATTTTATAGCGATCATCCATGGGAACTTGCACGGCCACGAATACTACTGGAGAATGATGGTCGGGATGCACAGAAATGCAACTGGCAGAATATTCAACAGCCAGGGATTCCTTTGACGGGGGAGAGGTAGGATTTATGAGCTGATATTTAAAGGACGCTTGGCTGACGTCTTGAACAGTGTAGTACAGAGGCAGGTTTATCTTATGGATGTGGAGGGGAAAAAAAAGATGGAGGCGTATGACATTGCCCGGAAAGAATTCTACGCGCTACGACACGAGGAAGAGGTTGAACGTCGAGTCGCAAAAGAAGAAGCACTCTGGTCAGGGGCTTACTTTGGGAAGGGGGCTTTGGAAGTTGGTATGGAGTTGGAAGACAAGGTGTATGAGGAATGGAAGGATTGGGCCTTAATACAAGCAGAGCGGCTTGATTTGACTCGACAAATCGCAATCAATAGACCCACGGAAGATGCTGTTGAGCCTGCTGAAGAGCATGAAGTGGGAACTACTGAGGATCTTGGGCCGATTGAAGACCTTGATATACCTCTACCGGGGGCTAGCTCAGCGGAAACAGATCCACGATTTGCTTCTGTTGTGTAGTATAGAGCACATCTTTGTAAGATACCGAAGAACTGTATGTGTAGCTAGCTTGCTTGATTTGTCTGGCCACACTCCCAATACCAGATGAACCAATCTCGAACAAAGAAAATTGTTTGAAGGAGATGTGGTAACCCATTTGTGTGGATGAATATTGCCCAGGCTACGAGTACAATTTTGCACAACTATCAACTCATGCTGGTAGATTCTCCCACACAAAGCCCTGCTATTCTACAAGAAACCCTCTCCACTCAACCCGTTCCATTCCACTAGGACCATTGATCTCTTTAGCCAATGTCTCCCACTGTACCATGAACTTCGTACATAAACCCAACTTCAACAAAATCTTCCCACTCAAACTCAGTGTCCTCACTCTTGCCCAACTTTCAATGTAGATGACCTTCATTGTCCACAGAGGCGCCAAAGCAAAATACTTCAATATGGTAGCAGCGAAGATGACGATGACTGCAGTCGCAGGTCCGTTGGTCATGATGAGATCGGGAAATTGACCCGGAGCTGACCTAGAATTCCGTTTCGATTCATACAGAATTTTAAAACAGCCGAACAAGCACCATAACGCAGAGAATGGAGTCGAGTACAGAGGCTGATGGATCTTTCGTGCTCGAGGCACAGTCTTCACTTCCCAGATGCCGGTGGTAGAATCATATTGTCCAGCTTCGGTGACACGGGCCAATCTCTGAGCGTGCTGATTCGATCTATCCTGAATACATTTTTCAATCTTAGATGCTTTGCCAGTTGAGAAACTGTCGCCAGTCGAGACGATATAGGTGCGATGCTTGTATCTCGTTGGATCAACATTTCGCAACAGAGACATCATCTCAGCCGTATGGCCGCCAGATCCTAGAACAACCACGATGTGTGATGGGCCAGTCTTTGGGTATTTGATGTTAGGGTTCCAGTGCTTGCGAGAAGCAGAACGAAGCACGTAGAGCAATCGCAGCTAAAAGACTGTCAGTCTGGACTCATAAAGGTGTTCAAGGGCAAACGTACAAACGCGGTAGTGAGAATAATTAAGGTGGCTGCTGTGAGCAGAGGTAAGACTGAGATTGGTGACATTTTGAGGCCACGATGCTAATAATTGATCTGGCGAGCAGACGAGCTTTTGACGTGGATATATTTGAAAATTTTAGGAGCAAGGTATCTCATATATTCGGGATAAGCATGATCCGGCGAGAGCAGACTGGCTGTTATAAGGGGTTGTCGCTTGCTATGGTCCTCGTCGTCACTAAAATCCGCGAAGTAGGAGCTTACCGTCGCTCCTTTCCTCTCAGTGTGAACGACGAAATCTTCGTTAATTTAGGTTCTTGCGCGTCAAGAAATATCGCGTTGGTGGCGAGGTTTCTTCCTTCCTTCTACCACACGTTTTCTCGACAGGTTGATATACTATAGATATCAATCTCTTCGTTTCAAACGCTCATAATCATTCTAAGGCTTACAATTGTACTTCAATTCACAATGATTTTCTTTGCCGAGAATTCCAACTGTATATGAGTCTCTGTTGCCCTCAATGCGCTTTTCTTCATCGTTTACTTGATCAACAAGTTGTCAGGAGCATTTTGATATGAAGAAGTGAATTCGTCTATGGGTTTATGCCAAGGATCTCCATCATCCTTGTCTCCTAGATCCCTGCAGGGACGTGCAGCAAGCCATGTTGTCACCCGAAATAATTCACCACCACACGAACACAACCATTCTCCCTCGGTCACAACAACTCTAGCTATGGACTCATGGCGCCCAAGGCACGCAACAAGAACCTTGTCTGCTTCTACTGTGGCAAGAAGTCCGGCATCAAATATGACGGACTTATCACTCACTGGGACTGTGGTAACTGCGAGGCGGAAAACTATCTCGACGAAGTAGGTCCTCGATGATTTCTCTCAATTCAATATGCTAACTCGCTGTAGAATGGGGAGATAACGGATCCTCCTGTCGCTAATACTACGGCCTTCGCAGCGGCTGCTGACCGTACATATGCTATTCCTCGAGAAGATATTTTTTCGTCTTCCGCAGCCAGAGACTCTCCCTTCTGCGCTACATGCCTGAACAACCAACACCTATATAGGGCTTCGCTCTCGCAATTCGATGTCGAGACTGACCCAAACCATCCTGAATTTCGCGATAGGGAGAAGAAGTACTACAAGTACAAGGCCACTATTGAGAAGCTATATCCTCAAGTATGCGAGGATTGTCAGCCAAGTGTCATGGAGCGCATGAAAGCAGCTATGAAAGTTGCACAATCTGATTTTCTGGGACGGAAATTAGCTAAATCTCGGGAGCAGCGAAAGCTGAGAGCAAATGCTCCTTTGATCTCATATCCCAATTATGGTACTATAGGACTCTGGGCTTGGTATGGTGGACTGTTTGGAACGCTCTTATGGAATGCTTGTTGTCTGGTCAGAGGTTTTCAGGATAGCCTCCCTCCTTTGCCCTCGAGTTTAAATCATCCCAGTATACAGCGCACTCTGGATTTCAGCGTGCCTCTACTCAGCAGGGCAACTTCCACTACCTGGGCATGGTATATGTTACTATGTACCATCTTGGGGCTGCTATGGAATCCTTACTTTGAGCCTACCAGTAGAGGCTTTAGGTTCCATATCAAAGGCACCTCCAACTGGTACAAGTTTCAGCTCATCATAATGTTCACACGTGGCTTTCTATGCTACATCATGGGCACGAATGTTCTCTCAAATCCGTATGCTGAAGCGACTCTTGCGGCTCATGCTATGTCTTCTTTATTCAACGTCTATGTACGTATCATGTCATCCTCTAACATGCGTTACTTACTAACTATTCTCAGCTAGCTTTGGCTGCCCATCGCTCTATATGGATAGACATGACCCCGCTATGGTCAACCCCTGCAAAATTTTCACATGTGGGAACAGGATCACGATCCAGTAGTCCAGAAGGGCAGAACACTATGATCAATGCACTCTATAATATTGAGAACTCCGCAAGTACTCCTCGACCAGTATCACCACCATCTCCCGCTACATGGAATCATTCTCCTGTCCCCAGCGGCTACAAGAATCGAATTCCGAGCGCCTATAATGCGCCAATTTCGAGTGCCTACGGTACATCAACGTCAACACCATACACCAATGCCAACCCCATCTCTGGTCTGAGTACTTCTAGATCTCGTCAACCATTCTCTGTCAATAAGAGCAGCAACTTATATGGAATTGGACTCGATGACATGAATACACCTTCCATTGCTTACGGTCAAACTCCAATCCTTTCACAGCAAAACAATGACAATGCTGGGGAGATGGATTGGTCGCCTACTACAAACAATCAGTCACAACACCGCGCTTTTAAGCCTTCTACTCGGGGTGAATCATCCAAACTGTTCGGCGAATCACCTGTTTCTGACCAACCTTCTGCTTTCTGGTACAAAGTACCTCCTGCGCCAATTACTCCAGCACACCGTCTCCGTAATCCTCCAAATTGTTCCCGCTTGCGTGTATCCTCCCAGGAGACAAAGCAAAACATCTTCAACAATGTTGTTCGCAAAAATTCGGATCCGAAAGCTGGTTTTGGTGGAATGAGCCTGAACGATGATGCTCAACCACGCCAAAATGCCGAATTTGCTCAGCCCAAGTTCTTTCCACCTACAACCGAAGACGACTCGACGAAAGACCTTGTCAATGCTTTTATGAGTACTTTTAAGCTGTCTAACGAGGAGCAGGCAGACCCACAAGTGGTGTCGAGACATGAATCTCGAAGATTGAACACCTACCAGGCTCTAGCTCTTGCTCTCGGGTTTATTATCTGGAAGATTACTTATACCTTAATAGAACTGGAAAACTTAAAGGCATTGGTGCTATCCAGTGCTATTCTCGTTGCCTTGCGCAACATAAAGGAGAATTGGTTTGCAGTCGAGCTATTCACCTTCCATCGCGGGGCTGAAACCCTGTTCGGTGTCCTCGAGCTTCTAGCTACGTCCTACGGAATTGTACAAATCTGGTGGCGTGGGAATTCTGAGTGTCTGAATTGCGAGTCGCTTGGGAGCATTTTGCTCGCGGCAATGTTTGTCCACCAAGTTTGTTTAGCTGCTTTCAAGCAGTAGAGAGGTTTTTTTGGGCTATGTTTAGTTCTTCGTTAGCGATATTGGAAGCATTGGAATGGCGTTTGGGGCTTTATAGGTTGCTTTGTGGAGTCGATATTGGATTGGAAATGTAGAGTAGGGTACACAACTGAGATCAATTGAGCAATCACGACTTCTGAACCATTTTCCGTTTTGCTGGATGTGCTTGATACGTGAGGTTGAACGACAGGCTTCAGTGGAGAACATATAGATTAAAAAGATTCTTGTCAAAGTCGTATCTAGTTTAGATTTAAACTGATAGAATGTTTGACAATGGTGGGTAGAATAAATGTATCGAAATAGGATTCCGATGAGGGAGACACCGTTCTCTCTAGCTTCTTCTCAAGTTTATATTTCTATACACTAGAAGCTCTCGAGGTAGTAGTACATCTAAGTCTTTTGAAAGAAGGCACGAAAATAGAATATAGAAGACATATCTTCCTCCTTTTCTCTCATCTCGAGTTAGTATTCGAAGTGCTTGAAAGATTTTGAGGTAGAAAGATATTTGGTTCATTTGAAAGACGTTGTGATGAGGCATTAGATATAGTACAATCGATATCTTTTTGATTTGAAGTTCTTAAGATATTAATCTATTGATATGTATGTGCAAATCAGCGTTATTGTGGTACTGGATATATTGATAAATAGCGTACAGTATCAGAAGTGGTAAGAGTCCAGGAAGCGAGTTTAAGGCTAATACACTGTCATGTGTGTAACCCCCTACGATAATTCAACATAGTCTGTCATTTAACTACACTAACGTCAAATTTTTGAAAATTCCTCTTCAGTCATGTTGAACCTCGCATACATCAACTCGTTGGAAGTGATCTTATCTACGAGCGGGAATTATATAGAGATAATGTAGCAACTTCTAGGAGCTACATAGTGCATAAATTGCCGAGAATTACGTCGGGATACTATCGCATGGTCTTTTTATGCGCTTTTAGCGTGATTCTCTGTCGTCTTTTGCTGTTTGGATGATCGGTATAGAGCTTCAAGCACCAAGGTTCTAGGACAGGCTTCGCACTATGTCAACGCCATCATAGAGAAAACCATCGCATATCAGCATGTTGATGTAAGGGCCAGTTTCCTAGGCTGGTAGAGTTAAGCAGGTACGGGCGTAGCTAGAAATCAACCGTAGTTTACGGATGCTAGTCACATGACTTATACCTCTCTATATACACTCAATTGTCCCCTATAGAAGGGTAAATAGAATTCAATCTTCATTCTGATTTCCGTCTCCTCCTGCATCCCCAATATGACCAGGGACTCGCTTTGAAGGTACGGGGTCCAGTTGCGAGTAGATAATCGAAGGCCCACAGGTGGCAAGAGTCAAGACTTGGAGATGCATACACTATATTTGAAGGCTATCTCAGAGCTCCGCTTTTGGAGCGAAGGCAGCAGGCCAGAAAGATATTCATACGTTGCACGATAGGTATACAGTAAAATTGTTGTGCTAGCGATGGCAGTATGATTACAAGAGCTAAGACCGAGCTAAAAACAAGCCACCTCGAATTTGTGGGCGGCTATTCTGGACTTAAATACTATGTATTAGGAATAATGATCTCTATTGTTTTAGATCAAGTGACGAATCTAGCAGATATGTAGAAGAGAACAAAAGTTAAGCTTCTTAGAACAAATTTGAAGGAATAGCTAGAAAGGTTAAATAGAGTTCAAACTTCTTTATGGAGTCTACTTCGACTTAAGCCACTACATATGTCCTGTAACTCCCATCTTTTTACACAATTAGAGCAACGAAACGAAGGTCTGATACATGCTAGCACTGTGTGTATGTATGCGAGGTGAGCGGATTGCGCCAAATCGTAAACATGTTTTTAAGAATAATCTGGCATGTAATAATGTTTTAGAGACCACGCTATGAACAGAGCACAAACATGATATATAAATGAAAGAGAACGAAGCCGTATGTAGAGTAACTATAAAAATACTAGTAATCAACTCCAACTCCAACTATTTTAAGAGGACACGAATTGTTATACCTGTGACGATCTGGCTTTGGAGGATGAATGTGTGAGAGCGAAATTAACGTTGGTGTACATAATACAGAGAAGTAATATTAAATACTTCGCTAATTGATGGCTGAAAAGTCTAGAATAGATTACTTTAGATAATGATGCGGTGACCGGGGCTCATTTTTGAGCTTGGCCTAACTATCTTCCAAAGTGGCATTACAAAGCTCGAAGAGAAGCCTCGAAACCATGATACAAAGCCAATGGTTGTCAAGTTTGTCGGGTTTGTGGACTTTGATGAATTGGGAAACTGTAATACTTGTCAATCAAGTGTAGCGCAATGAGAACCTTGCACTTATTGGACCTCGTGAAGCACCGACTTTCTGAATTTTGGGCTACTATGCTAGAAGCTCGAAGATCTACCGCTCTATCTTTGCTCCATCGACCGTTGTATTGTACATATAATACAATTTCAGTCCTAGTCATTATGCATTATATCCCAACCTATCATACAACCCTTCCTGTGCTTTCCACGCCCCTCTGCCCTCAAACGACCTTCCCATCCTCATTCTTCTCCGTCTCCCTCTTTCCGAACGCATAAGTAATCCCACACCCCACCACATTAACACCCGCCAACGCCATCGCCGCGCCCCTCGTCAACCCCCTCGCTCCAAACGTACTCCCCAGTCTCCTACCAAAGCTGGCGCCTGCTACTTTCCTTCGGCTCGCGAGGAGGAAATAAAGACCCGACCATGCAGCTGTGATGCCGGCGGAGTCGATGGGGTAGGAATTGAGGTTGAGGTAAGTGCTGAAGAGGAGGACGGGTGGGAATATCATGGGTAGGGGTTGGAAAGGGCGGGCGTGGAGGGCGGTTACGAGGGTAGCGAGGAGGGTTGGCGGGAGGGGATTTTCTGGAGATATTGTCAGTATCAATTGGAAAAGGTAGTAAGGAAAAGCTTGGTGAGGTAATGTGGTATTGAGGTACTTACTGCCCCAGTCCATTGCGACTGAAATCGCTGTTCTTTTCGCATTTTCGGTTTTTGGATCTGTCGGTGACATGATTTAGTTATGGATTTAAGTCAAACTCCAATTGACTATTTCAGACAAGTTATTTTTGGAAATGTCTTTTTGCAATTCTCCTCGTATGAAACCTCTCTACCACCAGAACTTTTCGATGATGACGGAGTTGAAGCTATCACGTGCAAGCCGGATGATCCCTGCTCGAAAGTGGACTGGTGAACAAGAAGACGGAAAGAAACCAGACAATTGAGGCACACTCCCGCGTCGTGTCCAAAACAAAGGCACGAGAACATCGATGACAACAACCCACCGCTCCTTTCGCACATTCTCTAAACCTGCGCATCACGATCGCCTCATTTCTGTCAACAAACCAAGACTTCCAGCGGCGCAATGCCTGCCGCATCCGCCTCAGGCTCTGATGCCAAAACGAATGGTGCCGCTCACAATAGAGCCCATAACCAGGGAAACCAGGACCGCAAATATACTTTGGAACAAAAGACAGCCGTGCTACGAGTGCGACGATGTCCACCGACAGCTTTCTACGAGATTCTGGGACTAGAGGAAGTCAAAACTACAGTGACGGAATCGGAGATCAAGAAGGCGTATAGGAAACTCAGTCTGTTGACGCATCCGGATAAGAATGGCCATGAACATGCGGACGAGGCTTTCAAGATGGTGAGTAGGGCGTTTGGTATCCTGGGGGATAAGGAGAAGAAGCAGAAATATGATCGGTATGGAGGGGATCCCGATAGTAGGTTTGGGGGTGGGAGTGCGCCGCAGGCGAGTCCGTTCTCTGGGTTTGGTCAAAGGTCTTCGAGGCCTGGGGGGCAGCCGGCAGGTGGAGGAGGGTCGATGTGGGAGGAGGAGATTAGTCCGGAGGAGATGTTTAATAGGTTCTTTGGTGGGGGTATGGGTGGTGGTTTTGGACCTTTCGGTGGTAAGTTTGCAATGATAGATATATAACATGTCTAGCTACTGACGGAATTGTAGGTGGTGGTTTTGGTCAAGGCGATGGGGTATTCTTCAATATGGGAGGTGGTCCTGGCATCAGGGTACATCAATTCGGGGGAGCGAGGCCTCAAAGAAGACCACGAGACCCCAATGCGCCACCAGAGCCACCGCCTTCGCTGGCCACCATATTACGAGGACTTCTACCGATTCTACTTGTCCTCATAGTTCCAATTATTAGCTCTCTGATCTTTGGCTCTGACTCAACACCATCTGGGCCGCAAATGCGATTTGATGGGCCCAAAGCACCACAAACGGAGATGAGGTTTTCTGCACAGCACAAGAAAGAATATTGGACCAGTCCTGCAGATACTGCAGATTACACCAAAAAAATGTTCGATAGAATGGATGCAAGTGCGGATAGAGTTTATGTTCAGGAGCTGAATTACCGATGTACGTTGGAAGAGGACGAAAGGCAAAGAATGATCCAAGATGCCCAAGGCTGGTTCTTCCCGGATATGGAGAAACTGCAGAAAGCCTCTAAACTTCCTCTGAAGCATTGCAAGACGTTAGGAGACTTGGGGATGAGAAGGCATTGAGAAGGTTGTTAGGCTTTTAGAACCTTTGTCTTATGTATAAATTTAGGATCGTTAATTCATGAACGAACAGCATGGCGTCTTGGGGTATTAGCATTGGGCGGAAAGCTAGTAGAAGCAGTTGAGTTCATCATTGATAAATAGATATAACAAGTTCATTCTTTCTCGTTCTTATTTGGATGTAGTAAGGAGGAAGGGTAAATTAAATACTTAGATATTAGGATGCTAGTCAACAAAGGTAAATCAAGTACGGCAAAGCTAGCTTGCAATCAATAAGAGAAATAAGTTCATGTGGACTCCAGTCATTACTCCTGGAAAGACATGTCTATTTTGAAAGCTGGTATTGAACCTGGTTGTTTCAGAAAACAAGAATGCTTTTGATATATAAGACCACTGTATTAAAATGCGCCGTATAAAACACAGATGAAGTTTCGAGTAACAGAACAGGAGTGGAGGAGCAACTATCAATACTGTAAAGTGAGTCAATTGCGAAGTCACTCAAGTCGCTAAATCCTAACCTCATATCGGGACCAAGTTTAAACATTTCATCAGGATAGAAAATCTTGAGTTTATTCACATTATTTGGTATTCACTTTTGTTACAGTAGCTTCGAAAGGCTTCCAAGCGGACCCTGGCTAGTCGGCGATTAGCAAGCGTTATCGCTTAAGTCCGCTGACCTCACCTAGCTCCCGAGACAAGGCTACCATTCGACCATGATGTCCTCGACAATTACATTCTGGATTCTCATTTTCAAGAAATTGTACTTCTACAAACCTAATCATGGATAATGATGCCCAAGCTTCTCCGCCTCCTCCGGACGCGCCAGATAAGGAGAAAATGGATCAGGTTAATTCAAAGCTATTCCTATAAACTGGGCACTGTTTAGCTGACAATACTCCATGTATAGATTCGGCGGCGACGCCTCGAGAAGCTGTCAGGAGCTTCAACAACCAAAACAGAAACTCCGGCTGACGCGACGGCTGCACCAGCTTCATCTTCAAAACCATCTACACCACCCGTAGTGAAGACCGAAGAAGCACCGAAGTCCCAAATCACCATCACGAAATCTACAACCCCCAACGCAACCCCAGAAAACCCTTTCACAAAACTTAGCTCCAGAACGTCAAGTGGCGCAACTTCTACCTCCGTAAGACAAGCAGAAGCAGGACTGTTAAAGCGTTCACGGGCTGAATCAGGCGAACAGCAGACTCCCGCGCAAGCACACCCCAAACGAGTTACCACATCCGCGACGGCCGAAGATATCAGCGAGTATGAGCACAGAACGTTGGGGCAGATATTCCGAATTACATTGGAGCCGGGCCAGAAGGTGGACTCATCGAATCATAAACTCATATCTTTGCCCAATTTGAGATCGGAGTTGGAGGAGGAGGATGCACCTATCAAGTTCACAAAAGATCGATTGGATTCGGCGATCATGGAGGCTTGTTCGACGGTCCCGGCTAATAAGTCGGTACTGGATTACCTGCTGCCATGTTGGAAGAGAACTATGAAGGCTTTAAAGGGTCTGCGAGGCTATGTTACTGAGAAAGATGCCATCTTGAGAGAAGCCAAGCGGCTGTGTATGAGCAATTGCATATTTGCTGTGGAAATGCCAGAACTTTATGGGTAAGTCGTGTATGGAGATTTCCGGATTTTTTGATTGACTCTGTTTGTTAGCCGAGACCCCAATCCTTTGACAGATTCTCTGACTCCATACCTTCTTTTCGAAGCTGCTGAGGATAGAGGAATATGTCCCGACTTCCTTACTGAGGCGATATCTCGTTTCAATGACGATGATACTGTCAAGCCAATGCTTACCAAAGCTGTTGCTGGTCTAAGTCTCAAGCTCTCTATGCTGACTATGAACGATAATTACAAGCCATTTATCAATGTAGGTGGCTCTTTTCTTGTTTCGATAGTTGAGAACTGACTTGCATACTAGGCCTTTAAGCAGATTTGTCAATTTGCTTCTCTTGTCACAGCTATTGCAGAAGACCCTCTGTTTCAAATGGCGACTTCGGCTCCTGGTATCGAGAAACATACATTACTGGGACCTTTCTTCCGAATTTCACCACTTCAACCAGAAGTATGTAAAGACTATTTTGGCTCACCAAATTCGATGGACCCTGGACATATCCGTACAGCACAGGAGTCTTTACGTTTGACTTTACAAAATCACCAGAAAGATTTGCTAGACATAATCAATCAGTTTGTTCGTGCAAGCCCCTTGGCGAAGAATCGAACACTTAACTGGTTTGCGTACATTGTAAATAAGAATCACATGCGACGAGCAATACGGCCAGATCCCTCTCAGCTGTCTTCGGACGGCTTTCTCATGAATGTCACCGTGGTTTTAGACGGACTTTGCGAACCTTTTATGGACTCTACATTTTCGAAAGTATCAAGAATTGAGGTTGATTACTTCAGACGAAAACCTCGCGTGGAAATAAAAGAGGAAACAAAGCTAAATGCCGACCAGAATGCATCAGATGAGTTTTATGAGCATGAGGTTGAAGGCACGTCAAATTTCATCTCCGAGGTATTTTTCTTGACGTTGGCTGCACATCATTATGGGAGCGAGGCAACGAATTCAGCAATGAAGCAGTTGAGTAAGGATATTAAATTTATCAAAGAGAAGCTGGTGGAGTTTGAGAAAGAGAGAGCGAAACTAATAAACGTAAGCGCATAGTGAAGAATCAGACTTCTTTTGCTAACACTAATAGAACCCTCCCGAGTTGGCCAGATTCGATGCTCAGCTTATCAAATACAACGATGTTTTAGAAAAGTCGATGCAGATGAAGATGGCCATTGAGGGTGTCTTGCTGGACAAGGCGATGCAGACGAAATCACTCTTGTTCATGAGATATGTTACTGTTTGGTTATTAAGAATTGCGACACAGTCGGACTACACTCCAGACAAAACCCTTGCGTACGTATCCTTCTCATCTGAACAGGAGGATATGCTAACTTATTCTGTAGATTACCCCTGAATCCTCAAATGCCCGACACTTTCAGATTCTTGCCTGAGTATGTTTTAGAAGACATTGTTAGCAACTTCAATTTCATCTTAAGGTATGCATTATAAACCCCTCGTGAGGCACGAGCTTGTGCTGATTGTTATGATAGTTTCATACCAGAGGTCATGATATCAGCAGTTGGAGATGAGATTATTGCATTCGCCATTACCTTTCTGACGAATTCCGACTATATCAAGAATCCATACTTGAAAGCAAAGCTTGTGACGCTACTATTCCACGGCACTTGGCCAGTGTTCCATCTTAAGAAGGGCGTTCTTGGCGATTCTCTCAACGGCCTCAAGTTTGCCAACGATCATTTGTTGCATGCTTTGATGAAGTTTTATATTGGTAAATTGAATGAAGATGATTTTAAAAATACAACTCACTGATATCTCATAGAGGTCGAGTCAACTGGAGCTCATACCCAATTCTACGACAAGTTCAACATTCGATATGAGATCTTTCAGGTGATCAAGACAATTTGGTCAAACGATGTCTACAAGCAGAAATTGGCGCTAGAAAGCAAGTCAGTTCAAGTGCCATATCCAGATGACTGTGCAGCTGCTAACAAATAAATCAGGACCAACACAGAATTTTTCTTACGATTTGTCAACTTACTGCTGAACGACGCAACATACGTTTTAGACGAGGCTCTGACCAAGTTTCCCAAAATTCACGACCTCCAAATCGAACTATCGAACCCGTCTTTACCACAAGATGAGCGAGACAAGAAAGAGGAGGAATTGGCTACGGCGGAAGGTCAAGCACAATCCTACATGCAGCTTACCAACGAGACAGTATCAATGATGAAGCTGTTCACGAAGAACCTAAGTCACTCCTTCACCATGCCCGAGATCGTGGACCGAGTTGCTGCGATGGTCGATTACACACTCGACACAATCGTTGGCCCCAAGTCCACGAATCTGAAGGTAGCGGATCCCAAAAAATACTCCTTCGACGCGAAGACTCTCCTAAATGAATTCATCGACATCTACCTCAACCTTGGCGTCTCTGACCGCTTTGTCGCAGCCGTAGCCCGAGACGGCCGTTCCTACAAGCCCGAAAACTTTGGCTACGCAACCCGTATTTTGGGCCGCTTCAACATGCGCTCCAACGAAGACATGACCGCCTGGCAGAAACTCATCTCCCGCTTTGCCAAAGCTAAAGAACTTGAGGATCAAGACGAAGGTGATCTTGGTGAGATTCCTGACGAATTTGAAGACCCGATCATGGCGATCCTTATGGAGGATCCAGTCATCTTGCCGATTAGTCGACAGGTTGTGGATCGGAGTACGATTGCGACGCATCTTTTGAGCGACCCGAAGGATCCGTTCAATCGAACAGACTTGAAGATTGAGGATGTTATTCCGGATGTAGCGCTTAGGGAGAAGATTCAAGCGTGGAAGGCGGAGAAGAGAAGAGTTGCGAAGGAGGGGAGGGAGGACAAGATGGAAATTACGGATGGTTGAGCGAATTTGTTTGTGGTGAGGGTGGATGATGTGGAAAAGGTTGATGATAGGTACCTTTGAGGTATGATTACTTGCATATTTGTGGCGATGGACGTGACATGGGGTGATCGGGGTCTGGCGTCAACTTCCCTTTCGATACTTACTTATGATGGTTATCATTGGTTCGTTCCCCTCTCTATGAAGCATGGTTGAAAAATGTGACGAGATTGGAGCGGCATGTGCGAAAACTTTGGGTGATTAGCGAATAGATGAGCAGTTCTACATCATCGACCATCGGCTTCTGTCTGTATCGCTATGATTTCTTACCTGCTTGATATAGTGAATTTATATGAAATGTTTTCCATGTTGTGATATTGACATCCTTTCTCCAAATGCTCATTTAGATAGGTGTTGTGAGCTATATCTTCTCATGGTAAATATCAACCCTCCATTCCCAATATAGGCCAATCTAGAGATAATAGCATCTAAATTTTACAACTTGATAATCGTATAGCAATCGCCGTGAAAATCACTGCTTCAACACGCCCACTCTCTTGAGACATGAGCTCACCGCCTAAATATCGCCTCCCTTCACAAGCGATTCATATAAAAGAACTTTTGTTGCACACCACTAGAATGAGAAAGTTACGTTGAGTTTGATGATGTTAAGAAGTGTAAATTCTGGATAGCGAGATAACAGATTTCATAAGACTACTGCGTCAAGTAGACACTCTATCTGAATACCGGTAGAGGAACCTGTAGGTTGGGGGGTGCATTAAGAGAAGTTAAATTAATTGGGGCGTGGACTTCTAGTCGTGCTCAAAGAACATTTAAGGGAATTGTAAGCTGTGATGAGAAAATGCTGCAAAGATTCGCAGGGGGAGCATTGGGATGACCGGAATAGGGATTGAGATGTCACGGGAGCGAGAAAGTAGATGATGCGTAAGATCAGCGCATATATTCATAGAAATTTCTTCCTTCCCTGGGGTATGCAAACCACCTACGAACGCCCTGCTATGCGTGACCTCCTGTAACGCCCGTGACTCCTTTGATCATCTGAAAGGGATGAAATATAAGTCTCATCATAATGGCAAGAGCAGAAATCTGCTGATTGTAAGTAAGCTCTTGAGCGAAAAATCTTAACGAGCCTCGGAGTAGTCATTTAAAGCCACACAAACCAAGCCACGGTGATGGCCATTGTACTGTCTGATAATTGCCTGGCTGTGGAGTTCCCAAAGTCTTGCATAGTGATCAGAGCAGGCTGTAACAAGGTAGGCCGAATCAGCACTAAAAGCGCAATCCCAAACCCAGCGTTGATGTCCTGTAAGTATGCTCTCTAGTCGAAATGGCTTCTCGGTATCATCTTTGTTTGGTGCTTGGCCTGGTTTTGGGATCATGGATTCGAGATCTTTGACCTCCCATATCTTTGCAGTGCAGTCGGCGCTGCATGTTGCCAGATGTTTGACGTCCGGGGAGAGTAGAATTCGGGTGATGTACGAGCTGTGTGCTTTGAAATGGGTGATTGGAATGAGTTGTGTCTTCTCGCGGAGTTGTAGAAGATGCCAAACGTAGATATTCCCCTGGGGATAGTTTAGTAAATATAATGGTGGAAGCTGACAGATTGCTTACGCTATTTGTGCTTGCGCAAAGGGTAGAGCCATCGCTTGCAACTGTCACGCTGGATACCGGCTGATCCTCCTCTGGTATCAGCTGGTGAGAACAACTGTTCTCTGCTAAATCCCAAACACGAACGTTTCCACCACGATCACAGCTGATAATCTCTCCCTGGTTGGGATGAATGACAACATCGTTGACCGGAGGTCCATGGGTATAGCTCCTCTGTACTGTCCCACTACGAGTTTCCCAGATCTTCACAGTGCCATCCTCTGAGCTAGTGACCATCCATTTGCCTTCGCAGTGGAATGCGACACCTGTTATATTCCCTGTGTGACCTTCGAAGGCTAGAATCGGGTTGGGGTTAGTGGATTTGATATCGTAGAGTTTGACATTGTGATGTCCGGCGGCGGCGAGAAATCGTTTGTCGGGGGATATGCAGAGTCGATTAACTTGTGATTCGGAATGTTGGATTGTCCTGGAGCAAATTCCGGAGAGTGCTTCCCAGAAACTGAAGGCATGGTTAGTTATACTTGCGCAAGTGATCTTAACTAGGAGATGAGCTTACCGAATTGTGTGATCATATCCGGCTGAAATCAGAATACAATATTCATCGTCAGCATGAGGCCCGATGAATGACATCTTGGCTCGTGTCGATCTTGCATGGCATGTGCAGAGCGTGAAGCTCTGGAGGAGAGGGTGATTTTATAGGAAGGCTGCAGGCGCAATAGAACTCACCTGTGCACAGAATTACAGACATAGCTGTTGAGATAATGTGTCATCAATCACCTATTTGCGCATCGATAGGAATTCAACACGATAATTACAGGAGCAACTATACGAATGAGGGCGAGGTTGCGATTATGAGCAGAGATAGACAACTATCGCGAGCTCTTGGTGAAGAAAGATATTCTGACGTTGCTGCAGCGAATGACACTTGCAGGGAAAGCCGCCCCGCCCCCCACTAGCTATGTGTATTGGCAGGGGGCCCCGCGACTCGCCTATTTATTTCCGGTGTGCGAATATCAAAAGAAGACTACACATCCCATGAGATTCGAATTTCGTAATACTGTATTTACAGATAAATCGAATTTGATGTTTTCATTGAGAAAGCTTCGATTGAGTTCAGGGATAATTGTACCTTCCACTTCGTATTCTAAAGTGAACAAACGGGGCAGGGTCCCGTATTCCAGAAAAGCCAGCTTTAACAAAAGAACAATGGAAGAACAAAAGCTCATAGGGTATATAGCAGTGGCGAACACATACTTTGCTCAGACTGGCGGTGCTACAAAGAATTGGATGCCAGGCGCAAATAAACCCCTTTACCTCCTGATGGCTTTCTTGACCTTGGTGAGCCTTTGTCAAAGAACATGGGTAAGGGCAAGAAACGTGACAAATGACCTGACGCTGACTTATAAGGCGAAAAACAAGCCAACCTCTTCAAGTTCTGCGGAAATACTGATGAAAAACATCGTGTCTTGGTCGCCAAGGTCTGCAAGTCCAATCCAGATCAGATTCCTCAAACTTAAGGTACTGTTGCCAATGTTACGGCCAACAAGACTGATGAGGTCGGTGATAACACTCCGGATTCGAGGTCAACAGACAAGGATTCGTTATTTGGTGATGATGAATATGATAGCGAATATGAGTTCGAGGATATCATCATAAGCAGTGAGAAATCCACTATCGCCCAGATTACAGATGGCAGTCAAAATACATATATCTCAATCTTAAATAGAGGACGAGGATATCTATGGAGCTTCACCGCCGCCAGACGCCCCGCAAGAGGATGACAACGGCTGGACTGATGAGTTGCTTGCAGAACTTGAGGCAGGAATCGGCAACGCTCTTGAAGTCGAAATCAAGCTTCTATCCCCGTGGAACCTGCTCTAGGCTAAGCTGAATACAGCTATATCCGGGCTGAATTCCGCGAGACTGAATGGAGCGAGAAAGAATAGGTCAATATCAACTCTCTTCGCTTATCATCAAGGAGCCACAGCGATTAGCGTCTTTCAATCTGGAATCTGAGGTGTATCTACAGCGAGTACCTACCCTACATTGAGAATGCGTGGCATATAAGATAGAGCATACCAAAGCGAGCATGGAGTGTTTTAGATGAGATGGTGGATATGGACGGGTTTTGTACGACGTTTTCGGCAGCAAGCGATAATTAGCTGAGCTCGTCTCGTGTCCCAGGGTGGATAAAGAGTTTGGACATAAGGAGGATTCAGCCGGGCTCGTGTTCCCAGGGCGGATATAGAAATTAGACATGAGGAGAATATGGATTCCGGCGCGGGAAAGGCGGATAGGATATGTAGTCTTAAAATTGGGAGTTGAATAGATTGTGGTTGTGTTGACTCGGCTGGTCTGGGTTGGGTCGGAGCAGCAGATCAATTGCATTGGGATTTGTTTGCAATGATTGACAGACCTTTTGATCGATGTTAAGTGAATTTATGATGTGGGATAGGCAATTATAACGTGAGGCGAGGTCGATGAAAGAAGTTAAGCGAGCGAATGATGCAAGGGGGAAACTTAGCGATGTGGCGGTTTATAATGGGACCCAAGGATATGATAGATGCACGACTGCTACACGAATGACTTATCAATGCCCTGGCAATCCTAACAGCAAATTTAGAACATTGGGGTTCTACTACGACGGAGTTATAGCAAACGAAGCAAGGAGAGAAAACAACTGGAATTGGAGTGCGGGCGTCGAAGGGGAAAGGTTTGGCATTAATTCTTTTTTCGATAACTTCATCTTGTAAAAAGGGTTTCTTTTCCAGTGGGGCGAGTTGACTTATAGATTTAAATAGGGAATAGTAAATTAAATATCTTTTTCTGTAAATAAGGCGGGAAAGTAGGGAAGTGGTATTAGTGTTTTGGATTATGAGACGATGTCTGTAAGATTAATAAATTGGTAAGAATATAGGTATAAATCAAGAGAAGTATTCGAAGTGTATTGTTGTATTCTATTCCTCCAGCAATGTATGGTCAAGGTCTTTTCAAAGATTTGATCTGATCGTTCATTTCCATTTCATCTTTTTGGTATATAAATAGTATGTCACCATTATAGCTATACAATAAAACGCCAGACCACCGGCTACAGCCAAAAAAAGATGACAGGGCTTTCAACTCCTCTTCATCTTCGCCAGTAAATTCAGCGCACTCCCCGCAAGGATAAACCCACACTGATCCTCACTCATCGTATGCTTCGTCTTGATCACTAATTCTTCCCCAGTCTCCCGCTTCTTCAATTTCAAACTCACACTTCCCTGTCCCTTGCCCTTCAGGACATCTAATAGACCAATAGTAGAGATTTCATCACACGCATTAATAAGGTCGTAATCCGCCTCATTCTCAAAGGTCAAGGGCACGACACCCTGTTTCTTGAGATTGGTTTCGTGGATACGCGCGAATGATTTCGCAAGGATAACACGACCACCCAAGTATCGAGGTTGCAGCGCGGCGTGCTCACGCGCGGAGCCTTCGCCGTAATTGTGTTCGGCGACGACGAGCCATTCGAGGCCTTCGTCTTTCCATTTCTGCGCGAGTTCAGGTATCCCAGATGTTGAGCCGTCGATGTCATAGGCCACATTTACTTCGCCCGTCGCTGCGTTGATTGCGGTTATGAGAGTGTTGGCGGAGATGTTGGGAAGATGACCTTTGTATTTTAGCCAGGGGCCCGCGGCGGAGATGGTATCGGTTGTGCATTTTCCGGTTACTTTGTAGAGGACGCGGAGGCCGGTGAGGTCGTTGGGTGGAAATGGGGGAAAGGGATCGAGGAGGGCTAGGCGGTCGGAGGTGGGGGAAACGATAACGGGTGTTGAAGGGGAGGGGGCGCCTGAAGAGGGGAGGAAATCTGGGTTGCCGATTTCGAAGCCTGAGGGGGGCAATTCGGCGCCGGTGGGTGGGGAGAAGCGGAATTCTTCACCTTTGGCATTGGTGAGGGTGTCGGTCATAGGGTTGAAGGATGTGGTGCCCGCATAGGACATTGCTGTCACGATCTCGGGGCTGGCGAGAAAGTTCATTGTATCTGGATTACCGTCATTGCGGCCTCGAAAGTTGCGGTTGAAGGATGTGAAAATGGCATTATCATCCCCTTTCTCGACGCCATCAGTACGCTTCCACTGCCCAATGCAAGGTCCACATGCATTTGCTAGAACGACTCCTCCTACATCTACGAATGTGTTGAGAGTCTCATCTCGTTCAAGAGTAGCTCGAATCTGTTCGCTTCCAGGGGTGACGTAGAAAGGTATTGTTGGGGTAAGACCAGCGGATGATGCCTGCTTGACAAGATCCTCTGCTCGAGCCATGTCCTGGTAGGAACTGTTTGTGCAACTTCCAATCAACCCTGCTGAGACTTTGGTTGGCCATTGATTTGTCTTAACAGCCTCGGCGAACTTTGACAGAGGCGTGGAGAGATCAGGGGTGTGAGGTCCATTCACGTGAGGTTCGAGGGTGGAGAGGTTGATTGTGATCACTTCGTCGTACTTTGCATCCTTGTCGGCGCGTAGTAGGTTCCGTAGAGAAGTAGTAGAGGCTATTGTTTGAGCTTGTAGTGCAATACTTGACCGGCCTGTTGATTCAAGGTATGGAACATGTCTCTTAGAGAATGGGAAAAGTGATGTAGTTGCTCCAACTTCAGCCCCCATATTCGCTATAGTTGCCATGCCAGTACAGCTCAAGGAGTCCACACCGGGTCCATGGTATTCGATGATGAAGCCAGTACCACCACGGACAGTCAACTTTCCGGCAAGATAGAGGATAACATCCTTTGGTGACGCCCAACCATTCAACTCGCCCTCCAGTCGCACACCAAGAACCTTTGGAGCTTTCAGTTCCCAAGGAGCATCCACAAGCGCATCTACGGCATCGGCGCCACCAACACCAATAGCGATAGCACCCAATCCACCAGCGTTTGGAGTGTGACTGTCCGTGCCAAGCATCATCAATCCTGGGGCCGAGTAGTTCTCCAATACAGTCTGATGAATGATTCCAGCTCCTGGTGGCCAGAACTCAATGCCATATTTCTTCGCCGCAGACTCCAAAAAGTCAAAGACTTCCTTATTTCCCTTGATTGACTCTGGCAGATCGACATCTGCACCTCTTTCTCCAACAATCATATGGTCGCAATGTATACTGGCAGGAACAGCAGTCGAAGGTAGGTTGCAGGTCATGAATTGGAGGAGGGCCATTTGTGCTGACGCATCTTGCATAGCCACTCGGTCTGGCTTGAGCTTGAGGTTCGCCCGCCCGCGAATATTGAGGCCATTGTCCGTATTTGACAGGAGTGACTCTTCAACGTTGTCTAGATGCGAGTAAAGGATTTTCTCGGCCAACGTAAGCTGCCTTTCTGGGCCCAAAACTCGGCGGACTTCATGGAGGCGCTTTAGAAGCTTCGGGTATGGAGGAGTTCGTGATTCAATATCTGGTTTATAGTCGTGAGTGGATTTGGTGATTACTGTTGCAAGGGTTCGAGCAGTGCATCGAGGTCTGAGGACGTTTCCATGGTGCGAACTCTATGCCTTGTCAATTGATTTCTTGATTATTCAAAACCATGTAAGGAAAGATTTACCCTTATAGCAGACCTGCTACTGTTTAGAAGCCCGGCCCTCATAGCTGCTGTCATCAATTGCAGAGGATGTTTTGTTCTCTGCAAACCTTGAAAGTCTGGGGAAATTTTATGGCGATGTCGGCCTCCACATCGACTTTTGGGTCAGGTTGATCGGGAAGCAACCGATTGGCCAGAGGGACGACATCTCTCAATCCAGTGCCGCCCTGTGATTCTGAGCGCCTCCGTATTATGTCGCTAATTATACAATAGCTTGTTTGACACAATGGCACCTCTGTGTTTTCATGGTTGTTGTTTGGATAGAGAATTACATCTTGAGGTCGCATTCAAATTGATTATGTTCAAATGAGGACGTCTTGACCATAGTTGAAAAAGTGACACCACAACAATGCCTGGGCTTTTCATCCACTTCTTTTGGCGCAGTGCTTTGGTCAACAGAGTCACTTTGATGAACCAGATAAATTCTTTCAGTACCGCCTGAGAAAATAAAGTACTTGATCCATGACAAATCTATCTCTGTCTGTTCAGCAGTCTTCTTCTGCCCGCTTTCTAAAGAAACATGAAGTTGCTTAGTACTTTATGTGCTTCTTTTCATCTGACAGCATAATGTTCACAGAGTATCACATCAATAAAATAACTCATATTTGAACCTGAGTACCAGCATCCGAGGGAGGTGTACAGGGTTACAAATTTAATTGAAACAATACATCTTAACTGTGCACTTGGATGATTTAGCTTATCATACATTGATGCATTGAACAATCTACTATACTGTCTAAGATATCTCCATTCATCTACACAGAAAATGCTAGATAGGCTAGGTGAAGGACATCTGGCTTATTCGTGGCTATTGCAATCTCTTTGCCTTTACCTGACTTCCCCTTGTTCAGCACTTCTTTGAAGCTATTTCTGTTATGGCCCTCACAGAGCAATCGGTGTACTGGATCTAGTCGAACTAGTGGTGAACGACTCTTGTAAGTGACTTGGGGCCTATGAGAAAGTGGGCAGTGAAGAAGTAAAGAAGGCGATCAAGTCCAGCACTTACAGGTCCAAATTTCAGGGAATTCATAATATGAAATTGGGTGGAGAAAATTACTCTGAGAAAATGGAAGTATGATAGGGACTATCAAATGCTGCTGCAGGGCAATGGTTTGAGTCGCAAGCTTGGAATGTTAACTTCTCGACCAATAATACCTAAAGACTACACTGCGCTCACGTGTAAACCTACTCAGTCAATCTCAGAACTTCCTTATATAACGTCACAGCTATCGGAAGGGGGAAAATGCGGCATTGGTTTGCCCAAGTAGAACTGCGAGGAAGGACACCACTCCTTAGCGCACCTTCCTTCTTCGCCAACATATCGTCCTCGACTTTTTCCCACCCTGATAACACAACAGAAAACCAAAATCTTCACATACACTTTCCATCGATTCTTGGCCCAACCAATTTACCTTGATTCTATTCAGGCCATCTTGAGCTTTTCTGGCCACGAAAGCTCGTCTCTCATACAAATTCAAGTGCGAAGTATTTTGAATACCAGGTCAATTCGGGAATCCCTCAAAACACATTTCGCTTCTATTTCGATGGTGACAAGAAGTTATCGGCAGTGTCGAATGTACATGACAAGCGTGTAGATAGTATCGTCGTCGCCGCCGTTGATTCGCTTGCACTCGACGAAGGCTTTCTGTAAAGTTTACTGATCATCGTATTTGGCAGACTCAGATAGCATCAACTGGCGAAATTGAATGCCACCCTCGAACTTGGCTTGACTAGCCTCGGACACAAAAGATCTTCTAATCAGAAGTCTCAGACGGAAATTTAAAAAATTCGACAAGATGGCGTCGGACGCTCCCACTGCGGAGCAACTGGCAATGATCCATGCCGCCATGATGGTAACTGTATCCGATCTCCTTTCGAATGCTGAACTGACATCAAAATGCAGGAAGAGCTTGGCATCGGACGTAAGGATGAACTACCATTGCAAGATAGAGGTCCAGACCTGGTTCGAGGTGCATTTCCCGTGGTCAAGTCAAGAGGTCTTCTGAACAACCCAATAACTGAGGCCTGGAATAGTAAGTTATATATGGGGAACAAGATATAAACAATGTGAAAAGACTTACTAACTTGAATCAATATTTAGATCTTACATTTGATGATTTTGATCCTTCACAAGAAGAGCTTGACTCTATAGCTGATGGCCAACTATACCGCATGCGAAAGGTTGCGGAAGGGTCATCCGCGGCGGGACGTGGTGACTATGCAGGAGCTAGAGATCGTGGAGGTGCTCGACGAGGTCGTGGTGGCTACAGCCACGTTGGAACTCGAGGCAGTCATAAAAATTCTCAGCGTGGTAGCTTTCATGGTTCAAAGTCAGAGATAACGATCCTCCATTGTTAGAAATCGTATGCTAAAAGCTTTAATAATAGGCCCCTTCCAATTGGACCTCGATCATTTACAAACCACAGCAATCGCGGTACCCGCAGACGAGATGTTGAGACTAGTGTCCAGCTCGAGGCTGCTATCATTAGACTTTCACAACTACCTAGTCAATTTGAAGCAAAATCAAAGAAGTCTTCTCAAGCTTCGCACCATTCGACGCCCAGAATCGTTCATGCACCACGATTCAACATGGCCAACACGGATGACTTCTTTTCGGCAATCTCACCGGCGCTTCAACAAGCTACTATACATCCCACAGTTCAATCACGAATCTACAATCACAACAGTAAAAACTCGCAAGTCCAAGAGAAAAATGTCTCGACAGACAAGCCCCAGTCATTGACCAATACGAATGGACTTGCGAAAGGTGGATTGTCTCCCTCGATTTATGCTGATAAAGAGCCTAACAAGTTGCCTGCTCACTCGAGTCGATTGAAAGGCGAACAAACTCGAGCCACCATCACTTCCACAAGCAGCAAGAACACGGCCAACCATAGCTTAAATGCTTCAAGTTGCTTTGATTCGGCCACCACAAAGGCTTCTCACTTGGTGCAGGAGAATGCTCGACAAGCACAGGCCTTGTCCTTATTACAGGTGCAAGCGAAGGTACAAGTCAAGGAAGCCACAACATCCGTGAATGTTCTTCCACACTCCAGACCACTAGCAATGACCCAACTACCACAGAAAGGACTTTCAAACTCAACATGGGCAGATCATCACAACTGCTTAGTTCATTGTTTTAACTCATCAAATGATTTTTCGGGAAAGGCTCATGCGAACACACAGCAACGTACAAAGGATAGCACTGCTAAGTCATTGGAGTATGGTAGCCTGTCAGAAATTTCATCAATCTCCGAAACCTCGTCTGAAGTCATTGCTCCAACTCAGCCCTTCAGCCAAGTGAGACTCAATAGTCAGACTCTTTCAGACCTCCACAGTCTCGAAGGCCAAGGGCATCTTATTGAGTTTGAGAACAGCGCTCAAGATCTAGAGGCTGAGGATGACAAAGAACCGGAAGGTTTGTCTGCTCTAGGTGATCTTGCCACTCTGAACAATGACTTCGTTGTACACGGCATTTTGGGAATGATGAACGAAGAGTACGGTTCTTTTTTAGAGGAGATCTTCAGCAGGGCAATTTCATCCACCCTGGCTATCAACGCAACTAAAGAAGAGATTCTCTCATCTGTTGAGCACGTCAATATCGCACGTCAATATTTAGTTTCATTCTTCGAGGGTTCCGAAATCTTCGCAAAGCTGAGCCTAAGAGAAGAAGCTAAGTATATTGACGACATCACTATAAAGGTTCTGAAGAGTGCTATCAAGAGCCGCGAGAGATCGGCTCCCTCGGTCACTACTGATCGCGATGAAGTCCCTCAATCCGCTTGCTTGAAAACTTCCAGTCAATCACCCATGAATCATCATACGATGGACATGGAAGAAACAACTTACATCGGATTTCCTCCAGCCAAGAAATGTGTGACTTCACTGGAGCCTCCATTCTTACTCTCAGCGATGGAGTTGGCGGATATACAAAAGCAGACTGTTCAACCTCGGATCATTTATGAACCTGAAGAGCTCATGAGTATGCGTGTAAGAGCTATGTCGTTTAAGGAAGAGCTGTTGCCTCGAGAGTATTTTTTCCAATGTTCAAGTCGGAATACTATGAACAATTTCAAAGCTACAACCTCCCAAAGCAAGTGGCAGGATTTTGCAAACACAGTAGCCGCAGCAGAAGGGAACAAGGCGCCCCCCAAATTTGCCGAAAAGCCTCAACGCATTGCACCTCAAGATGATGACGAGAAGGAAATTGAGAAATATGGAACATTACTAGTCATGAATGTCAACCAAGAGAATTTGGAATCCATGCCGACTGCAGCCAAAGAAATTTCGTCCAACATTTTGGTGGTGGATACACAGATTAATACCAAGTCCACCAGCAGTAGCGATGATAATCTTGCAGCAGACTATCTTCCACCACACCTTAGACAAGGCTCAAGCCAAAGCTCTCAGGGATGTACTTCAGGAGCCATTGACGAGAAAACGACCACAAAATCCGTTCCGAGTCAAAGCGATACCCAGCCAATTTGTTCCAGTGGCACTAGCATGGAAAAGAATGTAGCCATTGAGCATCAGGGTTTTAGCAAAGGTAATACCTATGTAGCAAGTATACCCTGATGTAACAGTGTAGCTAACGCTTCTCAAGGCTTGAATCCGAGTAAGATTTCACGAACAGCATTAAGTATTTCGACGGTGAAGGCTATGGGGAGAACCACTCAATCGTCCATCGCCAAGACCTGCAATCCGCAAGAAAATGTCATCGTTAGGGAGGACAAGAACTTGGTAGCCGCCGCGCCTACAATCTCGGTTGTACAGGAGCCCATTGACTTCAAGGGTGGCCTTTCAGCATCACGTTGGGCTTCACCTTCTGCTTATAAGCCAAATTCCAAAGCTTCTACTACCTCAATTAGCACAAAACCTGGGATTTGCAAATCTGAAAAGACGAAAGAAAATGCAGCATCTCAAGGCCTTTGTTCGTCGAAATGGGCATCGCCTGTCGCTACTCTGGACTTCGTTCCCCGAAGCAATCCTCTCCGTTCTCCAGGTTATCCTTCGACACCGCAATATATGAATAGCTTAGGTGCTCTCATCAGTTCTCCCTCGACCACTAACACAACTCCCGTTCGAACTCTTCCAGACTGTAGCAGAATGGGTGCAGTTGTTATGATGGCAAATCCAGCCCCAATACCATTTCCCACCTATGAGACTGTGCCTATTCAAGACGGCATGGGAGGACGTAGGGAGGTCACTGAACTTGTAAACCCTTCTGCAGCTCCGGTTATCTCACATGCCTTGATTTCAGTTGCACCTCTGAGATCCATCGAGGATAGGCCTTCACCGTCGTTTCCCCCATGAGCTGACATGCACTCCCGTCAAGCATCTAGCGAGTCTTCAGATACCGACAGATTCTTTGCTCTAGGAGGTCCTATAAGACGATCGGCTCACGACCGTATTCACACCGGAAATTTCAGCACCGCTGGCACTGTCTCTCGAAACTTCTCTCCGGAAGAACTGCAAGTACGACAGGAGAAAAGTCTCTTCTTTCGTTGATCAATTAGGCTTTGAGTGTTGAGTGATCTCTCGAACAGTTGTGATTCCGGCAAATAATGACAGGAATTTTTACTATCACAGACATCATTTAAGGAGTTACTGCCAATTCTTGCTATATTGGAGTTTTCGATTGATTCTTTAAGGTTTGTTTGGTGGGTGGCGAAAATGAACGTCAGATATATGAGGGAGAAGAATGATTGATTTAAGGCCATCGAGGAACAATCTGGACATACCCCGCAGTCAAAATAGCTAGGCTCCTAGATTAATAGATATCTTTGCACTTCATATCGCACGGAAGAATGTGAATTAAGATTGCGTGCCACGAAGCCATTAAGGTTAAAGTTTAAGGCTCACCCTAGGAAAGACCACTACTTATGGTTCTAGCCACTTTCGGAATTCTCTATTCTGTTGTATCACTTGAAGCTGCAGCTACTCTCTAACCAGCAGCAGGAGAATAGGACTTTTCGATGACCAAATTTCTTCGCAGCCTGTATAAAATTGATCCCAGATTTTCTCCAAATTCCTGGTATTACAATGAATAATGAGTACGGATCTATATACATATAAAAAGCTACTTGGATCATGGGTAGATTGGTACTGAATAGAATATGAATGCAATATTAATTCGACAATTTAACCCACATGGTAAGTTACAGATAGACATATAAAATTCCTAGATATCTTGAAAGTTACACGTGGAGCAATTTCTAGGTTGTCATTCACTGCGGCTTCGGGTTCTGCATGAAATGTGGGGACGATCGAGAACCCCTGCAGGAGGCGAAAGTTGAACATCGAAAGATGTATCTCACGACTTCAACCACTACATATCCTAAACCGTCCCTTTTTCCGAGCATCTGGCATACCAATCGTTCAACATGCCGGCCTCAACTTCTACCATAACCACGTCTCGGCCAGATAGAGAGAATCACAACCCAGCAGCGCGATTGAGAGCCTCACCAGAGAAGCAGACCGCCCCCCAGATGGATCTCAAGGAGCATGATTTCTTCTGGACGTATACGGAGGAACCACATCGGACGAGGAGACAAGCTATCATTAAGGCACACCCTGAGGTCCATGCTCTCCTTGTTGTAATTCAATGAAGGTCAATGGCTAATGTGTAACAGGTAACCAAACTCTGCGGGCCAGAGCCACTGACGAAATACGTCGTCGTCTTCGTCGTCTCTATCCAAGTCCTCTGCGCATACCTCCTCCAGAACACGCCATTCCTGTCATGGCAGTTTTTCCTCACAGCATACATCGTCGGTGCCACGGCGAACCAGAATCTGTTCCTGGCGATCCATGAGATCTCGCACAACTTGGCGTTTCGCAGCGCGAATGCGAATAGAGCTATTGCTATTATTGCGAATCTGCCGATTGGGATACCGTATAGTGCTTCGTTCAGAGTATGTCATAGTCCTACAAGCACAATAGATGGGAGGAATATATGTTAACGAGAATTAGCCATACCACCTAACCCACCACAAATCCCTCGGCGTCGACGGCCTCGATACAGACCTCCCCACCGCCCTCGAAGCCATCTTCCTCGACTCCCTCCTTGGCAAAGCCTTCTTCTGCACCTTCCAAATCCTCTTCTATGCCCTGCGTCCTGTCTTCGTGTATAAAGTTCCCTTTACATCCATCCACTTCATCAACATCGCCGTACAGGTCCTCTTCGATCTCGCGTTGGTGAAGAGCTGCTCGATGCATTCCCTATATTATCTGATCCTCTCGTCCTTCCTTGCTGGCTCCTTGCATCCTTGCGCGGGCCATTTCATCGCGGAGCACTATGTCTTTGATCCACCGGAGCTCACGAAAGATACACGCACTAATACCCTGATTCCGGAAACTTACTCCTATTACGGCATCCTTAATATCTTCACGTATAATGTGGGCTTGCATAACGAACATCATGATTTCCCGGCTGTGCCATGGAGCAGGTTGTGGAAGTTGAATGAGATCGCCCATGAGTTCTACGATGATTTGCCGAGACATGAGAGTTGGGTCGGTGTCATTTGGAGGTTTATTCTGGATGATAAGGTGGGGATGAGGTGTAGGGTTAAGAGGCAAGAAGGGGGACGGAAGGTGGGGGCTTGGACGGAGAAGGAGGTTCAGGCTTAGAAGGTAGACTGCTATACCTGATGTTTTCAATTCTGGGGTGGGAAACGTGTTTATGGATGAATGGTTTGATGATGGACGATGAGAGCTGTATATATGCATGACGCAGATGAGACAACGGAGAGTGCATGATTGGCGTTTGGGTGGTGGTCTTCTTCTTCAGTATATAGAAAAGGAAGGTGGTAGACAGACAACCTGCTTTGGTTGCATAATGGCAAGACATTCATATCTTCCTCATGAAAGTGTTGAGTTTCGTGATTTTTGTTTTCAAAGGGGATCTGTGGAAAGAGAACTGAGGAGAAGCTCATTGTAGTTTCATTAGACACATGAGAATGATACATGGAGGGGATTAAACTAGATCAAACGCATATTACGCTGTCCAGCGGGTAACCTTGTCGAAGAAACGATCTCTGTATTTATGAGAATTAATTTGATTGTGGTGAACTGCTTTCGATCATCCTTGCTATCAAGTAGCCCAGATCATCTCCCCTCCTCAGTCTAGCAGAAGTTCAAAATACCAGGCATTCTGAAGAAATAATTGTTTCCAGAACCCGTTTGACCTAGCGAAGTTGAGAAAAAAGTATTGAATTGTCTCTACTGCCCTGCTCCAACTTACTATCCTAACTGTCTAGCAAAAACAAATACTCCCCCTCAGATTCAACCCAATACAAACTAACATATCACCAGCGTACAAAACCCACTATCCCGGATGGCGCAACGGCACACGTTCTCAAATTACGTCATTCCATGGAAATGAGCTACCTACTAGTAGAAGAGATAATTGCAGTTTATCTGTCCATTTCTAGTTGGTTCATGGAGATGGGGCGAGAGAGGGGAGAAGGTGGTATGAGTTTGAGTTTGTTTTATTTACTTAAGAAAGTCTTTGTAAATGGGAGTTATGAAGTCGAGGACATATTTCCATAAAAGTCGATAAACTTAGATCAATTCTTCCATTGATATTTATGCTATCCGAGAGATGCCTACCTCAAATAAAGTAGTTAGTCCCACACCTTCACCTCTAACAAGCTTCCAAAGTCCAGATCCCGAGGCGGCAGCTAGAGTAAGTTTCAGGCGTGGTTGACTCTTTCGTGATACTTGTGTCCAAACCCTTCTTGAAAAAAGAAATGGTGTTTCAACTCGAATGACAAATTCAAGATTCCCCAAATTTTCAAGGTAGAAGATTTGTGGAAGGAACAGGTCAATGGGTTTGGGATATTTTTCGTGGATATTTTTCAGGGTTGCCAGATTCCTACCTCGACAGCCTTCGCCTTCATGAGAGCCTGGCAGTATTCTTCATCGAGCATGTAGAAAATATCAGGGTATTGTAAGATTATGTTTCATGTGGTCTGTAATATTGCTCATGGCGATTCGGATAGTTTATGGGTGTTCATTAAACCTCCCTGTCCAACTCCAGATCCGAGAGATGCAAGGATAATAAAAGAAGACCACCAACCAGATATTGACTTCAACCCAGAGAATAGAAAGGGAAGAGAGAAATTCATCGTTGCGATACGAGTACATCGAGATAGAAAGTCCACCGCTATAATCTCCCTGCGCAAAGCGCAACGCCAAGTCCCTCTGTGTCAGATTCGTCGTTGAAAGAACAGTGGTTTCAGATCATGGGCTATGAGAATCATCTGCCATATTCGGATTTGTGGGAGGTGATACACACTCTTCGCCGTGCCACCAAGATCCCCTCTTACACCATCACTTTGCTTTTTTCTGCTCGCTCCGCCAAGAATCACCGCTCACGACCATCGTACAATCGTTACGACCACTGCTTCTAAAAGAAAAGATACGCAAGCAAGAAGCTGAGCAAGCAGAGTGCTGCGACAATTTGGACTGGGACACCTTGGGAAGCCTGAACGCGTTGCGCGATATCGTTGACAGTCGGGTTGTTGGTCTCGCCTGCTGTAACCTTTCGCATCCGTAAACCAGCCTCGTTTCCGTAGCTTGCGATTGTAGCCTTTGCGTCTGCTAATTGGGACTTGAGCTCGTCGTAAGAGGCTGGGACAGATGCTGCAACAGTAGAGCCGATGTTTGATGTTTTAGCTGGGTTGTGTGCTGAGGCTTTGGCATCGCCGAGTGATCGGTTACCGCTTGGTTCATCTTCTACTTTGGAGTAAGGACCACTTGCGGCAGTCGCTGTAGAGCGTCGGTTGGTGTCTGGTGTGAATGTCTCCTCTGGAGAAGGTGAACGAGCACCACTGTATGCCGGTGGCTGAGTTTGTGGTGTATCGAGCTGATTAAAGTTTAGCTTATGCAACAAAGCGTTGGAATAATTTTCGCCCTTACTCCATGTGATGCCCCATTGACTCCGTTTTTCATAGGTGTACTTGCTGCTCCAGAGCCATCTGCCGCAAGGTAGACAACTCGGATCTTCTTTTCTTGGACGGAAGATTTCTCGGCGTCATCGACATGTTGCCACTTCTAGATATCAGCTATGATTCTACTACCCGTGGACTCCAGCCTTACAATTGATCCCGCACTTGTAAACTCCTTATCGGCTGTGATGGCGACGGATTGAACCAAGAATTTGTCTCTACATTTTGCCTCGAGGGGGGGTTCTTGTTTCATAGCCTGCAAAAGAACTGCGGGGAATGGATCAGCACTGAAACTTATGCAGAAAGCCCACATGTTCGTGCACATACCAGTGACCTCGACCTCCTTTCCTGGCTCAACTCTGCCGGAGTTTGGGCGAACGCAGTATCTGGCCAACTATGTCAATACACCAAATCTTCGAGTATCGTGGGAGGTAGGCAAACTGTTTAGGGGCAGTCGTCTTGACCTGTACAGAAGATAGTTAGAGACATGTTTACAAGCGGAAACAAAATACACCGGGTACAAACCTTGAATGCAACGGGTGTGTGATTTGGATTTCTAATCTTGAGGGTTTGCGACACCTCCTGCGTGAATGGTCCTATATATCCAACATTACCATCTTTCCCGTGCACCAACGGATTGACAACATACGGTGGAAGCCCAGCTCTTGAGGATCGATCTCGACCGACATATTTGCTATGCGATCTGCGTTGGTATTATGACGATATGGCCGCGTGCGAAAGTGAACGTGGTGTTTAGCAACGAGGCAGCTCTAACCGATGCGTGAAGCTTTGCGGGTTATGGAATATATGTAGTTGGGCAGCAAAGACAGAACGACTGATAATGCGCACGAAATTCGGAGGCTATGGTAGTCTCGAGGGAGGATTGTTCATGGGTGAAGTTGGTTGTTCTGGTGAAGGTATTCGGACTCGTGAGACTTCCAAGGATTATGGGTCTTGCCTCGCTTGTCGTCATGGGCGGACCATACAAGAGACAACCCCCGTGTTCCCGGTTCTAATTCCCCGCTAGTCCCACCTAAGCTCCTAGGTACAAGCGCCATCTCCATCACTAACACACTTCAGGATAACATGTCACTTTCACTTGGTAACAAATCCCAGACCACAAAGGCTCAACGATATAAAAAGGACATTTGTAATCTATAAATCCTATCCTTCAAATATTCTATACCACAAAACTCCCACATTTCCTCGCACGCTTTTCGACCATCTGTCTTTCACCAGAATTACCCCACCATGGCACCATCAGATTTGAGCGTCCTTTTGGACATGGGTTTCGAGAAAGAGCGCGCAGAGCTCGCAGTCAAGAATACCGGAGGGAGTAAGCTGATCTATATATATGCCTTTAGTTTCAATGTTAATGTGTTTGCATAGTGCAAGGTGCCTTACAATGGCTCGAAGACAACCAGGAGAAGTCCATCGAAGAGATCACCACTGCTTCATCCCCGGCAGATGCAGACGAGACGAATCCAAACATCGAGCCAGAAGCGTTAAAGGAAGGCGAGGTCGCAAAATCACTCATATGTAATGTTTGTGGGAAGAAGTTTAGAAGCATGGCTCAGGCCGAGTTCCATGCCTCGAAGACGTACGATTAAGAAACCTCTACAAGAGATACAGTAGCTGATAGTATACAGGGAACATGTTGACTTTGGAGAATCTACTGAGGAAATTGCACCTCTCACGGAAGAAGAAAAGAAGGCCAGACTAGCTGAGCTCAAGGCAAACGTCGCGGAGAAGCGAGCCAAGCAGGCACTTGTTGACAAAGAGGAGCAACGAAAGAACGAGGTATGGGCAGATTCTCTTTCATGAGTACTAGAGTTCGTATATCCTAAGTTGTTCTCAAACGCTGACATTTCCTTCGCGCAGAAAATTAGACAAAAGGCCACCAAAGACGTTCAGGACCTGAAAGAAGAAATGGCCAAACAAGAACAAATCAAAGCTGCTGCTAAGAAGCGAGAAGAGAAGCTAGCCGACGTCGCAGCGAAGAAGCGCATCCAAGAGAAGATCGCTGAAGATAAGGAAGCACGACGACTAAAAGCAGAGAAAGCCAAGGCGGATAGAGAGGGTCGTGCTGTGGCAGCAGCACCGGAGCCAGTCGCTGCACCCGTACCAGCTGGAGAACGCAAGACCGTTGTTCACACTGAAGCTCGATTACGATTACAACTCGCAAGTGGCACCGTCCAAAAGACCTTCGGTGTCGACACTACACTCTTCGAGGTTGCACAAGCACTTCAGGTCGATGGAGCTCCAGAGGTCGAGAGCTTCACCATGACCTTCCCACGAAAGACGTTCGCCGGAAGCATCGACTTCGGCAAGACCTTAAAGGAAGCTGGATTAGTGCCTAGTGCAGTCTTGATCGTCAAGTAGAGGGAACATAATGTGGAATAAAAGGCGTCAAAATGGCCCGCGGCATGGCATGGGTGGCGTTAGGATTTAGGATTTTGGCCTTAGGGGAACTGTATAGGCATTTGAGACTTTGATCTGTGGTAGATCAATTTGTATCATACCCACAAATCTTACTGCATTGATTATAACGTAGTGATCCCAGTGATGAAGTCGTTGTGCTCAGGGAGCCTTTGCACTGACCGTTAACGTTTTCTTATTGCCGTTCCTTCTAAAGACTTACTGAGGGCCCTCCAGTCACCCTTAGAGAATAGCGTACAAAAAGTCGCAAGGCCTCCCATGACAATGGCTCAGGGACATCTCACAAAAGAGTGACAGAGTTTTTGCAGCGACTATTTTAACGCAAGTTTGTTTTTCAAACAATTAAAGTATAAGCAGGAATTCTCACCATCACGCCACCAAAACTGTCTATTTATTCTCTCAGCAACCAAAGCCATTTCTGCCCTACAATCCCTTAAAGCAAAACATAATGCTACCCTGATTGGCAAATCTGGTAGAATGAATGTTCTCCTCCCTCCAAACCCAAGCGCCAGTCGCTAAGCAATTGTTGTAAAGATATGGCTCCAGAACGCCATACACCACATCAGTCCCCTGTCCTCTTTCACATTCCTCTTAGCAGCTCAACCACTCATCCTCTGCCTCTTCGCATCTCCCGCAAGATCCGGCTGTCCAATCGCCCCGTTAGCAGGCAAATCCACCAACGGCGCCCTCGAGTCAACGGGTCGCTTCGAAGGCGGTTTATAGCTATTTCTATTCGCCGCCATCGGACTTGGACTATTGGGGGCACCTATCCTCCTCGTAGCATCAAGTTGCGGGTTCAGGATGTTCCCTGTCGTTCTGGCAGGTGTCTGGGAAGCGGGTACATGTTTGCCGTCTCGACCGACGTGTTTTGAGGATTTATGGTCTACGCCGGGGGTTCGCCGGATTGAAGTCTCGCGTTGAGGGTCGAAGGCTGCGACGTGGCTGGGTATGGGAATTGGGGGACCGTTGGATGGGCCTTCGTCTGGTTTGGCGTTGCCATCTTTTCCTACGACTTCTGCTATTCCTCGCGCGGAGAAGAAGCCAGCCCCTTGGGGTGGCAGGCCGTAAGATTCTATATCGTTGACGTTGGGATTTAGGCGGGCAGGTGAGACTGGTGCTGAGCCTAAACCGTTTCTACTTGGTTGGTTAAGGGTTCGACGAACGACTGGAAGGGCTTGGCCTTGTGGTACAGGTCTTGATTGAGGGACAGAGTCCTGGGGAGGACGCATAGCCTGGGGAGTTGCGTTTATAGACCTAGAGAAACCGGCATTGGGAGTCTGAGGTTGAGCCAAATTGTGTCCGGTAATCATATTAGCAGGAGCTCCGTTCTGTGGACGAACTGCGGGAGCAGCCATAGACTGTGCTCTTGTTACTGGAGGTCTCGGTTGATTTCGAGGCCGTCCATTGTTGTCACACCGTCCTTGAAAATTGAGAGACCCTGCTGCTGATTCCGGAAGCACAACCTCATCTGGATGTGCATCTGGATCCCCAACGGTGAAGTCTGCTTCATCAAAGTCTAACAAATATTGGTAAGTATACAAAAATTTGATGTAATGGCAAACTTACCACCGAAATCTTCGTCGAACGTATCTTCAGATACTGGATAAAAGCGTAAGCAATTGAGGTCCCATACTATTTGAACAAACCTACTTAGACTTGGACCACTGCCATTTTGCGACTTCTCTTCTACAGGCCTCGACTCTGTAAGTCTCGCTACTTCCGGGTCTTTCTTAACAGTAGCATAACTAGGATGCCGATGCAAATTATCCACGTCCCATTTCGTAGGATGTGCTTTAACCTTTGTAACCTTCTGCAAATACTCCTTATCATAAATGCAATTCCCCAACAAATTCCCAAAGCTCCTGAGTGCTCTCTTCAGCCCATCTGTTGTACCCTCCTTCTTCGCCTTTTCAAAAGCGGCAGCTTTCCCTTTGCAGTTCTCAATATGTCCATACCCAATATCCTCATGGAATGTCCCATCCCTCAATGTAACCCTCACAATCACAGAGAGCCCCAACGAAACCTTCCCGCTCTGAGGATGCTCATCCACGAAATCAACTTGCAGCTCCTTTATCGAGCTCGACCAGCCGTTGAACCCGAATACCTCGTTCGCGAGCTGGATACATTTCTCCGCGGCCAAATAATGGACTTTCTGCCCGCCCGCGCCAGGTCGAGAAGATATATACTCTGGACCGAGCTGCTTTTCAAGACGGGATTGCAAGGTGGCAATTTCGATCGCGGTGTATTCTGAGATCCGGGGCTTAATTTCTTCGAAGGGGTTTGTTATGACTCGTCCACCTGACGTGGGGTTATGCTGCTCCCCGGGTCTAGCAAGGTTAGCATGAGAAGGCAAATAGGGAGGATTAAGTCGTACGCAGGCATTTTGGGTGACAGCAGGTTGCTATTGAGCAACTGCGTGCCTTTACATTGATGGATGATGATTGATGATGCTGTTTTCGATGTCGCGTTCGTTCACGCGACGAGAGTCTTGGCATTGGTAATGGTCACCTAATCACGTGATATAGCCATGTTAGCAATTTTCCAACCACTCTCCTTAAAGACTCACACCAAACAAATTTGTCTCTCGATTAGAGACCCTAATGCCTAATAATCTGAGGGTACGAGTGAGTAACCATAGGTGGTAGCGAAGTACTTGATGTTTTTGAACATCATTTCCAGGCATGGGTCAGAGACGACCAAATCTGTAGCATCGAGAGATGAATTGTCTCGCTTACCCTGCTCTAATTCCGAAACAGATTGATCTGCTTCATTTCACAAAATTGCCTCTACACTTAATGCGTCTTACGAATTCTAGTTGCGTCCTCTTCTCTTTCACTAGCTGTCTTTAATAGTCATTAATCTTTTACCATCCCAGTCGTCTATATACTACCTCAAGTACATACCTCCATGGAACTCGACAAATTTAGGTCAGTGATTTCGAAGTTCTCGAAGTGGACAACCATTCATACTGTTGAGACAAGGTCTATCAATGATACATATCGCAAGCGCACAAGAAGCGTAACAAACAAAGTAAACAGCCCAATAGCACTATCAGCAGCAATACGTGTTGCAAAGCCATCACCTCCAAAGCCAACATCATGCTCAAACCCAAAACCTCCCTCACCATCTACACAGTTCTAAAAATAACGTAGTATGACTTCTTCACCACCTTAGCTAGAACCCCTCCTCATCTTCAGCATCAACATTCCACGAAAAACAATCCCGCTCCCTCGAAATTAGTTTCCAACAAGCCCATGTAATCCTTGGAATCTCCGTCCCCTTCCTCGTATTCGATACGGATACGGGTGTTCACATCTTCGACATAAGAGTAGATGTCGAGAACTTCTTCTGTGTTGACGTCTTGATAGTAGTCGCCTTTTGAAGTGGGGATTGTAGTTTTGACAACGGCGTAGACTTTTATGGAAGCGTCGGTCTGAAGCTTTGAAATCGGGGTTCCCTTTTTGATTGGCGGGAGGATAACAGGACGCTCGGCCTAGGGTGATGAAGATGAGATGCCTGCTTAGCTTTTGTCTGTTGTGAGGTGTTAATGGGGGTTTTGCGGCTGACATGTTTGAAGATGACTTGGTGTTGAACAAGTTGGATGATTGGTGTCTAGCCGATCCGAATGTAAACAGCAAGTAAGGATAAGAAGCGAATATATGAAAATGACCTAGATGGCCCCGCAATTGGCTGGCGCCATAGCAAGTATAGATTCTGGAAAGAATGTCAAATTGTGGCTCGCCCTTACTGGCTATGAATATTGTACAATCCCATTCCACTAGGATATTTGGGGTCTTTGATCTCTTTTGATATACATCCCCAATCACTACTCCCTTGCTTGGAGTATCAATGTTGAAATCTTAGAAGATTAACAATAGGAGAAACAGGTGGTTCATGTCGAAGTGTTGTGAGGCATTGGTATTTAAGTTAGCACCAAAAAAAGATTATGCGAGTCCAGTCGCAAAGCCTTCATAGCTCTGCTTTTCCATGTTCAAGTCTCAAGCACAACTCTTTCAATTTGTAGCCAACCCATTCGAAGTCCTTAGACTCGAGATAGATCTGGCCACTGAGTCTCACCCAAAGAATCCCAGCATGAAGCCCAACCTGAAGATACGTATCAAATTCGTTCAAAGCAGTTTTGTTCAGCCACACCTTAATCCCCAAAGCGTCCTTGACACTGTATTCTCCTGCTCCAACTGGCTCTCCCTCAGTCTTAAGTACTATTGGAAGTCTAACAGTGGTGAAAGAGCACTTTGTCAACGAATTGGTGCTGTTCGTCATCACTTCAGTTTCAAGAATTTGCGCAACAATTTTGCCTCCGAGTTGACCGAGACCCCATGTATACCTGCGAATTGCTTCCTCGCCTCCGCAAATGGATTTGCGGAAGTCTATTGCGGCTGGGACGCAGCAGTAAGGTGAGTAGTCCATGGTGGCGACGAAGTCGAAGAGCTCGACGAAGTGTGATTTGGAAGTCGGATCGAACAATTCATTATCCTTCCTGGGTTGAAAGCGGTATGATGTCGGTATGGGTGTACGAATAAGGTGTTGGTTGCGTAAAGGAACATGAAATACAGCACAGCCGCGAGGGTTGTAGAGCCATCTTCGGGAAATCAGTGTCATCATATCGACTAGAAAGAAAATACCACAAAGCACATCGGGATTCCACTTAGGAACATGAGTATCTATGGAAAGACTCACTTATGACAATTGCTCACGAAGAAGTCCGGTCCAACCGCTCCAACATGCGTCAGATCGATATCTCCAATGCCATGAGCTCCATCGATGAGACTGAGAACTCCGAACTCTTTACACACTTCAACGAGATCTTCCCATGGTACTCTAACACCGGGGAAAGTCAACGTAGTGTCGAACAAAGCAATCTTGACATTAAACCCCTCGTTTTTAAGCTTCTGTATTCTATCTCGAAACCTCTTCACGATCTCATCATCCTCAATTGGATATTCCACAAGGACTGAACTCGCCGTCAAAGGAGCCATCTCTGCAATCGAAGCAATAGTCATCTCGCACGAATCATAAATCGTACTAAAGTGAACAATCACATCTTTCTCCTTGTATTCCAAATTCCGTAGTACGGTATTGATCCCTGTGGTGGCATTTGGCACGAAGACTACTTCTTCAACAGGCACTCCAAGGAAAGGCGCAACCGCTTTTCGGGAACTTTCAATCAGACCAGGAAGATCATACACGATGAAGGAATCTGGTCTTTCTGTTTCCAGCTTCTGTAGCTCTCTCTGCTTCTGTTGCACCATAAATGGGGAAGCGCCATAAGAGCCATGATTTAAGGGTGTATAAGAGGGGGCGAATCCAAAATGTTTCTCGCGCATCTGCTGGCCGAACGGAGTCTTTCGAGTCATTTTGATCGGGCTATAGAAGATTCGAGAAATACCAAAAGCTTCGAAGTGTTTGGTGTATGGAGGAAGAGCTTGTGGAGGTCGGTGTATGCAAGGTAAGACGAATGCCTGTAAAAGCACGAGCACGTGTTTGATAAGAACACCCAAAACTGGAGGTTTGTGATTGTGTGTCTATCAACTATTAGATGTTTGTTAGGTAGGATAATTGTCTAGACGGTTTTCCTATTCTGATAGTCAACACACCTGCAAATGGTCAAGCTTGTATGTTTTGCTTTGCTGTGACGGGAATCAGTGGGAAATAAGGCGAAAAGGAATAAGGTAGGAAGGAAACGCTAGCTATCTAAACATTATATTGATAACCTCAATATGATTACAAGAAAATGCCAGAGGGTTCATGTTGTAGCGAATAATCCTAGCAGTAGACAGTCTTTCCCTTTCCAGGTCCAGATCGCCAACTTTGTTTTCATGTGACAAGCTTCTAGTTATATAGTGTTTGGTAGAGCTGCTTTTGCCGGTACCTGAGAAGTGTCGAAGATCAGGCAAAATTAACCTCTTTATGTTGACAGAAGCGCGACGTCATTTCTCCGGGGTAGTGCTGCATGCCGGAGACCAATCTATTCGTGCTTTCGGTGATATAAAACTGATTCTTTAGACCGAGTGTGAGCTTTCCATATACACCGAGTGCAAGCTCGACGTTAAAGGTGGAAGTGATAAGTGGAAGAGGAAGAGGCACAGCAACCTCAAATGCCGCCAAGCTCTTCATGCCTCCAATTCAAGGCTTCTAAGGCATCAAGGTCGCATTATGGTGCAACACCCGCTAACCCCACCAAGAAAAGCTAATGCAGATACGCCGCCCCTCGCAAGACCCCTCCACAAGTAGAGTATTCTCCCTCTTCTCGCACACACCGCTCCCTCTCTCCTTCTCTTCTTCTTTCTCAACCATCTTCCCCTCTTCTACGAGAACATTACTTTGACCCACAATCAGAGTGACCAGTTCTATCAAAAGCTTCATCACTTCCTTGTCACTTCTTCTCTAGAAGTCCAGGACCCCTCCTCCGATCAACGGCGGATTTCTTAGCACGCCATCGTGTTGACATCAGCAAAAAATTATTTTCACACCAGACAATAACATCACACATCCGTAAATATGGTTCAATCGTGAGTTACAATCCCTGTAGAGTTACTGTATCAATATAGCATGCTAATATGTTCTCTCGTTCAGATCCATCCTCGGTTTCCCCCGCATGGGAGCAAACCGTGAGCTGAAGAAGGCTACCGAAGCTTACTGGGGAGGAAAGCTTTCTCAAGCTGATCTCCTCACTGAGGCTAAGAGACTTCGTCTTGAGCACTGGAATATCCAGAAGAAGGCTGGCGTTGATGTCATCCCCAGCAATGACTTCGCCCTCTACGATCAAGTTCTCACCCACATCCAGGACTTTGGCGTAAGTTGCCCCTCTTTCTAAAATTTGTAGCATACTAACTTTATCCCCGCACAGGCCGCCCCTCCAAGATATACTAGCCAGAACCTCGATCCTGTCGATGAATACTTTGCTATGGGCCGTGGTCACCAGAAGGATGGTATTGATGTTCCAAGTTTGGAGATGGTGAAATGGTTCGACTCGAACTATCACTATGTCAAGCCAACATTCCAAGATGGACAGACCTTCAAGCTCAACCCCAACCCAAAGGCTGTTGTTGAGTTCCTCGAGGCCAAGGAGGCTGGCATTATCACCAGACCTGTCCTTGTTGGTCCTGTCTCTTTCCTTCACCTCGGAAAGCCAGACCGTGACCAGACCGTCGCCCCAATTGACCTTCTTGAGAAACTCCTCCCCATCTATGAGGAGCTCCTCACCAAGCTTAAGGATGCCGGTGCTGAGTATGTTCAGATTGATGAGCCAACTCTCGTCTTCGACTTGCCAGCCAAGACCAAGGCTGCCTTCAAGCCAACATATGAGAAGCTCGCCAGCTTAGGTGACAAGATCCCAAAACTTGTCTTTGCTACCTACTTCGGTGACATCGTCCACAACATCGATGCTATCCCAGCCGACATCTTTGCTGTCCACGTTGATTTGGTCCGCAACCCAGAGCAGCTCGAGACTGTCATTGGTGCCTTGGGCTCAAAGACCGTTCTCTCTGCTGGTGTTGTTGATGGCCGAAATATCTGGAAGACCAACCTCAAGCGTGCCATTGAGACCGTTGAGACTGCCGTTCAGAAGCTGGGCAAAGACCGTGTCATTGTCGCCACATCCAGCTCCCTCCTCCACACCCCACACACCCTCGCCAGCGAGAAGAAGCTTGACCCAGAAATTGCTGACTGGTTCTCCTTCGCTGTCGAGAAGGCCTCTGAGGTCGCTGTGATCGCCAAGGCTGTCACTGAGGGCCCAGCTGCTGTTCGCGCCGAGTTGGAGGCAAATGCCAAGTCCATCCAAGCTCGTGCAAGCTCCAAGCGAACCAACGACCCTAAAGTTAAGGAGCGTCAATCTAAGATCACCCCAGACTTCTACAACCGAAAGAGCGAGTTCCCAATCCGTATTGCACAACAGCAAAAGAACTTGGGTCTCCCACTTTTCCCAACCACCACCATCGGCTCCTTCCCTCAGACCAAGGAGATCCGTATTCAGCGTAACAAGTTCACCAAGGGTGAGATCACTGCTGAGCAGTACGAGAAGTTCATCGAGAAGGAGATCCAAGATGTCGTTAAGGTTCAAGAGGAGCTTGATCTCGATGTCTACGTTCACGGTGAGCCTGAGCGAAACGACATGGTGCAATACTTCGGTGAGCGCCTTGATGGTTATGCCTTCACTACCCACGCCTGGGTCCAGAGTTACGGTTCCCGATGCGTTCGTCCTCCAATCGTTGTTGGTGATATCTCTCGCCCAGCACCAATGACCGTCAAGGAGTCCAAGTACGCTGTCTCCATCTCCAAGAAGCCAATGAAGGGTATGTTGACTGGTCCGATCACCTGTCTTCGATGGTCATTCCCTCGTGATGATGTCCACCAGTCCGTCCAGGCTGAGCAACTTGCCCTTGCTCTCCGTGATGAGGTCGTCGATCTTGAGGCCGCTGGCGTTTTCGTCATCCAGGTAGATGAGCCAGCCCTCCGTGAGGGTCTTCCCCTTCGGTCTGGCAAGGAGCGTGAGGCTTACCTTGACTGGGCTGTCAAGTCTTTCCGTCTCTCCGTTTCTGGCGTTCAAGATTCCACCCAGATCCACTCTCACTTCTGTTACTCCGAGTTCCAGGACTTCTTCCACGCCATCGCCGCTCTTGACGCCGACGTCCTCTCTATCGAGAACAGCAAGTCTGATGCTAAGCTCCTCAAGGTCTTTGTTGATGAGGCCTACCCCCGCCACATCGGCCCAGGTGTCTATGACATCCACTCTCCTCGTGTTCCAAGTGAGCAAGAGATCAAGGATAGAATCGAGGAGATGCTGCAATACCTCAAGCCAGAGCAACTTTGGATCGATCCTGATTGCGGCCTCAAGACTCGTCAATGGGCTGAGACCAAGGCTGCTTTGACCAACATGGTTAACGCTGCCAAGTTCTACCGTGAGAAATATGCGAAGAAATAGACGCATTATCTCTATTTGCCTTTGTTTCTGGAGTTGATTGGGGCATGAAATGGTGATGAGCGACGTGTGGTCTTTAGTGCCTTACAGTGGAGACGATCTCAACATCGGCGTTTCTGGTCTTCAAGGGGCATTAAAGACAAAAGCCTTTCCTTCGGTTCGTTATATTATGGTCACGTGTGGGTAGCGGGATAAAAAAGATACCTGAAGTGATTTTCAACAGCATACGGCGGGGATGATCCATCAACCGGACATTCAAATGAGGATATGGGACAAATGGCGTTTTTTTCTCTTCATGAGCGATGATGAAATTTGCTTTACAAAGTGTGGCATACGAGGGGATGAAGGCTGGGATGATGACCCTTTCTTATGATTGATATGTCATGGGGAAAGGGGAAGATAAAAAGATAGAAAATATAACCCTCTTCAACCGGGAAACTTGCTGTCTTTGATTTGCTTCATTGTGAAGATAGTCATCTGTGTTATAAATTGCTATTAATTGAGCAAGGGGTGAGGCTTGTGAGCTTTTGAAGGGACATGCCTTGTCTCCGAATTCGGGAAAGCGACACTCTGAAATGTGAAGTGCACAAGTCACCTACTATCACATTCGCGAAGGTGGAGAAGCGAACAAGCCAAAGTCACCTCAAAGGGCAGCCCGCCGTAGCTCAAGATGTCAGATTCATTGCAATTATCCATCTTCTCTGCGTGCTTTTGCTCCCCCTCTCATTGGTCCTTCTGTACCGCAGCACAACTAATTATCTTCAAGGGATTCGTGATTCAGGAAATATTCTTGCCTCTTGTTGATAACATGCATATAAGACGACGAGGCATTATCCGCGGAAGAGCGAGAGGCGGATCCGAACCTCTGATTGGTAATTTGGGATGAAGGGGGAGGCGGGGAGCGCGGGTGGAGATCGGGAGAGAGAGAGAGAGAGGGAGAGAGAGAGAGAGAGAGAGATAGATATATTAGATCGTGTGGGGTTGGATGGATGGATGGATGGTGAAGAGAGAGAGTATCCTGTCATATGCAGAGTCCAGAGTTAAAAAGGGTTATCGAAATT